>JAGXJF010002585.1:0-84603 GCA_019208055.1 Stipa capillata
TCAGCCGGGCATCTTTATGCACTGGTAGGCATAGTGCGTAGCTGCCATGAACTTGGCCAGAGTAGGGCGCCCCAAGATAGCATTGTATGCTGTTTCGAAATCGACTACATCGAACAGGATTTTCTCTGTTCGGAAGTTCTCCGGCGTACCGAAGGTAACCGGGAGCGTGACTTGCCCGATCGGCGTGGTCGACGAGCCCGGGACGATACCGTGAAAAGCGTGCGTCACCGTCTGAACAGACAATCGTGGCACTTGCATTGCGTCGAGGGCGTTGACGAATAGGATATTGAGGGAGCTCCCTCCATCTATTAGTACGCGGCCCACTCGGCAGTTGTTGATCGTTGGCTCGAGCACGATTTTCGGGGCAGTCGGTCTGGTCGAAAGAGATCATGACCTCGGACCACTTGATCGCTCGAGGGACCCGCGGTACACTCACGAGAACTTCTCGGGTGATCGCCTTGTATTGCCTCTTGGATTCGTAAGAGGTTGAGCCCCCGAATATGTGCTCGATTACTCTGACGTGCCCCTGGAAAGGCTCAGGAGTGGAGTCATTGTCGTCGGAAGTCGTTTCCCGACTATTATTAGCGACCTAAGGATTCTCCTCGTGGAACCTCTCTCTTTCTTCCCGAAGATACTTCTTGAAGATGCGACACTGTCGCAGATCATGCGAGTCGGTCTGATGGAAATCACACCAGGGCTTGGATGACTTGTCGGAGGATGTGGTAGGTTTATCCTTGGGGCGCGGTCGCTAGGTGCGCTTTTCGGAGATTTCGGCCATTACCTCGTCGGCTCTGATCCTTTTCTCCTTGTTCCCTCTGGAGGGCTTCTTCTTGCGCTTAGTTTTACGTGAATCACCCCTTGACCGGAGAGGAGAACTGGTCGACTCACCCCGCTGTTGCTTGATGTATCGCAGGGTTTCTTCCGCACAAGCGGCCTTCTCGGCCAGATCCATGAGTTGCCTGGTGGTCTTCGATGGACGCATGATCAGATCGTGCGTGCACATCTCGTTCCTGCTGCCCCGAGTGAAGGCGCGGATGACATCCGAGTCTGTTATCTCTGGGATAGTGTTGCGGACAGCACTAAACCCCTTGGTAAACTCTCGGAAGGTCTCGTCTGGTCGCTGGACGACAAGGAATAGATCGTCGACCTGACCAGGTCTTGGGAAGGTACCTTGGAAGTTCCCGAGTAACATGTCGCATAGCTGTCCCCACGAACGAATCGTTCCTGGGGGTAGATTCATCAACCACGTCCTAGTGGCTCCTCTGAGAGCGGTAGGAAGATAGTTGGCCATGACCTTCTCGTCTCCGCCGGCTGCCTCGATCGCGGTGGTGTAGATCTAAAGGAACTCCACGGGATTCGTGGTTCCGTCGTACGATTCTAGCGAGCCGGGCTTGAAACGGGAAGGCCAGCGTACCTGACGGAGTTCCTGGGAGAGCGCCTATTATCCACTGAAGGCCCCCCGATAAGGTGCATTTTTGCCGCTATTCGAGGTCGAGGTTCGGCCCCCGAGCACTGGCGTTTTGTACATGGTTTCTCCGAGAAGGCTGTTGCTCCTGCTGGCGCCTTTGGCGGCGGCGTTTATTGAGCTATTCTCAGAGGTCAACCAGTGGCTCCTCCTGAGGAGACCTGTTCCTAGGGTGTCGTCCCTCCCGATCACGTTCTTCTAGCGGAGGAGGGGTGTTCACCCGAGTAGAGCTACGGGTCACCAATTGGGCTCGAGAAGACTCGGCCTGGTTCTGAGCCTCTTGGAGGTCAGCCCCCAGCCGTTGCAGCCATTGCACACCTGCGTGTGTCGATAAATCCACCACGGGAGGCTGTAACAGCAGATTGCGCACTTCCGCGAGTCTTCGAGCAGTTCGGGACACGTACTCCCTTGTTCCCGAGGGGGATCTCTCCACAGCGGCAGGCAGGTCTCCGTTCCGGTGAGGAGTTCTCTCCCCGACGGCGGGTAACCCCCCGTTTATGCGGGAGGCAGCCATTGCATTGTGCTGCTGTGAGCCCCTGGGCAGATTCTGATCTTCGAGGCCTTCTCGACCATCGTCGATCGCGAGTACCATCCGGGGTCCTTGGCTGGACGATGTGTACTCGTATTCCATCACGTTGTCCTTATCGGACGTGACGTGGATACGATCTTGATCGCTCTCACGATCAGAGTTTGCAGGAGAAATTCCAACCATGGGGCTGGTCGTTCCTGCCGGGAAGTCATCGTTCAAGACCAACTTCCCGCTGAAGGCCCTGGCGCACTCGGTTCTGAAGTGATCCGCTTTGCCATCCGAGTCCTCTCCAGGGGCGTATTCTCCGAAATCCACTCGATCCGTAACCGGGTACGGGTCCATAGGGCCAAAGTTGTCGTAGAAACCTTGGTACGAGTACCCAGTACGGGGCGAGATTGCGATCGGTTTTCCTGCCGGGTTTGCTTCTTCCTCCCCGGTCGAAACCGGCGAGGGCTGTGCAACCGGCGCTGGGATCTGACCGCGCTTAGTTGCACATCCTGCCGACTCTGATTCTTCCTGGACGGCTTGGTCCGGAGAGGTCCCCACGGTCGGCGCCATCTGTCGACGATCGGTGAATCGGCAATCTTACGGTATTCGTGGAATGATGATTACTGGGGGGTAGGGACCTCTAGGGCCCAAGTGCCAGGGATTCTGACAGCAGGGGACAGCCATTTTTATACAGGTTCGGGCCTCCCTCAGGATAATAACCCTACGTCCTGTTGCTATATATTGATGGAGAACACGCTTTACAATGGGGGGTGTATGTTAGTGGCTACCCTAGGCCTAATCGTAGACTAATCTATGCTAAACCGCCAGGCTCGACTCCTTCGAGGCGGCGGGTCTTCTAGGGCTTCGCCTCCTGAGATCCTATGCTGCTTGTGCTGCGACTAGATTGACCTGTCCTCCCCTATGGGATTGCTGATCCTTATATAGGGGGTTCCCAGGGTCGTACTGGACGTGGACTCACGCCCGAGTAGGACTCTGGCTTCCTTAAACGTCGGGATTGACTTCCTAGTTTAAGGGATATCTTTCCTTCCTTCGAGGGGTTACCTTGTCATCCAGGGATCCTTACTGGATACGCTGTACCTTCCTAAAGTCCCAGGGAACTGTACACGGATACCCCTAATACGCGGGATACCGTACTATTCAACATCAATTTCAATTTTAGTGAACTAGGATCTATAAGATCTACTCTCTCAGACTTGATCATCACAAGAGGAAGAATCTATGCATATTAAGTGTAGCACTTGCCCTTATCAAATTCTCACAACCCCAAACATTCACACTCACATATATGCACGATCATTTAGAACTAAGAACAAGGGAAGTTCTGTTCTCCCCAGTTCACTAGATTGATATAAGTATATATATGAGTGAAAGAATTATGGAACAAATAGACCAAGCCAGCCAGAACCAAGTGCAATATATGTTTTTATCAAAAAAAATGATGATACTTTTCTCAAACCTAGTTCTTGAGTTGGAGCATATCAAATGGGAAATAAACCAAGGGTAGCATCTGTTCATAAGAAAAACATTATGGAAATAGGATAAAGACCAGGTAGCAGTATCATGTTCCTATTTGATTAGAGAAAGGCAACAACGGTTGCTAGCTGAGCATTGCATTCAAATGCATAGCTAGATGTCAAACGCAACATTTATTCTTATTAAATCTTCAGCACCCCAATAGAGGAATTGGATTTCGGGCAAGGCAACCTCATGGTATATGGCATAACATTGAACCAAAATAATCTAGTCAATTGTCAATTAGCTATACTGAATCAATTGGAAGAAGTCGGCAGGGCTTGAGCCGAGGCAAATAGAATTGGGGAAACCACCAAAGCAAGTTGGCAACCATACCAATCATAGCAGCCATGAGTGAGCTAGGTAGGGGATTAGAGAGAGACGAAGCGTAGGGGGCATTTACCTGTGGAGGAGGCCGACGACGGTAGTGACAATTAGTTCTCCGGCGGCGGAGTAGTGGAGACGACGGCGGCGCGGTGGAGAGACGACGGTGGCGCGGCGAAGACGACGGCGGCGCGGGCTCGGCTCCTTCTCCAGCGGCGCGGGCTCGGCTCCTTCTCCGATGGCGGCGCGGGCTCGGGTAGCGGCACTGCGGGAAGGGAATTAGGGCACAGGGTCCAGGATTTGGAATGCGAAGCGCGCGTGGGGTACCGAAATTTTCCTAACTCATCGCAGACGGGTTAAGTGAGTTGCCCGTCTGGGATGATCGTCATCCCAGACGGGTTGACTAAAATTACCCGTCTGGGATGATCGTCATCCCAGACGGGTTGACTACAACTACCCGTCTCGGATGACCGTCATCCTAGACGGGCATCTATCCTGACTCGTCTGTGATGAGTCTGTACAGGGGCTATGTGCTACCTGCATGTTGGCTAGCCTCAGGAAATGCTAGCATGCCCTTTGAAAATTTACAGCAATGTATACACAGCACATTCAAAAACAAAATATTCCAACTCATGCATACGGAAAGTAAATATTCCAAATAAAAAATAATATCAATTATTTACAATACTTGCTTCTTCCCTTTGAAAGTGAGCCCTTCACGATGATTGTTGCGGTAGTATGACCCAGCTCCCTCCATGGCTTCAACCTCGAAACTCAAATCTCTGGAATAATTCTCGGTGAATTCATTGTAATCATCTTCGTCAACAACATTGTCAACTCCTATAATGCTTTTTTTTTCCATTTCTAACGACATGCCGCCTCTTGCTTGATGGATCGATCATATAGAATACCTGATGAACATGCTTCGCGAGTACGAATGGTTCAGTACCGTAGCCAACACGGCTCAGGTCAACAGTAGTCACATCGTATTCGTTGGTCTTAATGTGCGAGAGGTGGGCCTAACGACACCGAAATATTGGGATTTTGAACTTCAAATAATCGAGCTCCCAAATCTCCTCGATGAACCCATAGTAACAATGCTTATGACCGGTGGAATCGAAAGCATCGACCCGCACACCGCTGTTCTGTGCTTTTTGCATCTTAAGCCTTCGTATAAAATGTGTATCCATTTATGTCATATCCTTGGTATGTCCGGACTGTAAAGTACAGTTTCTTTGACAACCATGTTAGCATTTCATCAGATGACGATGTGGTGGTGATCCGGTCTTGGAACCATTGGTTGAATAGGGACATATGTTGTTTCTTGATCCACACTTCGCTTTTTCTTGGATTTTGATGTCGTAGCATTACCATGTGTTCATCGATGTATGGTCACACCACCGAGATGTGCTGCAAGACCATGAAATGAGCTCGAGCATGATCGTCCCAATCAGGAGTGATGGATTTCGCTCCGAGGACCCCGGTACCATGGAGCCTGCCCGCGTGTCGTGATTCAGGTAGACCTATCGGGTTTACATGCGGCATGTAGTCCAAACAAAATCAATGACCTCTTCAGTGGCATAACCTTCCACAATGCTTCCCTCAGGCCGCGAGCGATTTCGTACATAACCCTTCAGAATTCCCATATATCTCTAGAACGGGTACATGCTTCGTAGGAACACAGGACCGCACATTTTGATCTCTCTAACTAGGTGAATCATGAGGTGCGGCATGATATCAAAAAATAATGGGGGAAGTACGTCTCAAGGCGACATAGGACAACCACCAGCCGTGCCTCTAGAGCATCCAATTCAAGTATACTTATCGTCTTCTATGATATTCTGTCGAAGAATTGACATAGCATTGTGATTTTATCTTGGATATCACCAAGCAAAATCCCTCTAATAGCAATAGGAAGTATTTGCGTCATCAAAACATGACAATCGTGAGACTTCATGCCAATTAATTTCAATTCCTGCATTGAAACTAGCTTCTTGATATTGGCGCAGTACCTGCTTGGAACTTTCACATCGTGCAACCACTGGCATAGCTCAATTTTCTCGGCTTTAGAGAGTGTGTAACATGCAGGTGGGAGGAAGGTTCTGCCTTTGCCAGTTTCTATCGGAGCTAACTTAGGCCTGATGCCCAGTTTCACATAGTCTTGTTGTGCCTTCACGCCGTCCTTCGTTTTATCAGGGATATTCAGCAAGAGGCCAATTAGGCTGTCAAACACGTTCTTCTCTACGTGCATGACGTCGATACAGTGGCGAACATCTAGTTCTTTCCAGTAAGGCAACCCCAAAATATTGATTTCTTTTTCCACAAACCCTTCATTAATTTACGCCCCTTTCCAAGAACAACATCATATCTTTAACCATTCCGTATACCTGTCTCTGGGTTAATGAGGTGGAGCCGATCTTTCTTCGATGGTTTCGTCGAACTCAGCAACCAACTTGCGGTAAGGATGATTTCGATGCAAAAACCTACAGTGCCACATGTATACGGTTTTGCACGATTTCTCAAGGTACAAACTGGTCGTATCTTCCATGCATTGACCACAGGATGTTGCTCCTTTAGTACTCTGGCCGGATAGGTTACCGTACGCAGGATAGTCATTGATGGTGCAAAATAGCAATCCTCGTAGGGTGAAGTTTTCTCTCTTGTCTGCATCCCACGTCTCCACGCCTTCGTGCCACAATGTTTCCAGATCCTTGTCCATTAAAGACAGGTACGTATCTATGTCATTTCCGGGTTGCTTCAGGCCTTCGATGAGCATGGCCAACATGATGTACTTCCTCTTCATGCACAACCAAGGAGGGAGGTTGTACATATAAAGAGCCACAGGCCAAGTGCTATGACGACTGCTCATGTTACCAAAGGGATTTATTCCATCCGTACTCATCCCGAACCATACATTTCTAGAATCCGCACCAAAATTTGGGAATTTCCTGTCGATGCTTCTCCACTGGATGGAGTCCGCTGGGTGTCTAATCAAATCATCAACTTTATGCCCCTCCGCGTGCCACCGCATTTTCTTTGCATGTTCAGGATTTGCAAACAGACGCTTCAGGCGAGGAATGATAGGAAGATACCATACAACCTTGGCCGACATACCGTTCGTCTCCTCATTACCCTCGATGTCATTGTCCATAGCATTGTTGCGCTTCTTGTATCAGGAAGTCTTACAAACCAGACATACATGTAGATTCTCGTACTCTTTACGGAAGAGGATGCAGTCATTTTTACAAGCATGTATTCTTCGTAAATCCATTCCTAGTGGATAGAGAATCTTCTTAGCTTTGTATGTGCTTTTTGGCAACTCGTTCCCGTCGGGAAGCATGTCTGCCAAGAGTTGTAAAAGTGCAGTAAAGCTCTTGTCAGACCAACCTGCGCTTGCCTTCAATTTGAGCAGTTCCAGAATAGCTGACAGCCGGGTATATTTTGCCTTGCAACCATGGTACAATTGTCTCTCCGAGTACTCCATTAGACCCAGAAATTTATCATATTGCCTGCCACCAAGGTCATTACCTTTAGCATCGCGCAGCATTTGCTCGAGATCGTTGTCATTGGTACGCATCTCGGCATACTCTTCATCAGACTCAGAATCAACATTAGCCTCCAGATTCAACTCTTCGCCACTCATTCCTTCATCACTCCCCTCCATGCGTTTGCCATGATGGATCCAATTTGTATAACCAGCTACGAATCCCCTACGGATCAAATGATCTTGTAACTAAGCCGTGTTCTTCAACATCTTCTCATTCTTGCAGTCATAGCACGAACAACACATATGACCAGACTTCCTACTCGACATATCATCCTCAGCTGCTCTTAAAAATTCGTTCACGCCACTGATATACTCAAGGCTCACATGGTTCGCATCATATATCCATCTTCGATCCATCGGCACTATGACATACATATAAACATATGTTGACTAATTAATTATCTATGTGATTCAAAATAGAAATTAAACTCATCGCTCTCTCTCACTTGTCCAATTATGCGCAAAACCATCCAAGCTAGAGCCATCCAAGCATGCGTATATATTACATCTAAACCATAATTAATAAACCATCCATCCATGCCTATACATCTATTAAACCAAAATTATCTTCTAATAGAACATAATTGCACTAGATCTAGCATTAGAGAGCAATTAAACTAACTAAATAACCAAATCTACTAACCTATTACCACACCAAATCAATTATCTCCTTCCAATCTTCTTCTCCTCCCGCAAAATCGCCTCAAAATCGCCTCAGCCGCCGCCACCAGCCCGACAGACCTAGGAAACCCTAACAGATATGGGAGCACTGGTTCTGTTATATAGGTGGAGAAGTCATTCCAGACGGTTTAGTCACTTGAACCACTTGTAATGACCTATCACAGACGGGTGAACAAAAGACCATTTGCGATGTATTGCTACATCACAGACGGTTCCTTTCATGACCATCTCTGATGTGTCATCGCAGATGGTTCAGTTTCAAGCCATCTGCTATAACTGCTTATATCGTAGACGGGTGATACCTCGAATCGTTTGCGATGAGTCTTTCTAGACGGGACGGCTACGACCCGTCTAGGATGACATATCATCCAAGACACTGGGGTCCAGACAAAAGTCATCGCAGATGGGGTCGTTTGCCTACCCGTCTGGAATGTCTTCTATCCTAGACGGGCTATAGTAACCGTCTGTGATGTGCCATCCAGGATGAGCCGTTCTGTAGTAATGATCTCAAGTCATCAACGACCAACGATCAATGACAGAACGCAAATCCGTCGTTGAACAAGGATTTGGCCCATTGTTGATATGTTGTTCTATAGTAGTGTAATCATCATGACCATTAAAATTCAGATTAGCAAGTATATGAAATTAACCAAACTTTCATTCATAAACATCAAATTAAGTCAACCAAACTTAACTAAAAAAATCTGACTAAGGCAAACATGACTTAACCAATTTTTTGTGACCAAGTCAACCAAGAATCAACCAATTAGGAAGTGCTCTGAAGTGTCATAAGTTCATAGTTGGCGGACTACGACTTCCCGACACTCCCACATAATACTTTCACCATGGGTGACAGGTAGAGCCCGATGACACCAGCATCGACTGGACGACTGGGTGCTTACGTTCATCTCGCCCATTGATCCATTTGTGAAAGCATCTCACTTATTAGGTTTCATAATTCATGAGTGCATATAATGACCCAATCACACCGATAGAGCCACTCGGTCTCACCGGGCTGCCCAATTAGACCGTTGTTGACGGTTAGCCATTAGGCGTTAATGGTTAACAATGTCCGGCTATTATTGGTTTGACTGGATTAGGGTATTAATTGCAGTGGATTTGCATTATTGGCATGTTAAATCATTGCTTAATCGATGCACTAATGTAATAATTGGCTAATTAATTCATTGATTTTACTGATATTATTATGATAGTTAATTTCAGATTTGTATGTTAATTATGATGAGATTAATTAGATTTCTACATAGTAAATGCTCTAAGATTTCATTAACCAGTGATCTAGCTTAATCAAAGGCCACCTTTATTAATCTTCTCTCAATGATAGGTGGACCCTACCCTATGTAAGATTATTTTAAATGCAATTAAAACCTTTTTGAGTATGACATGTGGGCCCACATTCGCATAACCAGAAAAATAAAAATAGAAACAAAGAATTTATGACATTATGACCCACATGTCATAAGGTGAAGAAATAAATAAAAAGAAAATGGAAATCCTTAGAGTATGCAGGTGCGCCCGCCCATCAATTGACCAGTTAGAAACAATATTAAATCAGGGTATGAAATATTCCAAATGATTTTTCTTTACTGTGGAAAAGACAGAAATTGCTAAAATTTGATGAAGCCTATAAAGTTTGTAGAAAATTCATATCAACTCGAAATGAGGTGATTATTTTTTTGTTAATTCATCTTTTAGTGTGTATGATTTACTGGAATAGGTTCATCCATGTTACTATTATGAAATTTTTGAAATTCAAATATATCTTTAAACCTAGTGTTCCAATATGAAATTTCTAGAATTTGTACTAACTTCAGTGGAACATGTCATGTATGAAAATTCATTATTTTATATTGATTTAATCATGACATCATTTCACACATGCTACTGTTATGAATTATTTTGGAAATCACAAATTTCTCTAAAATTTGAAGTCAAACCTCAAAAATGCTATAAAATGAGATCTACAACTCCAAATTAAATGATTCCTATTGCATTAGCTTCATAATTAATTTCCTACATTTTAGGATGAATTTCATACATATATCATCTTGGCTCTTGCTGGTATTGATTGAATGCATATTTTACTCTTTTTCTAGCGTTTCGGTGTTTTCATCAATAGAACCGGGAAACGAGGGATTTCACAAGGTCAATCCTTAGCTTGAACAAGGGTATTCTTAGCTAGGCAAGCTCTACAAAAGCTCACTAAGATTCCTATTCAGTTTTAGTTTTGAATGAGTGATGTGTTGATTCCTTATGATTCCCTATCAATGATTGTGATGATGGTCTTACTAGCATGATTAGGACCATATGGTGTGGATCATGTCCTTGTGTTGAACTTGGGAAGTGTGAAAGTTGGTATGGTGTGTTCACAACTGAATTGAAGGTCGAGGTTAATATGGACCCCAATCGTCCTCTAGTCGATTCCTGCAGGATAGAAGGACAAGGTGGCATATGTATCCCAGTCATCCTCCAGTCGATTTCGGACATGTAACACTACCTTGTGGTCATATTTATGTCGTTATTCGAAGGGCGAGGTAGTGATTACCCCAGTCGTCCTCTAGTTGAATCCGATTGTGAAACTTACCGGTTGGCTAACTCTTGGTTGACTAGTTGGATGATGAAAATGAGTCTTATTTGACTTGTGTTGATACATGTGGATGAAATCTTGATGAATTACATGTGCTTGCTGATCTGAGATGATATGGTTATCATGCTTATGAAATGTTAGTGCTTACTTGTTCATGGTGATGGCATGCTTAATAATATTGTTGATGATGCCATGCTTGCTTGATATGTTAATTCTTGTTCAATTTCCATGCTTAAGTTAATTGGGATGAGCCTAAAAAGAATCTTGCAAGTACAAAGTACTTAAGGAATTCAATTCCTAAATGTTTTAGGTGAACCTAGCGTGGGAGACTTATTTGATGATGAAAATGATGCAATTTCATGTCTAGCTTGCTTTGGTTTGTACCTTAGGTCATGTATGGGTTATGGGCACCCTTTTAGAGATGGATATGATGACCATCTTAGATGTTTTAATACATTTCTACTGCTTTCCTTGCTGGTATTTTGGTTGCGATTGACCTTCGAATCAAGTTGAAATATAAATCATCTACTGCCCTGAGTATGGGATGTGATATATGTCTCTTGTACTGCTTTTCTATAGAGTTTTGTTGTGATATTCAAGTTGTTCTTATGGCTGCCCATACACCATACATGTATGATTTGAAGTGTATGGTTTAGTCATGAAGAATTAGAGTTGTTCTCTCGATTGATTAGCATGATGGTATTTGGTTGAGTGACCTGCAAGCTACAATGTGTTGGCAGGCTAAGCAATGTGTCGGTGATGATACCAGGCCTTTAGGTGACCCATTAACCTTAGGGTCAGGTTAGAGTGAGGGTATCATTGTTAGGCTCCTCTGATATCATTATGTTGGTCAGACGTGAGATGATGCTAAGTCTTCACAGGACTTCAAAACCACATTTAACTCATTCTTGTGATATTGTGTCTTTTCCTAGCTTGGACAACAGTGATCTCATATGCCTGAGTTGCGTATGATATGTTGGCCCGGTGTCGAATCATCTAATGGTGATGGATACATATGTTTGTATATGTATCGTATGTTGGATGATTTCTCGGGTATTTAGACCGTGCATGGCAGATGAGTGGGTTGCGATTCTGAGGCCCTGACAGTCCATTTAATATGATGATCCACTAATCATGATCCTAAACAAAGCTCAAACATACTAGTGATCATATCCATCACAAAATCAACACACATTACCCACTACTGCAGAAAAGGGCACCAGTGACGGGCCTAAAATGCCCATTAGTGACGAGCGGGCAGGCCCGTCACTGGTGATCCGCCACTAGTAAGTGGTTATCAGTGACGGGCTATCGGCTCGTCACTGGTGATCTATTTATCAGTGACGGGCGCGTATGGGCGCCCGTCACTGGTAAGATAATTACAGTGACGTGCTATAGTTTCTGCCCGTCACTGGTAAGATATACAGCAGTGACAAGATCTCCAGTCCGCACGTCACTGCTGTTATGAGAGGCCCAACCACGGTGCTGCCGCGGCAGAAAAAACAGCCATTTTCGCTGCTGCGGCAGGATCGCGTCAACTATGGCGCTCTCCAGCCCCTGTGTACTGCAGGGGTCCTGGAGGGGGGTGTACCCCTTGGGTGTAGTGTGGGGAAGGAAGTGCCAAGGTGCTGCCACGGTAGCAGAAATGGCCCTTTTTGCTACCGCGGCAGCATGTTGCCTCTAGGAAATTTTGCACGGACGATGGTACCGTTTGCCGGTGTAACTCCCGCGCGCTGTGGACCTTCGGTCGCCGTTCTCCTAGGGCGTGCCACTGTGGCCTAATAGCGCTTGCGGCGTTGCCTCGTTGCGTCGGCATCCTACGTGCCCGGTGCTTCGAAGGCCACCTCGCTCGCACTCTCGGATGTCGCACACGATAAGTACATCTGTCAAACCGACTACGAAAATAACAAGTGCCAATACGTAAATATGTCCACAAGCGTACAAAGTAGACCAGTTCGGGAATACACGACCACAAACACAATACATATGCAATGTTTTTCCGTTTCGAAGGGCCTATCTTCACGCTTTCTTCCCTCCTCTAGGGCTAGCTGCATGTGGGCGAATGCGTCGTCTTGGGTCGGGATTTGGCGAACTCGCTGCTCTGTGTGAGCGGCGTGTTCCTCCCTTGGGTCATTGCCGGCGTAGAAAAGCCCCGTATCCGAGACGACGTCCTTGTTGATGATATTCGCGAACGCATTCTGGAGGCGTGCAAACTCTTGCTTCCAGTCATATGGCTTGTGCTCGAGGTTATTACTCCACTTGCGTAAGTCGTCATGTTTGCGAAACGTGTTCCGCGCCCGTACAAAGTCGTCCATGTGGCAGCAGACGTAGTAGCCACACGTCACACTATTCTCCGGCTGCTGTCTGCAACAGAAATCGGTCACGTGTTTGAAGCGTGGAGCGCCACTTCTTTTTACCATAGTTCCTCCTCCTCCCTTCTGTGCAAAGTCGAAGAGAGCATCATCCAGAACTTTCTTGAGCAGGGTGTAGTCTTTCTTCACCCTCTTCATGGAATCATAGTAATAAGCCTTGCTTTCCTTCGGCGTTAGCACTAAGAGGATCCAGTGGTCGCTGCCCAGACATGTGAACAAACCAATATTAACCCACGAAGTTGGCTAGGTGCACAAGCCAAAGAGAAATTTACGAAAGCACAAAGTAGAGAATGACTTACAAGGGATTGTAGGGCACGAGTAGGTATTCCTTGCCCTTATGCGCTATCATCGCACTCACGAGGTATTCTTTCATAATCTCCCTACCTTCTTGGGAGCGAACGTTGTTCTCGTGCATGTGAAACGGATCTGCTATTGCAACATCGAGAATCTTCAGGCGTCTGATCTCTCTGGTTAGGTGAAGCGCCCATAGCCTGACGAAGGATGCTTCGAGCCGATAAAGGTTGAACATGCCGAAGATCTCCGCAAAGTCCAGATAGAACTTGTCCGCGGGATACTGCTCGACGAAATGGAAACCCTCTGGCACCTTCGCCGTGTAATACGAGACATTCGTTTCATCGGGTCCTAATTCAATCTCTCGAATGTTCTCATGCAGAATCTTCATTTCGTTTGGGAGGACGTCGAACTCATCCTTTGGTACCATGGGGTGACCCGGGACGTGATGGGCCCGCCATTGACGACCCGTTGCTCGCTGTCCTGATTGGGAAGATGCTGCGTAGGTTAAGGATTTCTTCAACCTCGCCTCACCCTGTCTATCGTAAGTACCGGTGCTAGCATGTGTCTTCTTCGCCCCTTTTTTGCTCGTACGCTGCGTATCCAGAGATACGGCCCTCTGACCGGCCATCGCTTCTTTGGCTGCGCCCACGAGTGTTTTAGGAGTCAACTTCGTCTGGGCTTCCTCGTCATGCTTGGGTGGCGGCGTATCTACAAATTCTCGTGCCTCTTCGTCACGAGGCATGCCATGCTCCGCGCCCTCCTCGGCATCCTCCATCTCCAGATCCCTGTAGGATAGAGGTGCGGAAATACCCAAAGGAGATGGTCTTGCTGATGGACTGTGGGTGTGGCTCGGCGAAGGTGCTGGACGATTGGAGGTCTCAATCAACTTTATCGCGTCCTTCGGCCACCTAAGAAAAAACCCCTTGCAGGCTCCTAGCTTCTCGTATCCCTCTTCAGGGGGGTCATTCAGAACCAAGTCCTCAAAGGTGCCGACCACCTTAGTCAACTCCACCCTCGCCATGTTTGGTGGTAAATCCACACAGTGCATCCTGTTCTCCGGCGTTATTGGGTGGACTCGACCGTACGCGACCGTCACCATCGAGCCGAGCACTTGGGTCTGGAGATGGCACGGAGTTATCACCTGCGGAAACATATGTACGGGTCATCGATGTTAGAGTCCAAACAACGAAATCTGTACGACACCCTTACGATTTGTTGAGCCGACGACGCTTACCGTTAGGCCGTCGATTGTATTTGGCGACCCGGGGCCAACGCCCGAGACAGAGGGGCTACTACTCCTTGCAGCAGTGAAGGGCGGCGGCTGCGTATCCAGATTATAGGGCGGTGGCTGCGTAGAAGGATGCATGGGTGGACGTTGTAGCTGCTCATATATAGGCCCTAATATACGTTTCACTGCCGCCTCCACTCGCGCATCGAATTCTTTATCTTGCTTCGCTTTCCTCCTCTCGCGGGCAGCCTCGCGGGTTTGGGGACAGTAATCAGCCCATCGAGCCCCATACCCGACGCCCATCACGCGGCCACGAGTCTCCGGCTTCCCGAGAGCCTTGTTGATAGGGTCTTGCCACCTATCGGTATCGACAGAGTCCTGGGAGCTCTCAGGTTGCTGGCTCAGCTTTTTCTGCAAGTAACATGAACCGTTTAGAAACGTAATCTTTAGGAAATTAATCTACGTAGGACAAATAAAGTAAAATGGGTTCAGAGGTTACCAGTTCTTCGTGCACGTCCTTCATTTTCTCGTGCGTGAAGATCGGTTCCCCCGTCGCTGGGTCAAATTTTGCGCGGGCCCTCACAAAATCCTTTCCGCGCCCTGGCTGGATGTCCGAGAAAGGGGGTTCTTTCCCAGCCGCAATCAACCTTGCATCCTCCTTGTCCCATTTTGGTCTCTTCCCTTGGTAACCACGGCTGCCGAGTCTGTGGTCACCCACGATCTTCCCCCGCATGTCCTTCCCCCAATCACTCTTTTGCTTGAATTCATCGCCGGAGTGAGTTTGAATGAACTCGGTCCAGTCCGCCTCATCTATCGTAGGCCATTTCGGCTTTATCACGGTCTCAAAATCTTTATCCTTCATTTTATTGGCATGGTATCGCCAGGTATTCAAGGATTTGGACATCATGCTCAGGGCTTTCGTTGCGACTCTATTTTTGTCGGCCTCCGGGACGGAATACCTGCTGAATAGCCTGTCCAGGAGGAGAGTTCGAAGATGCTCGGTTTCTCTCGTCCTTATGTCGGGGGGTTGTGATCTTCACGGTTTCACGCAGGATGCAGCCTACGGCGTTTGAGTACCCCTGTGCAGCTTTTACAGGACTGGCTGGTTTACCCAGATCGTCCACTCGAGTGATTACGAAGGTGTCCGTACTCAACTTGTTAGGTCTCCTAGGCGCGAGCCGCCTTTTCGCTTGGCTGGTGGAGCCCCGTCCGCCTGTTCTTCTTCAATACCGGTCTCGTATTCACGGCCGGTCCCTTCGTCACGATCGGTCGCGTCTTCAGCACCGACGGACTCTTTCGCACGTCCAGACTCTTCGTCCGACTCATCGTGGGACGAATCGTACTCGTTGTTATCCCCGGCAGCAGGGTCGTCGATGCGCCCCCTGAGATATTTGTCGGGGCCAGGTCCCGGGGAGCTTCCGCACGCCCCTCGATATCTCGGGACGACGCCGGGGCATCCGTTGGTGTCCGCGACGAAGAGGGGTACTTCCGGCCATTTTCGAACGTAATGGAAACTTATTAAACACAAAAAATGGAAACTAGACTTATGAAAGCTTTCATGAGAGTAAAAACAATATGAAAAGGTTTGCTTATGTAATTCTACTTCCAATTACTATAGTATTTCTAATATCCATTCATTATAGCAAACAAGGGTGCGAATTAAAATTTTCTTTGCAATTGAGATTATGAAATATTAGATAAAACCTATGTGCGTGCAAATTGATGGATGCTTTGGCAGGTTATTGAAATAAATTAATAAAAATTCAAAATTTCGGCATGACCTTTGCTAAAATTATACAAAATTGAGTATCGAACGTTGACAAAACGTTGACGAAGCAACATTTCGCAAAACGTCGAACTCAGTTTCCCTGAAAAGATAAACAGAGCAACGAACGTTGCCTCGGCTCGACGGCCGTACCACAAGCATACATTCTATACATGTCACATGTCACATTCATCCAATCTTTTAAATATACCAAACTATTTCATCTCACAAATATAAACTAGTCACATTCATCTCACATTCAAAAAATATATCATACAATCTTCTACTCCAACTATTAAACACAGCACAAGAGAACTGAAATTCTTCAAATTTGATAACCTAACTACTACTGCTTACCTGGCTCCTCGGTGCAGTGGGCGACAGAGGCCGGCGAGGGGACGCGATGTAATACCCAAAGTCGATAATTAGGTTTTTCCTTGCATCCATGCATACATGTCATCATCATCACCCCACCTTATTTAAACTCAGATGTAATATGATTATACTTTATAGAATATGTTAATATCTCATCCTCGGTGGATAATTGTTGCAAACACCAATCAATTTATTTGAAGTAATTCAACTAACAATGTCAAGACACCAATCAACTTATTCGAAGTAGTTGAATTGACAGTGTCCTCAATAAGGGTAGTGGGAGCCGTCGAACCCTTCGGTGAATCTTCGTCCCTAACCCCAAACCCTAAATATGCCAGAATTAGGGTTTCGACGAATGAAGCAAACTCTAGTAGAAGAAATGTTCTAAAACTCCATAAATAGCCTCAAAAGGGATAACCCTAGCCCCTGACCAATTTCTAGAACTTTTGGACATGTCTAGGGCTCGGCTATAGCTCAAATCCGAATTCAAACCCTAAATTGAATTTGAATGGGAACCTAGGTCAAATCAGTCCCAAATTGGTTCAAACTCCTACAGTAGCTCAAGAATAATATTATGAAGCTACTGTAAAAATTTCAGGTTAATTGGAGCTGATTTGGTACATAAAATGTCATGGGGAATAAACCTGGAATGCATAAAAAGAAAAATCAAAAAAAGAAACCCTAACTCCCCCTGGGCCGAAACCCCCTCGGGCGGCCCATCTCCTCAGCCCGCTCGCACTCCCGCGCTCCCCCTCTCACTGCCGCAGGGGCCCCCCTGTCATCCTCCCGCCTCGGCTCTGCTCTCACCCGCGCCTCGGGGGCCCACCTGTCGGTCCGCACCCGCCACGTCTCCGGCATCGGTACGCCGGCGTGGGCGGTGCTCCGCTCCCGAGCTCCCCTGTCCGAGCCGCCGCCGCCCCTTAAAAGCCTCCTCCCGATAGCTACCCCTCCCCTTCTTCGCATCCCCCTCCTCCAAACCCTAGATCCAGTACCGAAGCTCCCGAAGCCACTCCCTTCTTCCCGAGCTCCGGCGCCCTTCTCCGGTGAGAAATCCACGGCGTCTCGGTGAGCCCCGGTGACCCTTCTTCCTCCCCAAGCTCCCTAGTCGTCTTCCTCGCTCATTTCTATCCTCCATTGCTCAGATCCGTGCCCGGGAAGACTTGTCGTCGTCGCTCCACTCGCCGCCGTCTCCTCCAACTCCGGCGAGGCATCGCCACGGCCTCAGTGCCTCCCGAGCTCCCTCTTTCCTTCCCCTATCCTCCCCTCGTTCTCCCTAACCTTCCCGTGTGCTCCCCGTTGCAGATCCACGCCCGGAGCCCCTTCTGCACCGACGACCGAAGCCCTCCGCCGCCGGTCCCCGTCGCTAGCTCGTGTCCGGCCTCCTCGGTCCTCCCCAAGCATCAAGCCGTCGTCAGGGTGAGCTCCTGGCCCTCTGGCCATTCTCCCCGAGCTCAACCGAGCTCGGGAGTCATCTCCGGCGAGCCCCCCGGCGAGCCCTCCGCCGCCTGAGCCCCTTTCCGGCCGGTCCCGAGCGAGGCACAGAGAGAGAGAGAGTGTAGAGAGGGAGGGGACACGTGTCTGGCTCGGGTGAGCTAATGAACCCTCCCCCACTGACATGAAGGTCCCACGGGTCAGTAGGTACGGTTATGAGGGTTAGAAGTGGGGTACGATCTCGGGTAGGTTTAGCAGAGGCTGTTGCGTAGCAGAGAGAGGGTGAGTTTAGTTCGGGTGCACTTAGCATTTAGGTTAAAGACTGTTAGGGTTAGGTTTTGATTCAAAATTTCTAAACTCCATATCTTTTAAACCGTGAATCCAAATTTGACAAATTTTATATGGTTGGAAAGCTGGTGAAATTTTCTACAACTTGGATGCATCAAAAGTTTATTTTGGTTACATGCACAGTAGGTTACCTAGGGTTTTGTCGATGGCTCCGTCGAGTTTCAAAATGCGATAACTTGTGATCCGTAGCTCAGATTTTAACAAACTTGATATCGTTGAAAAGCTTATGAAGATTCCTACGACTTGGCTGAAACAAAAATTAATTTTAGTCACATGCACAGTACTATACTTAGGGTTGTTATTTTGCCCTGTCGCAACCCGATAAAACCCTAGCTCTGCGCAAGTTAGCTCCTCTTCGCACGATTCCACGTACCTTAGCATCCTATTACATAACTTAACTTCATATTGACTTAATACACCCCTTTGCCATGTTTCTCCACAAAAGACGCAACCCTAACTCCTCGGAGCATTTTAAATCGCATGCATGCATTCTAGATGTCACATGGCTCCGATGACCTAATATGAACCCATGTAGATCATTCCGACTCTTCGACACCACAACATATCTAGTCTCATGTAGCCCATCATTCATACATGCATACATGCCGAACTCATCATCTTTTATCGTTTCTTTTCCGGTGTTCGTGTTAATCGCAACAGAGCCCGAAGAGCAAGACCACCCGGCTTACGACCCCTCGCAAGAACAGGAACAACCCGAATCAGGCAAGCAGAGCTTGTTGCATTTTTATTACTGTCGTCGTATGTGTATTTGCTTGTACTTAATTGTGAGCTATAAATTATGTATCATGATTATCGTTCGTACGACTAGCATGCTAGGGTTTACGATATGCTTTCGTCAGTGGTGTTGGATTTGGATTGTGACATGATCTGGTCCGTTATGGTTATAAATCGACCTCGTACCCTAACAACTTAAACTAATAAGGTGAGTTGTGAGTGCCGAGGGGGTGCACAAAGGGTACGGTTGATGTTAATAGCAGTCGAGACGGCGACCCAGGGATGTGTGAAGTTTTTGTCGCCACATCAACCATACGCCAGAGTGTCATTTTCCCTGTAACACGTGAACGTTAGGCGGAGATCTTCCCTGCGGCATAGTTGGGGTAAGCCTCCCTGCTTTTGGGGGCTCGCTACCCCCAAATGATTATGCACCCAATATGTTCGCAGGTGGTCGTATCTTCCGGTAACGCTTCGAGAGATTAAATGACAAATGTGTTTCCCATGGATCAATGGGATTTGAGAAATTTGAGTTATCTTGATGGCTGAAAATTGGGTAATTGGAATTGGCTTTGAATTGGAATTCCCTGTTGGGTTGTGATCGGAAGTTGAATGCAATTATGAACTGGACATTGTATTGGGTTGTGATCAGGATGGGGAGTCGATTATGAACTAGATTTGGTTGCTATACTTATATTGTTCCTCTTTTCATGTCCGATATGTACTTCCCTGTATATTGTTACTCTGAGAAGCATCATGTTTACTTGCTGCTAGACTAGCATGTGTAGGACATTTAATCAAGCACGATTAAGTCTTGCGAGTACCTTTGTACTCACCTAGGATATTCCTAGAGCTTGCAGGTGAGCCGGTGGTCGAAGATTACTTTGACGACGCTTAAACTTGGTTTCCTCGGTAGTGTTTGATCTGTGGGATAGATGTGGCTTTTGGTCAGCGGTCACCGTGCCGCTGTGGGTCTCACTTCTTTAGTTTCCGCTGTTGTTAAACTTCTCCGTACTCGGATATGCTTTCGGATATAACCGACTGATGTAATATGTCGTCCCATCGTGGACTGTTATTAGTAATATCGTAATGTAGAGCTTTGTGATGATATCCGAGTTGTTAATTCAGGCTGCCCCTGCACAATGCGTGAATGATATGAAGTGTATGGGTATGCCGTGAAGGATCGAGGCCGTACCTTCTTCTACTAAGTCGAGCAGGTGATGGTTGAGTGACCCGTTGGCTGTGATGCTGTGCCGGCCAGGCAGGGTGTGGGCGTTCTACCGGGCTTTCGAGCGACCCACTAGCTTCCGAGCTAGGTTAGGGTGTGGGTAGAATTGCCGGGCTCCTCCGACCTTGCTTGTCGTGGTAGGATTCGGGAACGACTCTGACTCTTCACCGGATCATGGAATCGTATGTGGTTTTGGGAAGATTGGTCGCTTCCGGCCGGCTCGCATGTGGCGGGTGTCGGATCGTACTACCTTGGTGCGTACGGCGCAGGTACCGTGCCACCGGGATGACGAGTCCTTCGGTCCTTGGCGACTTCGCGTTCCCCTAATCATATGCAATTCCGGGTCTGTGACACGCGAGGGGAGGCGCAGGAGGCCGGTGAGGGGCGGCGCGGGAGGCCGGCGAGGGGAGGCGCGGGAGGCCGGCTAAGGGCGGCGCGGGGGGCCGGCTAGGGACGGCGCGGGAGGCCGGTGTAGGGAACGCGTGGGAGGCCGGCGAGGGGAGGCGCGGGACGCCGGCGAGGGGCGCCGCGGGAGGCCGGCGAGGGGCGTCGACGGACGCGACGAATGCCGCCGAGAGAGGCAGTCCGGTGGGGGGGGCGAGCAGCGGCAGCGGGGATTGATGAATTAGGGCTAGGCAGGCGCGCGTGGGATTTGGGGAATTTTTCCCCAAGTCCCGCGCGGGCGGTTTATATTGTGCCCTTATCAGTGACGGGCGGTTCTGGAGGCTCGTCACTGGTAAATACAGAAAATATGTATTTCTACGTACTGTTTCTTCCACTATCAATGATTTTTCGTAGATGAACATTGTAATCCCCAAGATTAAGAAGCTCGGAGCTAAGTGAGTTGGTGCGTCATGAACTTAGCTACTATAGAAACTATCTAGGTGCTAGGTGCTTGCATCGGAGGATCAAATGTTTTCGTATATCGATAGAAATTTCTTAAAGAACTTTTGATGACACCGTTGTTTATTATTTACATAATGATTACTTTGTGAGTATAGATCGAATTAACATAAAAGCACGATTGTTATATACATAAATTTGGTATGGTGTCATTATATGACCTGAAGAGGCTGTGTTTAAAATTTTGTAACAATTTCACAAAAGTGGGTCAAACGTACAATCATGCGCAGATTGTTTTCTCAATAGTAGCAGAGACTTAATTACATCAGTAATTAAGTGCAAATACAAAAGGGATACACGTTGACTTAATTAATAGTAGCACATACAATCATGCATAAATCATTTTCTTTGACAATCTTCTCACCCTTCGACACTCTTCTCAACGGTAGTCTTGCTCTTCTTCCTGATATAGGTTAGCCCCTCGGAGTGACTTCGTCTTTTGAAGGGACGCACGCCGGGACATGTGGTTCTACTCCTTCTGCTGGGCCGTGGCTGAATGTTACCACCGTCATTGTCTTTCTCCGTATCCGGGTCGTCAAATTGGTCATAGTCCTCTTCGTCAACGACACCATCGATTCCAACGATACTCCTTTTGCCCCTCCTCATGACATGACGGCTTGGCCTCGTCGGGTCGGCTATGTAGAAGCATTGGGCCACTTGTTTAGCTAATACCCACGGCTCATTTTTGGCACTGATCGCTTTCACATTTACTGTCTCAATAGGAACTGCTTTCTATATGACCATGGTAGTGAAATAGTCCTCCGTTTCGACATTCTTCACCCATCTTACCCGGAACATGGGGATCTTGGTTACGGTGTAGTCAAGTTCCCAAATCTCTTCGAGCCTACCGTAGTATCTGTCCTTTTTCTTATCGGTTAGGGCCTCCATCGTCACCCCAGAGTTCTGGTACACACTCTTCTGGTCTTGTGCCTCTGTATAGAATGTGTATCCGTTGATATCGTATGCTTGGTATGTCCCGACATTCATCAGGGGTCCCTGTGCCACGTGGAACACCGTCCGTGCTACGTCATCATCTTTTGAGAAGGTATGTTCGTCAAAGTAGTTTTTTAGCCACCTGGCAAACGTAGCGTTGTGCTCCTTCATGAGAGCCGCTTCGGTCTTTCTTGTGCCGTGCTTTGTTTTTAACATTGCCATGTGCTGAATAACATAAGGCCGGACCACTGACAGGTGCTGTAGCACTACTGTGTGAGCTCTGACGTAATCGTCTGATCGGTTCGGTACGTCACTGTGCACATGTAAATCCTTCTTTCCGCATTGGTGACCTACGCCATCGAGCCTGCCAATGTGCCGATTAACAGGCACGCCTATAGGTTTGTCGACTTTCATGTAATCCGTGCAGAACTCGACGCTCTCCTCCGTGAGAAAGCCCTGGACGATGCTCCCATCCGGATGAGACCTGTTACGAACGTATCGCTTCATGACCCCATTGAACCTTTCCAACGGGTACATGTTGTGTAGGAATACGGGACCTAGGTCGATGATCTCCGGGACGATATGGATCATGAGATGAACCATGACGTCGAAGAATGTGGGCAGAAAGTACATCTCAAGCTCGCATAGTATGACAATGATCTCCGCCTGCAGTCGCCGGCAACGCTTCTTAGTGATGGACTTCTGAGAGATAATGTCGAAAAAGTTACAGAGGTCAAGCAGTGTCTTGCGGATCCATGGCTCCATTAGCCCTCTAATTGCAACCGGAAGTATCTGTGTGATCATCACGTGACAGTCATGAGACTTCATACCGATTAGTTTGTGGTTCTGCATGTCTAGAAATCTCTGTATGTTTGCCGAGTAGCCGGAAGTTACTTTGACACCTTTGAGGCATTTGAAGATTTTATCAAGCTCATCTGTACTTAGAGTGTAGCAAGTGGCGAGACAGTCCGTCTTGATTTTTGTAACATTCCTGCCCAACTTGGTCTTCTCCTCCTTGGCCCACAGCTCTCATCTTATCCCCAGTTCCTCGTAGTCAGCTCGTGCCTTCGGCCCATCCTTTGTCTTGTCTGCCATGTGGAGCAAGAGACCAAGCACACTCTCACAGACATTTTTCTCAATATGCATGACATCTATGTAGTGACGTGTCTCGAGAAAAGGCCAATAAGGCAAGTCCCAGAATATAGATTTCGTTTTCCATACGCCTCCCAGCGGCTTTACCTTCTTCTGCTTCTTTCCCGCCCTAGGGCACTCACCCCAAGAGTTCAACATCTCATATATTTCTTCCCCACTCCTCTTACGTGGTGGTCCTCGAGTCTCAATCGTATTGTCGAACTTTTCTTTTTCTTATCTCCACGGGTCGTCCTGTTGAAGCCATCTTCGGTGGCCCATGTACACGATTTTGTGAGAGCCCGGTAGGTGACGACTTTTTGTATCTTCCATGCACTTAACGCATCCTTGGTATCCGTGGAAAACCTGGCCGGATTGATATCCATAAGCGGGATAGTCTTGCACCGTTGTGATCATCATAGCTCTCATGTTGAAGTAGTCGCCTTCGTGAGCGTCCCAGACCCGGACCCCTGGTTCAGCCCAGAGTGTATCTAGCTCCTCCTTCAGTAGTTGGTGATACATGTTCAGATAGTTCCCTGGTTGCTGTGGCCCTTGAATTAGCATAGACAGGTGTAGGTACTTCCGCTTTATGCAGAGCCACGGAGGGAGGTTGTACATCCATACGACCACGGGCCAAGTGTTGTGCCTGCTGCTCATTTTTTCAAAAGGATTGAGTCCGTCCGTACTCATTCCAATTCTGATATTCCTCGGCTCTCCTCCGAATTCGGGGTATTGGTCATCGATTGCTTTCCACTGGTAACCGTCCGCAGGGTGTCTCAGCACGGCGTCATCTTTCATTGGCCTCTCGTCGTGCCAACGCATGAGCTTTGCCTCCTTCTTGTTTGCGAATAGATGCTTCAAACGGGGAATGAGTGCAAGGTACCATACAACCTTTGCAGGAGCACCGCTCTTCACTCCATTGTCACCATCTGGTTGGTAGTTCTTTCCCCGTTTGAATCGGGATGCTTTGCACTCAGGACACTTGGTTAGCTCCGCGTACTCGTTGCGATAAATGATGCAGTCATTCGGACACGCGTGGTATCTCGTCACCTCTAATTCAAGAGGGCACACGACCTTCTTGGCCTCATCGCAGCCGCGAGGCAACACGTTCCCCTCCGGCAGAACTTTTGCGAGATACTCCAATGTCTCATCGAGGCTTGTGTCCGTGCTGTTGTGGAGTGCCTTGAGTCTTAGAAGTTCGAGCGTGACTGAGAGGCGGGTGTGCTCAGGATTGCAACCAGGATACAAGGGAGTTTTCGAGTCTTTCACTAGTGTTTCCAACTTGGCAGCCTCTCTATGAGCCGCACTATCGTTATTCGTCTCTTTCACAACCTGCTCTTGCACATGACGGTCCTGGACCATTCCGGCCAAATTGTCCCCCGTGCTTCGCGTATCCGCTTCGGCCTCTTCATGTCCTCCGGCATCTTTATAATCCAACCGTTCTGCTTCCGGCTCCCCATGTCCTGCTTCTTCATCTAACCCTTCGTCGTCGGCAACAACCTCATCCTCCTCACCGTGACTTGTCCACCATGTATAACCTGCAATGAAACCCCATCGCACCAGGTGCATGTGCAAAAAACCAGATTTCCTTTCGTACATTTTCAAGTTTTTGCAATCACGACACGGACAGCATATCTTCGTGCCACCCTTTTGCACCATATCTCGCTCGGCGAAATCAAAGAACTCATTCAAAGACGTATAGAAACTCTGTGTGTTCCGATCGCCGTCATACATCCAACTTCGATCCATCGGTCGTTCGATCCCTAAAATATATGAAAATTAATTAGTACCAACCCACAGAAAATTTCGGCATGACCTTTGCTAAAAATAACTAAATTCAAGTTTATCGAACGTTGACAGAACGTTGACAAAGCAACATTTTGACAAAATGTTGACAACTCAAGTGTTGACAAAGAGCAACAGAAACGTTGCCTCGGCTCGATGGCCGGTACCACAAGCAATATATGAACAAATTTGTCAAAACGATGGCTTAATGGCCGATCACAAACCATTCCACCAATATTCATCTCGTACGATCGATATCGTAGCATTACACATTTCATTTTTCATCCCATACGATCGATGTATAACACAAACATTTCATTTCTCATTTCATATGATCTACGGAGGCAGTACGTGACAGTTTAACACAAACATTTATATATGTATACATAAGCAACGGTCATATATAATTACACATATATATATGATTTTGCCTTAGTGCATAAGAAACATAATTACACATATATGAACCAATGTATACATAATTACACATATGTGATTCTGCCTCAGTGCATAAGAAATATAATTACTCATATATCAATTAAAGCAATGTACAGATCGAATTCATGAGGCTGACTTCACGTGAGTGATTAGATTAGATCCTACTGGTTTTCACTGCATGCACTTGTCCATGGATCACATTAGAATTCAGTATGTATGGAAACTTCTTATCTAATATGCCGAAAATTTTGCTCATTACCGTCAGAATACATCGATGTTTTGCTACATAACATTGCGACCGGACAAAATAATCAATGCTTGAAATGCTATTGAGCAAAAGTTCACTTACTACCTCCGTTCTTTGTTACTCGGTGTTCTAGAATCCATGTAGTCAAAACTTTTAGATATATGTAAAATTATCTAGATTAGCTATATAATCTAGAGGGAGAGCAAGCTAGAGGCAAGGGAGAGAGAGATTAGGAGGGAGAGAGAGATGGCAAGGGAGCTAGGGGAGGTGGGGGAAGATTTTGGAGAGCAGGAATACTACCAGGGGCGTGTACAGCGGCGGCGGATGTGCAGGCGATCGGCGGGCTCGCTGCTGGCCAGTGGAGCTACGACTGGCCAGCAGCGAGCTCGCTGATGCTTTTTATAGGGCAGGTTACCAGTGACGGGCACATATACAGGCCCGCCACTGGTAAAGCACGTACCAGTGACGAGCCGAACGTGCACCCGCCACTGGTATGCAGGCCAGGAGCAAGTTTGGCAGGAAATATTATCGGTGACGGGCACTTTGGTGCGCACGTCACTAGTATATAATATATCAGTGACGAGCTCCTCCATGCGCCCGTCACTAGTAATTGGTACGTTACCAGTGACGGGCAGTAATAGATGCTCGTCACTGGTAATTATTTACCAGTGACACGTGGCAGTTGACGCCCGCCACTGGTAAATTTTTGGTATACCAGTGACGTGTTTTTTTGGTGCTCGTCACTGATAACATGGCTTCTATAGCTGTTTCTGCAGTAGTGACCATATGCAATCAAGCATAATATCACATTTATAACCATAACATTAAGTAATTGAGGACTTTGAGCAACCTTTGCATTCTTGCCTTGCTAGTAATACCCCTGATCATACTTAGGATCAACTTCGTAAAGTTCTTCCTTGCCCGATTTATTGAAAAGAATGCCAAAATGACTGAAAACAATGAAAAGAGGCAATCGATCAATACCTATAAAATAAGAGATTGTGATAAGCATCTTAAAATATGGGAAATTAAATTATGAAACTAATAAATTTGGTTTCATTCAATTTGGATATATAGAACTCAAGTTATGTCATTTTTAAGGTTTGAATTCAAATTTTAGGGTTTTGAGAGCAATTCAGGAATTAATAGTAACCTGAATAAAATATATACCATTAAATTCTACATACTAAAAGATAAATGTACATAAAATAATCAACTCATTTGGAGTTCATGTGAATTTTTACAAATTTTACTAGTTTGAAGCATTTCTATCAATTTTTTGTATTTTCTCAGTAAAGAAAATAGGAAAACATTTTATACTCAAGTGTATCCTAGCTATAGAGGCTGACTAGTATGGCCATAAGTCAACATGGGCTTGTCAATTGTTGACTGGCCCAGAAGAGCCTTTGGGCCAACTTGCCATCCTATCCTTTTATTCTTTGTTCTTTTTCTTTATTTCTTTCTCTCTATGACACAGGCGGCCTACATGTCAGGATTTTTTTATTTTTCTTAAATCAAATACTTAAGCCAGTGGGACCTAGTGGCATAGATACATTAACTCAAATTGCATTTCTTTAGATTTTTAAGTGGGCTAGCCCATCCATCATTCGGTGGTTAACTAGCCCTAACCGTTACCATTCAGACCATATCATCAGATGATAATACCACTTGTAATGGTCGGATCACAATGGCTTGTGTTGTTGGCCAGAAGCACGCGTGGTGCCACGCTCTAGTGAGCACCTGTGCGGCTAGTACAGGGCACCAATTTTTGTGCTGCTTAATCCGACTGGATCCTCATTAGGCTGTGCATCCGTTTCGGTGGCCGGAGGCATGGCACCTACACACTCGTTACTTTGGTGTGATGTGGGAAAGAAAAGGAGTGGGTGTTCGATGCTACAGCTACCTGCGAGGATGGTATCATGCCCAGGTGGGTTGGTGGATGATGGAGACATCGAGTTTGTCATTGCTAGCGGCCGGTGGGTCGACGAAGATGGCGATAGGAGGAAGGAGGAGGATTTTCGTCCAAATCTCGAGGGCAAGCCGTTGTCTTGTCCCTTATGAGCACCTTGAGACCATTGGTTACTCCTAGGGTGACCAAAGGAGTGAGGCTTCACATCAACGGTGACCTGGGGCAGAGGAGAGCGATAGGACGGCTGGGCTTGCTGCTCAAAGGAGAAAGATGGGGTCAGTGGGGGTCTACGGGTCTACAGAAGATCTCAGAAGTTATTATTGTGGTAACTCGTGTTAAGTTTTATACTTTTATGCACCAAGCAGTACACAAAAAAGATAATTTATTTTGCGAAAGCTGAAAAATATAACCATACTCCTACATTAAGCTATTTTCAGATATTGAAGCTGGACTGAGGCTGGCACTTAAGCCGAAGGTATTCTAATATTTCCACATTACACACACTACTACAGAACTGGTCATTCGAGACTCCTCATCCCAGGTGGATCACTAAAATCCGTCTCTGTTATAGTAGATGATAGGCGGTTCGCAAAGAGAAATGCCTGGGTTAACTTGTAGAGATGCGAACCACCTGTGATGACAAGTTATCATACGCAGTTCTATTATAGAACCACCTGCAATATGTGGATGACATATCATAGGCTGTTCTCAGTAAGAACCGCTTGTGATGATGGACTTATCACAGGTGGTTTTTGTTGAAAACCGCCTGTGATAAGGTGTCCATTTGTTACAGTCTGCCAGACCGAGCTCCTTGTCTTCAATGTTCTGTTCTTACACACAGCAGCAGTGGTGGCGGAGCTCTTGCGATTTTTCAGCTTGGAGATTGAATTGAGCCCAGAAACTTTGGATTTGGAGAGGATATTGCATATCTCTTTCATATTGGTGATCTAAGGTTAGTGATTGGTTTAAAAGTTTCATTAATTTGCTAGATGTAATGTGGTAAAGAGAGAGAATGTAGATCTAGCTAGGTTATGGCAAATTTTATTTGGCTTTCTTGAATTTGAGGCATAAATTGGTTTCAATTACTATATGAGGATGTGGCTAGCTAATTTATGGTGGCAAAATGATATATTTGAGTGGTTTAGATTTTATGAAATAGAGAGATGTGTATATATATAGCATATAGTAATTTATTATTTTAGAATTGATTTATCTTGTCTTGTAAAAAGATGTTGTAATTGTCGAAAGGTTGCATGGAATGAAATTTTAAGAATGCTTTGATATAGTAAAAACCCACGTATTAATGGCATGATTAATTAAAATTTTGTTTATCAAATAAGTCATATGTTAAGTTGTATTTGTTGTAAATAAATTTGTAATTATTGGTAGGTCATATCTCATGAACAAAATAAAATATTGGTAATAATCATTCACATGTAGTAAAAAACCATATGGACATAGTAATTGTTGATCGTGAAATAAAAGACTATTGGTAATAATTACTTACATGTAGTCAAAACCAAATTGTAATGATAATATTAACTAATATTCTATAGATTAATTGGTACACACTTTGTGAGCCTCAATATTGTATAAGAATTAATTGATTTTTTAATTTTTCCTGTAGATGGACCGAAGCTGGATGTATGATAACCGCTCAAGTGAACAGTATCTTAGTGGCGTGTCAAATTTCATAAGAGTCGCGAAAGAGCATAAATTGAACAAGGGAACAATATATTTATTGGCCATGCAAAGACTATGAGAATGTACACATGTTTGAGAACTCAGAGCAGATCCAAGATCACCTAATTCGTAGGGGTTTCATAGAGCGTTACACATGTTGGACAAGCCACGGTGAGCAGCAGACAATCCAGGAAGGTGGTAATGACGACATCATGGAGGAAGACAATTATATGGCAGATGATGTCGATTATGATTCAGATGAAGAAACATCGTCGGATGATCTTCACCATTTAGATGAGATGTTGCGCCATGGAGAAGGAAACCGTAATACATGGGAGTTCGAGAAATTCAAACTCTTGATGGGGGACTCGGAGAAACCTTTGTTTGAGAGATGCAAGGGTATGTACATGAAATTATCATCAGTGCTTGAATTGTTGAAACTGAAGGCAAGCAACGGATGGTTAGATAAAAGTTTCACAGAGTTGTTAGATCTCATAGCAGACATGCTTCCAAAGGGAAACGAATTGCCTAGAAGTACGTATCAAGCGAAGAAGTTTCTTTGTCCGTTAGGAATGGAAGTACAGCGAATACATGCTTGTCCGAAGGACTGTATCCTCTTTAGAAAGGAGTTCACAAACCTCCACACATGCCCAGTATGCAAGTCCTCCCAATACAAGCGTAAGGAGAAAGGCGTCAAAGATGAGGGGGACGAGGTGACGAAAGGAACTCCAGCTAAAATCATGTGGTATCTGCCTATAATCCCCTATCTTAAGCGTTTATTTGCGAACCCAAAGGATGCAGAACTATTGCGTTGGCACGCTGATAAGCGCAAGAACGACGAAAAGCTTAGACATCCTGCTGATTCCATCCAGTGGAGAAACATTGATAGAAAATTTAGTGATTTTGGGAGGGAACCAAGAAATATAAGATTTGGACTGAGCACGGATGGAATGAACCCTTTTGGAAACATGAGTAGCCCTCATAGCACTTGGCCAGTGAATCTATGTATTTATAACCTTCCTCCTTAGTTGTGCATGAAGCGGAAGTTCATTATGATGATGATACTTGTGCAAGGACCAAATGATGTCGACATCACCTGCACAAAGGGTGAAGACTTTGCAACTCACTCAAGTCACTCAAGTCCACCTCCAAAACCTAGTGTCCCAATGACAAGAGCTCGAGCTAAGGCTTTAGAACATGAGGTGAATCTATTCCTTGATACATCTCCAATTGACTTGAGCTTGAATGGTGTGCTACCTAATGCTTCGACTCTATGCTTGCTCAGGTATGAAGGATCAACCAAGTGGAGTGAAGCCGAGGGGAGGAAGGACCCGAACTGCTGCCTGGAAGACATGTCCGGACATTCCAGACAAGGGAGCCCGGACACTCCGGATGGCCCAATCCCGGAAGCACCGAGATCCCACAACACACCCGGACATTCCGGGCCAACCCGGAATCTCCGGACGTCCTCCTCCAGGGATGTGCTCCTCTCGGGAGGGTATCCGGACATTCTGGCCCCAAGCCCGGATACTCCGGATGGGTGGCCGAGAACACCTTCCTCCAGCTCCTCGTCCGAACACTCCAGAACCCAGTCCCGGAAGCTCCGGATGACCCCTGCCCGGAGTGCCAACTCCGACCCTCCGGACGTCCACTGATCAAGACGTCCGGACATTCCGGAAAACTTACCCCGGAATGTCCGGGCCCTACGGCCGGACATTCCGGACAAGGTACCCCGGAATGTCTGGGTGCACTGTCTGCGCACAGTAATGGGCCGAGGCCCATGTAAGGTTTTGGCTTAGCCTCGAAGGGTTACGGGGTTAGGACTATAAATACCCATACCCAAACCCTAATCAATATTAGACTTGTTGTTAAGACTAATAGTGAGCTTTGCTCCTAATCTAGGGTTTCATCCCTCTAGATTAGGGTTCCATTTTAGACCTTGTAATCTTCCTTGGATTGTAAGGACCGGCGCGTGCCCCCGGATGGTAATCGAGGCATTCATTGAGAGGAGGAGTTGATTTGAGTCCTAGTTCCAAAGGCTAACCCGTTGGGGTTTTGTTGTTGGTTTGGGATTTCATCTAGGCCCTTCTAGTTACCCTAGTCCAAATCGTGAAGATCGGGAGCCCTCCATATCACCAAAGCAACCCGGGAACGATATAGATGTGTACCTACGGCCATTGATGGAAAATCTCATGAAATTGTAGACACATGGGGAAGATGTATTTGATGCTCACAAGCAAGAGAACTTCAATCTACACAGCTTACTATTCTGCACCATAAATGATTATCTAGCCCTTGCTAACATTTCTAGGCAGAGTACGAAAGGGTCAAAAGCATGTCCTAACTGCCTGGATGATACGGCTAGTCAGTGGCTTAAGCATTCGGGGAAAACTGTGTACATGCGTCATCGTAGGTTCCTTCAAAGAGACCATTCATATCGTTGAATGAAGAAACAATTCAACGGGCAAATCGAGACTGGTGTACAATTTAGCGGTACGGAGGTACATGACATGGTAAAGGATATAAAAGTTACATACGGGAAGGGAAGCAAAATAAAGGCTACACGTGAGAAGGCTGTGTGGAAGAAGAGTTTGATATTCTGGGACATACCCTATTGGGAGCACCTGCAAGTTCGTCACTGCATAGACGTCATGCACGTATAAAAAAATGTATGTGATAACATTATAGGTTTGTTATTGAATATGAAGGGCAGAACTAAGGATGGCCTCAAAACAAGGCTTGACTTGTTGGACATGAGAATCAGAAAAGAGTTACACCCGAAAGAAACTCAAACAGGACGCATGTTATGCGAACTTGCCTACTATACTCTGTCAAGGTCTGAGAGAAAAGAGTTGTGCCAGTTCCTGCACAGTGTTAAAGTTCTGACCTGTTACTCCTCGAACATACGAAGACTTGTTTCAATGGAAGAGTTAAAATTGATTGGCATGAAGGCTCATGATTGTCATGTATTGATCACTCAGCTTCTCCCGATTGCTATTCAGAATATCGTACCTATAAAGGTTCGAGAGACAATCACGAGATTATGTAGCTTCTTTAACACAATATCACAGAAGGTCATCGATCCCATGGAACTAGATGCTCTTCAAGAGGAGGTGGTGAAAACTTTATGTCAATTTGAGATGTATTTCCCTCCTTCATTCTTTGATATCATGGTGCATCTCACTGTGCATCTTGTGAGAGAGATAAAGTGGTGCGGACCTGTGTTCCTTTGAAGCATGTACCCTTTCGAGAGATACATGGGAATTCTGAAGCATTTCGTACGTAACCGATCACGTCCGGAGGGAAGCATCGTGGAAGGATATGCAACCAAAGAGGTCGTCAAGTTCTGTGTCGACTACATGGCTGTAGTAAAACCAATAGGTTTGCCCGAATCTCGCCATGAGGGTAGGCTTCGAGGTGTCGGAACCCTTGGCAGGAAAGATGTCGTTCCTGACTGGAAGGTTATTGATCAAGCACACTACACAGTCTTGCAACACATGGCCTTAGTGGCCCCATATATCGACTGACACAAGGCCATGGTACGGGAGCACAATCCAAAAGCGACAGAAGTTTGGGTGATGAAAGAGCACAATCGTCGGTTCAACAAATGGTTATCTGAGCAACCTCATGGTTTATCGTCATGTGACCCGACGCTCTCATGGTTGGCAGAAGGACCATCGTGTACAGTTGTGTTATGGCAAGGGATGGCCATAAATGGCTACACATTTTGTACGAGTGATTAGGACCAGAAGAGCACAAACCAAAACAGCAGAGTCCGCATAGACGCTCAAGATACGGCTAGCAGGAAGAGCTCGTACTACGGGTACATCGAAGAGATCTGGGAGCTCGACTATGTAAAGTTTAAGATTCCGTTGTTTCATTACAGTTGGGCAAATCTCTCACATGTAAAAGTTGATAAGTACGGCTTCACAATGGTTGATCTCAGAAATACTGCATACAAAGATGAACTATTCGTCTTAGCAAATCATGTTCGACATATATTCTATGTTTCAGATCCTTCAAATCCAAGGCAGCACATAGTAAGGGACTCGAAGAGACACATTGTTGGAGTAGGTGATGTAGTTGACAAGGAAGAGTACAACTAGTTTGAGGAGACGCATTCTTCCAGGTATCGCATGATAGTCGAGGAAGAGCCAAATCAAGATGAAACTACGTACCTGCGCAACGATCATCAGTAGGGACTTACATTTGTAGCAAATTAGATATATCAACTCATGTGGGATTTATAATGTGATGTAGTATATCGTGCACAATACTATGAATGTGGTGGCACTAATATATATGAATGGAATCGTTCAAGAAAGGAAAACAAATTAAGTAACAAAAATAAGTACCTTCATCAGATTACACACTGCATGAAGCTAGGGTATAAACCCTAATTAAAAAGGACAAAAATAAAAAGAAAAAAGAAAAAAGGACATTGCAGGCGGTTCCTCCAAAGAACCGCAGCATCACAGGCGGTTTTTCTTCTGAACCGCCTGTGATGTGTAGTCATCATAGGTTGTTTTTATTGCGAACCGCCTGTGATGTGTAGTCATCACAGACGGTTTGGACTCGACCTGCCTGTGATGAGTATACATCACATGCGGTTCTTAAGGAAAACCGCCTGTGATGAGACCTACTTTATATACCGAAAGTTTTTCGGAGTCCGAAAAACTAAAGTGCTCTTCAAGCCGACCAGTCCTCAGACGCCACCCCCGTCCCTAACCGCACGCCGGCAGGCTGCCCGACCGCGTCCCTGATGCTGCCGCCACCTAGGCCCCCCCCCCGACGCTGAACCTCACGCCGGCAGGCTGCCCAACCCGGTCCCCGAAGCCTTCCCCACTAGCGCCGTTGACATTGTAGGCCGCCACCGACACCGCCCCCGTTGCTACTGATGCCGCCCCCGTTCTCCCCCTTGATCAGTACATATCCCCACTCCCCGTCTGCATCCCTATTCAATTGATGCAAGCACCATGATGTCCCTTCCCAATTAACCATGATGTCCCTTCCCAATTGATGCAAGCATGCTCAAGAAATAGTGGTTGCAGTATGAACCTAATAGCAAGAAATAGTAAGACTGCTTTGTTGATGATGTGGTTCTGTGGTGTTTGAAAATTGCATGAGCATGAACTGCCTTTGTAATGAGGACTACATCTACTTGCAGTTAAATTCTGGCTGGAGTTTGCATAGTTCTGGCTAGAGTTTGCATAGTTCCCCATGTAGTGAACAAAGAAAGCACAATTTAGGAGAACTGTCTTCCTGAGTAGTGCAATCACAATGAAATAGGGATCTCTGTGCAGTTGCACCAAATTAACCAGCACCTACAACAAGTATATAAAGATTTAAATTGACATGATAGAAGTAATTTAGGGACCTACTTGATTCTTTTATGTTAGCAACTCACATGGTGGTAGCACGATTTAAATTGACATGATACAAGTAATTTTGGTAGTATTGTGTTTCCAGGACTATGATCACAATGGTAATTTCAGATTGTTAATATGCTAGGATATCAACCTTTTGATATCATGTTTTTATTATTGCCTTTGCCGATCAGTAATTACTTTAAAGTATGTAATCTTAACAGTAGTACTAGCATTATTATATACTATCTCAAGTTAGTGTGCATAATTGGAATCCTATGTATATGTTGCTGCTCTGGTCAAAGAAACTAGGAAGAAATAATAAATATTTGCTACTCTTTGCCAAACAAGAAGCAAGGTCTACACCCAGGCCAGCTTTTAATTTCTTCGCTATCTACTTTGTCCTGTATGCATTTTCTAGAAGATGTCGGGTCCTGATCGCTCAGCTTCCCTGTAGGCTGTCAGGGACAATTCTGATGCGACCAGAACCACAACAAAATCCAGATGGGCTCCAAAAGGACCTAGTCAAAGGCTGAAGGGCCGATTCCCCATAACAGAGTTAGGCCCGTCAGGGGCATCGATCGCGTCGGAACAAAACGCGGTGAAATGGAGAACGACATGCGGGATCATCACACGGACACGGGTTCCGTTGACTCTAGAATCATGGAAGAAGGTGGGGCGAGATCTCTGTAGAGCTGTGGTTGAAGATATCAACACACATTTCATGATCCCAGAAGAGCTACAGGCCTGTGCCGATGCCACCGCCCTAAAAGTCGCAAATAAAGCTTGGAATGAGTTCAAGTTTAGTCTCCGCCGTGACTTCATTGCAAAGGATGAGGAGCCGTTTGATGTCCACAAATGAATGGATCATGAGTTGTGGGCCCAATTTAAGGCGTCTAGGGAACAGAAGAATTTAAGGCGAACAGTGTAGCGGCAAAGGAACTGGCAGCCAAGAACACCCACCATCACAGGCTAGGTGGTTCAGGCTATGCGCTGAAAGTACAGAAATGGTTGGACGAGGAAGAGAGGGCATGCCTAAATGACTAGCCCCCACCATTTCCAAGCGTAGAATCATGGCGCGCACGGAATTGGTTGTACGCGAGGAAGAATCCAGGTGCAACGTCTTCGGACGCCCAATCCTTCGTGAGCGAAGCAACTCAGGAGGTCTACTCTAGATTGGTAATATGTCGTTTACAATACCTTCCTCTCGGTACATCCTTCACCTGTTATACTATGTTTAGTGACTTGTTCTTCTATTACAGGAGAACCTGTCGACACAATCCTCCCCTTGCTACCTAGAGAGATAGATTCCCAGATGATTTGCATAGATATAGGAATAAGGGCAGGGCCAAAGCCGAGCGCGAGGCAAGAGAAAGAGCTGCTCTCACAGAAGAAATCACCGCCACGGTGGAAATGAGGGTCGCTGCTCATTTAAGAGCCCTCGAGGAGATGGTGGCCATGGCCTCACATGGCAACGTACAAATGCAAAGCAGCCTTGCTGCTAACCGAAAGAGTAGCCAAGCCTCCGTCCCCGGTGGTGAAGTTGATCGCGCCATCTCGTATCCTGTTGATGAGATTCTGGTAATTAAATGTCAATCTCAAGTTCCACTTAAAATTCTATCGCAATCTATATGTAGCTAATTATTCTATCTTCTACCACATTTCCTTTTAAGGATATGACGCGGTGCAAGCTATTGGTGCGGCTTCTTGACAATGAGCCTTTAGAGGTTGCAACAGGGATGGCATGTCCATCCAATGAAGGAGATCTCATCCACTGTGTCCCGATGGTGCGTGGGAATGCGAAGGTCAGTGTGGACTATGTCTACGACACTTGCAAGTCCATTAAGCTAAAGTTTCCGCCAAACGATGAGATTACGAGACTGGGTCAAACTGAAGGGACTTTCATCCAGTGGTCCATGAGGGATGTAGTATTGGAAGACTGGCACCCTCCATCTATCGACCAAGCTGATTCATGGGAGGTAGACCTACCCGTGATTCAAGAGCATTATATTGCATGTAATGAGGACACCACAATCGCTACGGTGCCGGTGGAAACCACCTTGGCCCCCGAGCTTCCGACCAGGGCTCATTCGTCTCCTGCCAAGTCGTCGAAGCTGATAGTTAAAAGAAAACGAGGCGCTAAGTCAAAGGCGAAGGTGCTGAAGGAACCACACCTTTACATTGAAGAAGTGTTCCCCTTCGTGCCATTGGCCGATAAATACGTTGAAGGAGAGCCATGGCTCAAATCGCCAGAGGCGCTCAATGCCCTCGGAAAATATACCCGCGAGCTGCACGAGTACTACCTCAAGGAGGTCAAGAAGCCAAAGAATCAACAGACCACAACTTTGAAGGTGGATTTCAGTAAGGGACATTTCCACCACGACTTCGAGAACTGTCAGTTCTTTATGAACTTCGTGGACTTGTGGGAACTGTACAACCTCCGGTCCCTTGAAGTCTCTCTCATTAGATGCTACACACTATAAGTGTTCACAATCACGGTCAACATTCGTGTTATACCTACTATATCCACATATATGTAACCCATACCCTCTTTATGTGTAGGATGATGATTGAACAAACCAGAAGAAAACATGTAAAAGTAGGGTTTCTCGACCCATACATTGTCTCAGCATGGATGATCCTAGATGTGGAAGACTTTGTTGCCGAGTACATGCTAAATGCCTTACTTGCTCAACAAGATAAGTAATTCATACTTTTTCCGTACAACCAGGCGTAAGTGTCGCACTACCTACTTCACCATCCCAGGCTACTAGTAATTTTACCAAAATAATATGAATTTACTAACCATTGAGACTAAATGCAAAGAGCATTGGGTTCTTGTTCTTCTTATACCACACCATCCAAGGCTCATGTTTATGGATTCCTTGCTACTAGCAAACTTTGATATCGAAACACTTGGTAGATTTATGAGCAAGTAAGCATATTTTCAACATATACAAACCTACCGTTCACTACTTTGGTGTTGCAATACCGAAGACAAACCATTTCGATTCACATAGGGTGTGGAAGAGTTATCTCAAGAAGGGAGGAAAAGGCGTCAATTAGCCCCTTTTAAATGACAAGGGCTAGCTTTAGTGTATCTTTCTATACTGAATACAAATTTTTGTAAGTTATCATAATGATGATCTCCAACTACTAACCAATTGTATATATTACTAGTGCCACCAACAACAAGGAGAAACAAGCGTTTGTGGCTTCTACGTTTACCACAACATGGAAATCATGCTCACTAACATTAGCAAAAATGAAGTCCAGGTTTGACGCTATTGCGATAAGTATTATCATATTTCTCTTCATTATAAGTACATGGTTTTAATATACATTCTCATCGATAGCAGAAAGGTATTCCCAAGACGTCATTGGATTCGTCTCATCTGGACCGGATAAGAGAACACATCGCCACGTTCCTTATTAAAGACGTTATCGATCCTTATGGCCAATTCCATGCCTATAACATGGAGGAAGGCGAGTTCGTCTTAGTAAAGAAGTGATGTATTTCTTTGTGAACTTTTATATGGATATAGAATTTACTGAGGGTTTAACTACTTTGTGACATGAGGTGGATGAAACTGAGAACATAAATACTTTGTGAACTTTGTCACATGAGGTGGATGAAAATAAGAGTTTAATTACTTTGTTTGGGTGATGTTGATGAGTTTGATGACAGTTCATTTGTGACTCAATTATGTGATATGTGTCAAGTTTCTGTTAATTCATATGATTCTATTCTAATTACTGTGAATGAATGAGATATGTATATGTATTGTGTGTTTTGTTTCCTGATGCTACGCAACAATATGAAATAATAAGATATGCTGTAAAACATATCACAGGCGGTTCTATAGTAGGACCGCCTGTGATAGAGGTGTATCACAGGCGAGAACCGCCTATGATGAGTATTCTCATCTCAGACGGTTCGTTTGGGATCCGCCTGTGATGTGCTATATCATCACAGGCAGTTCTTGTTGTGATCCGCCTGTAATAGTCCATCAAACCGCCTGTGATGAGCGGGGTCATCACAGGTCCTTGTTTACAGCGGTTTAAAACCGCCTGCGTTAGGGTTTCTGAACCGCCTGTAATGAACTATTCTGTAATAGTGATATTTGGTTGTATATATTGATGTTAGTGGTAACTGAACTACAACATTTAATTCTCCCGAATACATCTGGGCTATCTGGTAGGTAACCCGATTACAGGCGAAAACATCGATGTTGAATCCAGAGTACCATATGCTCATGGAGTCGGAATCATTTCAGATCAATTATACGAGGTGATAAATTAAACATGCCTCCAACTCTTGCTCAATCACCAGCAATTAACTACTAATATCCCCTCATGTGTCGTTAACTAACTCCATCTCCATGTGGTTGTATGTGGTGGATCTTAAGATGATAATGATGTACTGCCAAGGGGAGGAGTATGACAACCACAAGAATAAGATTTGCGCTCAAGCTCTGGACAGGTTCAACAAAGTAAGAAAACAAGTACTTTTTCTCTGGAAGGACTTCTGTAAGACAATACCTTATTTGTCGCAACTGCGGCCCATCATGCTGGTCTAGGCCACGCGAAGGTGCCGGTGGATCGGAGGTGCATGCACGCCGCATGGGAGACTATAGGCATCGCCTGTTGTCAGCATTTTACTTAGGTTTGGAGAAGATAGAGAGACGTGGAAACGAGGATGACATTTACACTAAGGGCTCATTTTATATATATATAGCCAGAGGAATGACAGGGATCATCGTCTAATCCTCTGGAAAAATCTCACCTGTGACGACTTGTGCCGGAGTTGCTCACCGGACCACTTGGACGACACGTGGGATCGAAAACTCTGTACCATTTCTGGTTGAATTTGCGGGATGTAAAAAACGCCTCCTCACACATGGACATGTTTCCACATCTCTTTCATCCTTACTCCACTCCGGAAGCAATAATCCCCCTCCAAATGCGATGTCACTGCTAGCACCTCCACCGCCTCAACGCGTAGCCTTACCGTCGGTCCCTCCTCTACCTCCACGTGTGGCCTCGCCACCAGGACCGCGTCTAGATTTGTCACCCTCGGTGGCTTGAACGCAAGGACCATCAGAGTAGCTCCAGGTCTGGGTTCGACCACAACGTTGACGACAAGGGACCAACGGAGCATCTCCAACTCGTGGGTGTTCTCGTCGTCAGCATCCGGATCTGATGCTCTCCATAGCTCCCATGGCTGCATTGCATGGACAATAGATTTTAGCAGGAGGTGGTTGGTTGCTTTACAGCACCGCTGGCGCCTTAACTTCTTGCCACTATTGCAAGCCGATCGATTTTCTTTTGCTGGTCAGCAGCAGCCTCATCTCCATCTGTAGATTCCATTTCTCCCGCCAATTTATTTTGTACTCGCTCTTATAAGATTTCTCCAATTCATACTCCGTCTCCTTTTGACTTCTCTGTATGGATGTGCATGTTCGTGTATATGCGAGTGACTTATTTTTGTTTTCGAAACGATAGTGATTGGTCTTGGATTCAACTCCAGTCATATGATCTTTGCTTCTAGCACACGATTGAGAATTTGATTTTGTTTCTACTCATCAATTTTGTCTCTGCACCACGTATTCTCTATATTTTTAAGTGCTTGGGATTACCTCCCATGGCAAAAAGGGATAATATCCCAGCCAGGAACATCTCCTCCACAGCGAAGGAGGATCCCATGTGCATCTTAAAATCTCCTCAAGAGATTTGGTACCCTGGATTTTGCCAACCTAGCCCTAGGTGGTTTTATGTCTCTTTTTTTTTGGCCTTTTTCTGGAGGGTCCTCCGATTTGGGTGTAAGATGTGTTGAGTGGGGGTTGGAGGATAGAAACTATCTCTTTATATTAGTAGAGATAGAGATAGAGACAGATATAGGTAAAGAGACAATTAACTGGCTATATGACACTTGTTCTCAGCTTAATTCGTGACCTGCTATGGAACCCACTAATTGATGTTTCGCACCTGCTTGTTGAAATTTCAATGACACAAACTTTGTATGACGAGTGCACGTCTATGTCCCCTCGATCAAATGACAGGATTACAGAAAGAAAGATCTTGAAGGACGGAATTGAATTACTAAAACGTCCACCACCTCGTCCTCCAATGGGCTGTGTCGTAAGTCGATCAGGATCAACCTCGTCCTCCAAAGAGCAAAGGAAAATGAATACAATGCTCAATTGTTACTCATAAATTCTGAAAAATGAACGGAACAAAGATGAAAAAACAAACCATTAATTGACATGAGACCTGATATTTTGGAAAAAAAAAGATCCAAACGTACTAAACCTTGAACTTTTGAACCACCAACTCTCCGTCTACAAATAAAGCATCTTAGTTCATCATCCAAAGTTGTACGTGTCTGATTTATTTATATATTTCTTCCATTTACAGACATATAGCAACTATCCATCTTATTTTTCGGCTAACAACAATGTCACACGGGAAACTCTTGGGATCAAGCACGTAAAGTATTTTCCTCTCTCGATTTTTTCGCACGCAATTGACATCCAAAGTTTGACCCTGCTCTTATACATATGAGTATGGTACAAATTAAGGGGAGTGTGGACGAGTGGGTGAGGTGCCATGACGGGGATCTACCTTATTCCGTGGACATCAAGAGCTAGTGTATCGTCGTAATGTTACGTCAAGAGGATACCGTGCCTTGATATACAGGTAAACACTGTTAAGCTCTCCTAATACATTTGAATACATATTTACTTTCTATATAAAAATCTGTGGTTACCTATTCAAGGAACTCTATATATAGGAGAATTTTATTAGAATATAAAGCCATAAAATTATAAACACTAACAACATTGCCAATAAAATACATTAAAATAACATCATCATTGCCTCAGTTCATTCAATTGCAACAATAGCTTTTATGCTCTAATTAACCTAATGTCAATGGAGCCACTAACTCTTCAACACATGGCAATGTTAGCCTATGAGACCTAACAAGATTGCAAAACCGGAGGTGTAAAATTTCGGATTGCACCATACGCAGCCAATGTTAATTAACCATAATACATATTTAATTCTTAAAAATATTTCAATAATTCTCAAACAATGTAATAAAATTGTAGTCAACTGATGATTATTATGATTCTCTATTACTTCATATATATTCTAAAATACAAAACTGTTCTGCAAAATGATTAATATAACCTAAGTTTTAGAGATGTAAGTAGCACTTACGTATAATTTTACAAAGTTCATTTTCAATTTTAGATACGCGAATGCATATATAGGACATCTATTTTCTCTTTGACAACCGTTGGCATGCAATTTCTCCCTAGGGTCCTGTGCAATATGGAAAGGGGAAATCCAAGTTGTTGAAAGTGTTTCCATTTGACCCTGGAACATACTGCAATGTTTCTGTGGAGATACTAATGCCCTTCTAGAACTGTTAACACTGATGCAAATGGGTCGGGCCGCCCGCCAACCCATCCTTGTATTTGTGTAATCTATAATGTAGTAATAAGCTAGACGGTGGACCCATTCGCATCGTTTTTAAGTCCCAACCTCTCATATATCTTTTTCTGTATATTTCTATGTAGTGGAGATCATGATGCAATTGTACCATTTCTGGGTACACAGTCTTGGGTGACATCACTTAACCTCCCCATTGTGGATGACTGGAGGGCTTGCCATCTCGATGGCCAGGCTGCAGGGTGAGACTTTACATTTATGCTAGTTATTAGTTTCATAGTTGTTTCCATATTGAAAGGTGTGTCATATGAATAATTTGAGTATATAATAGTTAATATGACTATTTGAGTATATTTACTTATATTTTTTTATATGATTGGTCTGCAGATTCACCATAATATATATAAACAACTTGACCTTTGCCATGGTAACACTTCCACAGAAACAGTTAAATAAGATCGTCAGTAGTGATGGGTCAAAAGAACGGCTGTCGCTGAACTTACTGGTTACCTGTAACTCAAGTGCTCATCATTAAATTCTAGTGACAGGTGATTCACTTACTCCGTCATTGAATATTAGCAGTGACGGTTAACTACTATGGTCCATCACTATTGATTTGCACAGTATATAAAGCAACAACCCTCCACCCAACTCTTTAGGGTTTCTCATTTCTAGATCTACCATTTCGTGTATTGTTGCGGTTGGGCGACTGGGGGGCGATTTTGTGAGAAAGAGAGCTTGGATTTGGAAGGTTATTTTGAAAGATTTGAGTTCTAGGGTGATTCAAGGTTAGTTGTTCTTCTAATTGTTGGTAGATGTATTTAATTTGGTGTATTCAATTGCTCTCATTAATTGTGTTGAGAGAGGAGAGGCAAAGAGAGAGATCCAATTGTGAGAGAGTAGAAGGAGAAAGATTCAAGTGGTGATCCAGGGAGGAGAGGGAGAGATAAAAGATTATTGAGAAGGTTGGGGGAGAGCTAGGGAGAGAGTTCATTAATATTGCTCTCATTAATTGCATATTCATAATTGCTTTTATTAATTAGTGTATAGGTACTAATTAATTTCATTTATTATATATGTGTGCTTTTTAGCGTAGGGTTGATATATATGGCTCAGAGCTGGATGTATGAGATGGATCGTACAACCCATGAGTACCTATCTAGAGTGTCAAATTTTACAAGAGTAGCGCGAGAGGATGCGGTGAGAAAGAAAAAGATCGGGATGTAATGTTAGATATTACTTATAGAAAAGAACTTGGTGCTCATGGTTTAACCTTTTCGAGGATGTAAATTCAATTAGTGAATTCCATCTAATATAAGATGAATTACTTAGGACAATAAATTATGTTGACAAAAGCTATCGCAGTAGTCTAGGCCAACATCACTATTGGATGTAACTACATCAATATTGATACTATGAATTACATTAGATGTAACTATAAATTTTATCAGGTTTAAGGAAGAAATTATAGATGTAACTATGATAATATTAGTCTATTAGATGTAGCTAGGATTATATTTAGATGTAACTCTGTATTGTGCTAGATAAATTACCCTCATACCTCACTTATTCACCATGATGAAGCCATGACAAGCAATGCAATGCCAATGCTGTTTGCAGGCTCTAGTGGTGTTGGATTAGCATGTGGACCTTTTTGTCTTCCCTTCTCAGCGGAAAACGTCCCTCTAGTGACGCTAGAGACTACATTGTTGAGGCAGCAATTAGAGTTTGATCCCCGCCACCGCATCTCTTCACATCTTATTGTGAGTTCACTTTTTCGTTTGGGCTCTATGCTTAGGAAATCTATTTGTAAACCGATCCGGACTCATGTAACCCTGCCCCTATCGCCTATATAAGGCAGGGTAGGGATTCCCCGATCGGTAGGCCTTCATATTCTTAGATACACACATAACCCTAGCAACCTAGAGATCTACTCTCAAGGTCTTGCGGCACTCGGAACACAAGCAATATCATCCACCAAACACAAGACGTAGGGTATTACCTCTTCTCGAGGGCCTGAACCTGTCTAAACTCTGTGTCTCATGTGCACCCATCTAGATCTGCTATGCACACGCCGTCCCATATTCACTATTGCCGGATCAAAACACCGACAAGCCTTCTCGGCAAGGTCCATCAGTTGTGCTACCATTCTCGGGGGGTGCATCACCAGGTCTTTTATGCACCGCTTGTTCTTGTTACCACTGACGAAAGCACAGATTACGTCAGAATCGCTTACCACAGGTATGGTGTTGCAGATGGTGTTAAAGCGCTTGGTGAATTCCCGCAAAGTTTCAGCCCTCTATTGGGTAAGTTAGAAAAGGTCATCGATCTTACCCAGTCGAGCATATGCTCCCTGGATGTTCCCCAAGAACACCCCACATAGCTGACCTCACGAGTGGATTGTCCTTGGTGGGAGGTTCGTTAACCATGTCCTTGCTGCCCCTTTCAGGGTAGTCGGGAGGTAGTTAGCCATCACCTTCTCATCACCTCCGGCAGCTTCCATAGTCATAGTGTACATCTGTAAGAAGTTTGCCGGGTTTGTGGTGCCATCGTACATTTCCACCAATCTAGGCTTAAATCGAGATGGCCAACGTACCCGCCGAAGGTCTGGCGCAAAGGCTTGGCACCTGTTTATGGTTTTTCGAGAGGTTTCTGAATTTGGAGATCACTCCCAACTCCAGTTACGATGTTTGGGGATGTCCAGAGTAGTGGAACGTCCTCTCACATCCTTTGAGTCCCTATGCTCATTAAGTTTCTCGCGTAGGTCCTGGTATTTATTTCTATTTTGAGGGTGGTACTCCCAGTCGGGTCAATTGTCCTCCTAATTGTGTCTATACTTGGGATGTCGTCCCTCTTGCTAGCACTGTCCCTCAAGATCTGATTCTTCTCTGAGCGTTCGTGGAGGAGTTCTTCTACGATTGGAACTGTAGGTTGCCAACATCAACTGAGAGGACTCGGCTTGTGCCAGGGCCTGCTGTAGCTCAACCCCCAAGTCTTGCATCCATTGTTCTCCAGCGGGGGTGTTAAGGTTATGTGTCGGAGGATGTAGGAGTCTATGGTGTAACCTCAGAAAGTTTCTGAGCAGTCTAGGATGCATACACTTCTCCCCCTTGCTGGGAGGTATTCAGGTCTATCAGTCGACTGGTATCCTCAAGCGAGGTGGCCGGTGACTTGTCGCGGGGCGGCTTTTTGGCACAATCTTGTGGATTGGCAGCACCATCATTTTGTGTACGGTCCTCGGGATTCTTTGAGCCATTCGTGATTGTGAAGACTATATACGTGTGTCTTCCCTACTTGATGTATGCTCCAGATCCATCAAGTCTTCTCCGTTAGGAGGGATTTTGAGGGTTTGTTCTTGTTTGGGCGACCGATCAGATCTCGCAGGTGACAATCCTGACATAGGGCTTGCGGCATCTGCGGTAATGTTGTTAGAAAGCATTAACTTTCCGCTAAAAGCCCTGGCACACTCGACCCTGAAGCAACTCGCATAGCTATCAAAATCCTCGTCAGGGGTATGATTTCCCAGATCCACGCACTTAGACATCAGATACGGATCAGATGGGCGACTGAAGTTGTCATAGAAGCCCTCGTTCGAGAAGCCGGCTCGCTGCGCGGGGCTTGTCATATCCCGTGTTGTTTCCAATACCATTTAGCCAGACACGGCCGAAGAGGTCCCCACGATCAGCACCATCTGTCGACAATTGGTAAATAGCCGATCTTACGGTAGTCGTGAGACTGAGAGATTTTTTGGAGGGTAGTGTGAGGGACCCGATATTTTAACTCGATTCAAGGAATTCACAACAATTGAAGACGGTGACCATAGCCGCTACCTGCGGCGGACTATGGCCCACCCCCGCCCCGTGCGACATGCATACGACATGATGCGTATGACTCACCATGGCCTGATTGAGGGATCACGATTCCAAAAACATACGTCACAATACGTATGACTCACTTTGGCAATGGACCGTACATTCACTTTGCACTTCACTTGAATCGGAGTAAAATAACAAGTTCCTCCATATGCATCCAACCACACTCTCCATTTCAACATACACGCGTGACAGACGGGAGGTGGGGGCATATGTTGGACAGCGAGCATATCATCACACGAACCACTACGATACGATAATACACCTAGCTGTCCACATGGGACTATATGAATACATCACTCGGTGATAACCGAAAACATAGTCAAGTCTAGAGTAGTCATGCAACAGCGGAATAAAAAAACCCAAAATCCATGGCGGTGTATCAACCGCTGCCCAATAGTCACCAAAATCCCATGAATCGACAGCCAACCAAGGAAACCAAGTAGCTAAGCATCATCGAAGTAATCCTCGACCACTGGCTCACCTGCAATGATCTAGGAATATCCTAGGTGAGTACAAAAGTACTCGCAAGACTTATTTGTGCTTGATTAAATGTCCTACTCATGCATTACTACAGCGGAAATAAAACATGGTACAATCCAAGTTAACTAGATATAAAGATTACGGCATGACAACAACGATATAAAGGAAAACTACCGCGAGTTAGCTCGCAGTCCAGATTTCATATAATTCAAGGTAAGACCACAAAAACATTCTCATCGTCATTTCCAAGTTTATTTGGGGCAGCCCACACCCCATTTTAACTATTGGTGAAACACCACAACATTTCCAAGCCATCTCTCGGATCGTTACCGACAATGCGACCACTACAGGTATACGAGTGCATTACCCTTGGAGGTTGCAAGGCTCCAAGCGGAATCGAGACTTACCATCAGATATACCCTAGCATCGATTTCGGTAACGTCCACGCGGTGATAAGGGAGTAATTACGATGGAGTCACCTCAGAGTTGGTATAGCGACAAACTCTCCTTACACCTGGTCGCACCATGCATCCAAATTATACCAACTTTATCCATCGTACACTTCCCCTTCGGCTCTCCCATCTCACTTTATCAAATTTAAGTGAATAGGGCAACTGGTTAAATTTTCAGCCATAAACTGACATAAGCACTCAAGGTTCTCCTACGCATACTAGTTGTTCAATCCCGACCCAGGCATTAAACAAGCATCCATACATAACCACAATAAGATAAGTATATACTGAAGTGGTAAATATGCAACAAGCTCTGCTTGCCTTGGTCACAGGGTTCCGGATCTTGCTCTAAAGTGAAAGCCAAGTGGTCACCTTCTTCGGGCTTTGTTGCAAACAACACGGAGTACCAGAAACAAACGACAAAAGAAAGCAATGAGTCCAGCATGAATGCATGATGGATTATGCTAGGTATGCACCTCTAATGTGACTTATGAATGTTAGAAATCTGATGCAACAATAATTTCTTAATTGCATGTTTAGAGATTAAGCTATGGCCCTAGTATCTCATGCATGCCAATTTCGTTCGGTTGCAAGTTAGGATTGAAAGTTACTAGTCTCGATAGATGGCCACGTTCAAAAATGATCATATTAGGGAAGTGCTCTGAGATACGATCCTAACGCGACTGAAATCACTCGATTCGGAACTTTAATCGTTAAGTTAGGATTCATCGAAAACATTGTATGAAAAAGGGGTGAACTAGGGTCTATGCCAAAATGCTCGAAATTTTGATTGTGAATCTGCAAATTGTGTTTGAACCAGATCGTAGGAAATTTAATAAGGTTTCCAGAAATATGAAGTTTGCTAAATTTGGAGTTCTGGTTCAAAAGTTACGGAGAATTGAAAACTTCGTACGAAAGAAATGAACTTGATTCAAACTCAAATTGGTCTGGATTTACATTTCAAATTTTGAAATTTGGTTTCAACCAAGTTGTAGGAAATTTCTCAAGGATTCCAGAAACGTAAAGTTTGTTCAATTTGGAGTTACGGTTCAAAAGATACGGCGTTCTGAAGATCGAGAAATCGACAAAACCTAACCCTAATCTGCGAAACCCTAATTGCTACGCGTACCCAGCTAATCTACCCTAGGTCTCCTAACCTTAAATGCACCCAGCTGATGTGTGGGGCCCCTGTGGCAGTGCTGACTGGGCTCGGGCGGCACAATCAGCCGTTGACTGGGCCTGGCCAGCCAATCAGGGCCTGCCACGGGGCCTCCCTTTTCCTCTCTCTCTCCCTAGTGCTGGGGTGGCCGGAGTAGAGGCTCCGGCGGCGGCGCTCTTCACCGGAGCTTCACCGGAGAAGCTTTGGGACACTACGGGGCACAGCGGTCCAAGGGGGAAGTGGCTGGAGCACCGGCTGCTTACCCCGGTGGCAAGGCACGGCTCGGAAACGACGGAGGGAGTCGGGGTTGGGCTCGCGGCGATGACCGGCGGCGGAGGAGCTTGGTGGTCATCGATGGCGGGCTCTGAAGCACGGATCTGCAAAATGGAGCAAAGGAGAAGATTAGGGGAGAGGAGGGATGCTCGGGGCAAGAAAAAGAGAGCTCGGGGAGCACCGGAGCGGTTTGTGCGAGTTCGCCGGAGAGGAGATCGGAGGCGAAGAAGAATGTGGCGGTGGCGAGGGTTCCAGCGTGGATCTGGGGAATAGATGAGGGAAATAGATGAGGGAGGAAGAGAGGGTGCTCGGGAGCTTGAAAGGGGGAGTCGGGGCTCACCGGAGCGCGGGGAATTGCTCGCTGGAGCAAATGCCGAGCTCGGAGAAGAACACGGTGGTGGAGGAGCTAGGGCACGGGAGCAATGGCGCTAGGGTTTGGGGAAGAAGGGGGGTGGCACGGTTGGAATGGTGGGGTGCCACCCACCTCGGCTAACCGGTGGTGGCGACGTGGCGGGGGCGCCCTGACGAGCGGGCCCAGCGGACCGGGAGGAGGGAGGAGGCGGGATAGACATGGGGGCGTTTCCCGGGGGAGAAGCGGGAAGGGCCGGGGGCGCTTTCCTACGGGAAAGGCAGGAGAAGAGGAAGGAGAAGGCGGGCTGGGATGGCGGGCTGGTGGGCTGGCCGAGTGGGCCTCGGCCCAGGTCCCTTTTTCCTTTTTGATTCCTTTTTCTTTTTCTTTTGCAAACAGGTTTACTTGATTAATTCAAATGAGCACCCAAACGAGCTCCAAACAAATTGAAATTTTTACACAACCTCCAAAATAGAGTTTAGAAGCTACTGTAAAATTTTGAGGTCATTTGGAGCTGATTTGACCTGAGTTTGAATTTAAATTCAAATAGGGCTCAGATTTGAGTTTGAACTGTGGCTAGGTCCTCTAGGCCTCCAAAATTTTTGAAAATTGATAGGTAGCTAGGTGTAACGACCCGATTCTCAAAACACGAGATCAGTGAGGATCATCGTGAGGATTTCTTTTCGCCATCATGTATGCATATAGATCGCTCGAAAATGACCCTAAATCTTAAGACACGAGATCGGCAAAGACCGTCGTGAATAATTTGGAGTTTTTCTAATGCATGCATGCATCTAGGTCAGTTGAATCTAGCTTAGATCAAAAACCCTAGTATTGCGACATAAAAACTACTTTAACAGAATGCAAGAAATTAATTTCGTTGAAACCCTGTTCGAAATATTTTCTAACGTCGTAAAGACCTTTGAGAAACAATATACAATTCTCCGGTGGATCGGGTCAGATGCGCATATGTTAGTAAATGTTTTTCTAAACTTTCCCTCCGAACCAAATATACACAAATCAACAAGATGAACCTCTTGTTTATCCTGAAATTACATATTTAAGTCTTCCCCATGTCGAACGCCAAGAGTTTGAGCTTCTTTCTACCTAGCCCTAGAATGAAATAGAAATACACTGAAATAGCAAAGAAACAAGTAAAAACAAAGGGGACCTTGCTTTTCCTTTATCTGCCACGCGGGTCCCACCAGCAGCCCCTAAACAGCCAACCCCCAGTGCCCCTATTTCTCCCCCACGCAGCACTCCCTCACCCCACTCTTCTTCAACCTCCAGCTGGTTCTATCTCCCTCAACCCCAATGTCTTCCCTCCTCCAAATCCCATCCAAGCACTAGGAATTGAGTTATGCATGTTATGCCACTACATCTCCTATCTCCTCCTCTTGCAATTCATCCAAAAATTATTGACATGCAAGAGCATTTGGATGCCCTGCCATCTCCTTCTTCCTTCCCTCCCCATTCTTGCTTGCTCTGCCATTTTCTCTAGAGCTGCACGCCCCCTTTTCTTTCTTCCCAGGGTGCTCCATCCCCTCCAGTGCAGCTGCTGGAGCACGCCGCCGTGGCTCACGTCTCTGCTACTGGTCCCCTCCACCTGGCGCCCTTGTCTTCACCAGGCCACAAGCCTCCCTCAACCATAGGGCCAAGCAGCCATGGCAGCTAGGAAAAAGAAAGGATGATGAAGAAGTTAGGGAAGAGGAGAAAAGAGAGGGTTCCACCATTTTCATTGGGTTCATCTCGATTTTGAAGTTCATGCTGTTAAGGTATGCCCTAATTAGTTCCTAGTTGAGTATGAATTGAAGAAATTTCGAAATCTGAAGATTGGGGACTATTTGCATGTTTGAAACTAGGTCAGTGAGTTTAATCTAAAAACTGCTATCAAACCGTGCGGAATTATGAGTTGGTCTAATGGAAGAAATTGTGGGTTTCATCCTAAGCTTTCCAATGCCACTGGAATTGCTCCAATCGGAGTTATACTCCAAAAGTTATGACCAAAATACTGCTGCAGCTATGAGTGTTCTTCTAGGGTTGAGGCCTGTCGAATTTCATCCTAATTCTGGGACTAAACGTTTGGGATTCTGATGTCACCCCCAAAAGGTAAAAGATGGGCATCGTCGATAGCTTTCCAACGCCACTGAGTTTGCTCCCATTAGATTTGTTGATCAAAAGTTATGAGCAAAATACTGCTACTGGTATGCTGATTTTCGAGGGCTGAAGTTGTCGGGAGTAATTAGGAGGTCTTAACAATGAAATTGAATTATGAGGCGGATAACAAAGTTGTTAGAAATTTGATTCAGATGTCCATAGGGAATTCATTTGCCTAATCTGGATTTTTGGATTAAGATTACCTAAATAACAGTGAGAGATTGATTTTGATGATTGGATCAATGAGCAGATTTAGTATTTTCAAATCTGGTGTTAAACGGTGCAGAATTTCAAGTTTCCCCAAAAAGATAAGATCTAGATTATGTTCATAGCTTTCCCACGGTATATCGTATGCGTGTTTACGATCAAGGGTGTGAAAGTTGTAGGCTAAACAAGATTCCTGTCCAGTAGTTTAAACCGGCGTGGATTTCTGTTTATTAGTCTTGGGGCAAGATGGAGATAGAATTAGTCTTATAGGAAAAAGGTTACATGCTCAGTCTGTTAAGAATAGATGCTCAACTGGTCGTCAATAACTAATGGTTGCCCAATAAAAACACTGCTGTAATACCTGAGAATTTTAGTACCAGAGCAATTGCTATAGTTTCACTCTGGATAGAATTGCTAATCAAGGGATGCGTTAGGGAGCCAACTGCAATCAACCTACCAAGCTATTTTGGGTAAGCAACATTAAGTCAACCAACTAATATCACGGTCTCCTAGGCATTCTGGATAATTGGCGTTAAGGCAAAACAGTGATGAGGGAAGACAGAGTTGGTTAGAAATTAGTCCTTGGTTAGCAAACTTGAAACACTAGTAACTTTCGGCAGTTGATTCTACCCGAGCTAAACGGCAATTAAGCAAACCCATGATCACTGTGCCGATTAAGGTTCATTGGTTAAACAATACAGATAATTCTAATACCTCGATGGAGATCTAAATAAACAATTCTTAGTACCTATGATGTTTACCCAATCCCTGTGAAATGTTAGTGCCAGGCCAGTTAAAACTAACGATCTACTGTGAGAACCATGTGTGTTGCACCTAATGCATGGTACTAAGGATACCCAACCAATGATCTAGCTAAAGCCTGAGTGCATAAGGTCTTGGTTGAGAGAGGTGATACTCAATGGATGTTGATCCACCTAATAATAACTCTAGGACCCCATGTCATCCTCATGATTTATACTCCAGCTAGGTATAACCATATTTAACCTGTTATCCCCTACCGAGAAGAAGACAAGAAATGCTAAATTTGATTAAATTTGTAGAACTCGTTGCATGCCACCTCTAAATACATGTATACTAGAGAATCTAGCTTAACAATCGAACTTAAGATGCTTAGTGTCACAATTCGCCTAACGGCCAGAAAACAATCGTTCAATTAACTGAGCCCTAACCCTAAGTATAGATTTAAAGCTTTTCTCCCTGGTTACCTATCGTACCCCATGCATGCATCCATATTCTAGGTTATCCATGATTAAAGTTATACCGCAACTAAAACTAAACCAACATATGGAATGAATACTACCCTGATTGTGTAATTATCCACTTTACTTTAATCCACCTTAGTTGCATCCATGTCAACCGCATCCATGCATCTTCATCATTTTCGAATTAGTTTCTTAGGGTTGCTTTTTCCCTTTTTAGAGGTCGCTTGCTTCTTACCGGTGTTTTGAGTATTCTGGAGTTCTCGCGCATGCTTCCCGTACTTCCCCGAGCAACCAGGCAAGCTCCATTGCTTGTTGATTAATTATTACACTGTGTGTTAATCCCTGTTTGGTGTGGTGGTACTGGTGTGAATGTTTGCTTGTTTGGTGCTTCGCACCGCATTAGCATGCTAGGGTCTGTTTTTGTGACATGTCAAGTTTGATTGAGTCAATCTGAGATAATGAATATTTAAACCCATTTAAGTGAGATGTGAGAGTCGAAGGAAAAAGGGTCAGCTGGATAAAGTTGGTATCACTGGAGGAGCCTGGTGCGACTAGGTGAATGGGTGTATTGTCGCGATACCAACCTTGAGGTAACTCCAGCGTGACTACTTCCCTTGTCACACGTGGACGTTAGCGACAGCGACGCCGGGGTGTAGGTCGAGGCAACTCGAGGCCCTTGGGGCCTTGCAACCCCCAAGGGATAGGGCCCTTACTACACTCAGGGTGATCGGCTGCCGGTGACGGTTCGAGAGATTAAAATTTGAGGTGTGGTGGTGATGGAACCCTGTCCATGTGCATATTTGGCCGTTGTGCCCCATATTGGCCGTTGCGCCCCATATTGGCCGTTGTGCCCCATATTGGCCGTTGCGCCCCATATTGGCCGTTGTGCCCCATATTGAATATTTGAGATTCACATGCGGCGAGTGGTTGCCATCACACCCCCTGAGTAGAAATATTTGGAAGATTTGATTGTAGGCAATATTCATGTTCTGAGTTGTGAATGGTTAGTGTGATTGATCTATGTGTGCTTGCTAGTTTCGAATGAAGCCTGGTTCGAATGTTGATACCCATGTTGTTTACATTGTTATCCTGTTATTGATATTGTTAAGATCTATGTTTAAGCTGATTCCTTGCTGTTATTGGGTTGTTGTTAACTCCGCTGAAATCTGAGATTTAAAATGGTGCAGTTTATGTCCCCTTTATCACTCGTGTGCAACTTGAACCAACTAACAGGAGAGAAACTTAACAATTTGTCAAAAAGGATTAGCACCATGTTTTAATCAGTCAATAAGCAATGTCTTGCGAGTACGGTGGTTGTACTCACCTAGGTTTATCCTAGGCAGGTTCATGAAGCATTTGAAGTGGATGTCTGCTGCTCTGGTTTACCTCTTTCGGCTTCGACTTCCATGGGAATGTTGTGGGCTGTTTTGAGGATGGGTTCCCCACCATCTCGGGTGTTTGATTTTGCGTTTCCGCTGCTGCCCATGTGGCTACTTGATGTTTACCGACCTTCGGGTCAACCTGTATGTAAGACAAGTATTGCCCCGAGTATGGGCCGTGTTATAATTATTTGGTAATCCCTCTCTTTAGCGCTTTACTGTGATATACAATTTGTTCGTTGCGCTGCTCATATACCGTGCGTGTATGTTTTGAAGTATATGAGCTAGACATGAAGAGTTACCGTCGTTCTTTCTTTCACTAAGTGTGACAGGGTATGGTTGAGTGACCCGCTGACTGAGATGCAGTGCCGGTCAGGCAGGGTGTGGGTGATGATACCGGGCTTTCGGGTGACCCACTGACCCTAGGGGTCAGGTTAGGGTGAGGGTATCATTGCCGGGCTCCTCCAAACATGTCTCTCTTAGTGGATTAGGGAAGGACTTTAACTCTCCACAGGACTTTGGAATTGTATGTGGTTTATGAAACGTTGTTCGCTTCTGGCCGGCTTGACCAACAGTGAAGGCATACGGCTCTGGTGATCGTATGGTGTGCTGGTCAGGTGTCGGGCTATCCAATTCTGAGTGTTCACGGCGCAGGTACCGTGCCATCGGTTGGATAGCTGCTCGGTCTTTGGCGACAATTGTTTCCTTAAATCATATATAATTCTGGGGCCCTGACAGATTGGTATCAGAGCCAAGCTGACTGTAGGTAAACCTTGCAGGTGGTCGTTAGTTAGGTCTTCCGGTTTGTAAAAGCTATTTATAAAACTAAAAATATGTTTGAAAAACAGTAAGTACGACTCTGTTTATTCCTTATCTCTTCAGACTTAGAATCTTGATTTTCTCCTTATTCAATTCGTTTCGATTTGCAAAAGTTTTATGAATTCTTATCTCATCTTGCCTTTCTATGTAAGATGTCCTTTGGAGTTTTAATCCTTGCTACTCGTGACTTCTCTGGGAGTGGCATGCTGAAACTTTCCCTTCGTGCTCTCCGCCTCTATTCTCGCCAAACACTGGGGTTACCTCTATTTGACCCTTACACTCATCTTGATACCCCCAAGGTGCCTTCGTTGTCTCTGCAAGGCAATGGACACCAGGCCCTCCTTGATCCTGTCATAGAATCCCTACTCCTACATTTGGGTAGTACAACCATTATCGCCACTTGAAATAAAGCTCGAATCCCCTTGGGAGCCGCTATCGAGTCCATGCCGTAGAGCATCAAGAATTATTGGATTTTACTTAGACCATACCGGATATAAATTAGGAGTGGCAGTTGAATTGTGGTAGATATACCCACTTGCAGGAGTGGTAGAAGAAGTTAGCTACAATAATCAGATTATAATAATTTTGGATTCAAACTAGGGGCAAATAAAAAATTTGATGGATATGTCAAATTATAGGATTTCATAGAAGAAGTTACAACGATTATGGTAAACGAGACTTTGGATTTCATAGGAAGATTTAGAAGATACTGAATTTACTTGGATAGATGAATCCCTCATCAGGGAATGCTTTCTTAAAAGATTGAATTTGAATCAGAAGTGCGTGGGAATGGATAGATCTTTAGTGATTGCTGATATAATCGAGATTGGTGGATTATTTAGAATGACAAGACTCATCAAATGAGAAAATTTGTTGGGATATCTAGATTATATAGAATGTCCAAAAAGGCAATAGGAGCAAGGAAGTTATTGGATTGTTAGATTATTGCCTAAGAACATGAACAGGTCATTGGCATGTATCGGTTCAAGAATTGAAGTTTAAACAATGAAGTCCATGGGCATGATCAGAATAATGGAGATGGTGGATTATTAGACAAGCATGAAGGGTTGTCGGATTTCACTTAGATATACAATCTTATTATTGGATGATGCTCTGAAGTTACATTATCATAACGAGAGATTGATGGATTTTGTTTCTCCGCTCTACCTCTTGAGCCAGCTTATTGACCAATTTCTCCACAATTTGTGGAACATTCCCACTATTTCAAACCTCAAAGTCTGTACCTTCAGGTGTAGAATCCCCCTTTTGCTTTTTGCCCTCTTGGTGGACTTTAGCACAATTACGGTGTGCGCTGTCCAGAAATTTCAGCAAGACCAACCTTGTTTCTCGGCAGCATGACCTAAGTTCTTCCTTCTAAAAGTTGGCTAATGAATTAAACATTTCCATAGGAATATTATGGCTGTCCATTATTCTCGCATATTATGCTGAAATGTCACACTCGAAGGTGTTGCCAATTCCAGTTATATGCAAGGATATCACGTGCTATTCATATGGAAGATGTTGATTTCTAGCCCTTGCGCAATTCGTAAACATGTATTCCTGCTGCATATACACGTTTTGTTGCACAAGTCACTCTTAACCCATTTTATCGCTCTATCTCATTTTCCCCTCCCCTTAGCCAGATTGAAAACAGTTTTGGACCAATCTCATAATATCCTGTTTTGCCTCAACGATGTGAATCTGTACATGATAGATTATTCAGAATTGATGCGCAAGCATTCGGTATCCTGGAATACTATCGTGCCCATGGCAGAACATCAATAGGGAGCTTGATCACCTCCTCGTTGATGGTACTACATGTGGTACGGCGTTATTCCCTGATCCCGACAATTTTGAGCTATCACTCGTACAAAGCGATACATCCCAACCATTCTCATCTAATAAACCTTACTAGCAGGATTAAACAAAACCTCAGATCCATCTAAAAGATTTAAGTTTCTAAAAGGTTGAAAGATCTGGAATTGCTCTCGTACCTGCCCTAAATCCTCACCACAAACAAACAACCCGTCAAGGACCTTCCCTTTTACCACATATATCCCCCTATCCTAACGTTTCTCCCTAGGCATGAATCTTGTTTTGTCATTGTGCCCAATTCGCTTCCCTTCTGAATTAGGAATCCTAGCATATCCATACCGCCTTCCACAACCCACAGGCCCCAGGATTGAAACCTGGCCCTGATACCGCCTCCCACACCTATGAAGCCTTCTGACGCCTCAATCCAACTACTGAGTTCTCTCACCAAGTAATCATAAACAGATATTTCAATCGCTTCAGAGCCACCATCCTCACCATCTTGGTCATTCCCTGCTCAAGCAAAGACAGCTGTTCATAACAGCTCTTCTTGCTCAAACCAACAATCTTGAATTCTGAATTTGCAAGACCAGCAATCGTCACCGCCTCTCCCAATTGCTACTGTTCTTTCCACCTTCGTCTCTCCTCTTAGCCAAGTGTAGAGCCTATTAAAGCTGAAATGCTGTAGAAGGAATCATTTCCAACAAATAATCTAATCTGGTTTTCTCTTTCCAGAACTAGTGTAAAAGTCGATAAGTGATTCCGCTTTCTCACTATCGAAGGCTTGGTATCTCGTCAAGGACTTGCTGCAAGCTGAACACCTCTTCTCCTCTTCCTTACCGTAGGAATCTCGGGACGAGATTCTTTTAAGGGGGGGTAGGTTTTGTAACGACCCGATTCTCAAAACACGAGATCAGTGAGGATCATCGTGAGGATTTCTTTTCGCCATCATGTATGCATATAGATCGCTCGAAAATGACCCTAAATCTTAAGACACGAGATCGGCAAAGACCGTCGTGAATAATTTGGAGTTTTTCTAATGCATGCATGCATCTAGGTCAGTTGAATCTAGCTTAGATCAAAAACCCTAGTATTGCGACATAAAAACTACTTTAACAGAATGCAAGAAATTAATTTCGTTGAAACCCTGTTCGAAATATTTTCTAACGTCGTAAAGACCTTTGAGAAACAATATACAATTCTCCGGTGGATCGGGTCAGATGCGCATATGTTAGTAAATGTTTTTCTAAACTTTCCCTCCGAACCAAATATACACAAATCAACAAGATGAACCTCTTGTTTATCCTGAAATTACATATTTAAGTCTTCCCCATGTCGAACGCCAAGAGTTTGAGCTTCTTTCTACCTAGCCCTAGAATGAAATAGAAATACACTGAAATAGCAAAGAAACAAGTAAAAACAAAGGGGACCTTGCTTTTCCTTTATCTGCCACGCGGGTCCCACCAGCAGCCCCTAAACAGCCAACCCCCAGTGCCCCTATTTCTCCCCCACGCAGCACTCCCTCACCCCACTCTTCTTCAACCTCCAGCTGGTTCTATCTCCCTCAACCCCAATGTCTTCCCTCCTCCAAATCCCATCCAAGCACTAGGAATTGAGTTATGCATGTTATGCCACTACATCCCCTATCTCCTCCTCTTGCAATTCATCCAAAAATTATTGACATGCAAGAGCATTTGGATGCCCTGCCATCTCCTTCTTCCTTCCCTCCCCATTCTTGCTTGCTCTGCCATTTTCTCTAGAGCTGCACGCCCCCTTTTCTTTCTTCCCAGGGTGCTCCATCCCCTCCAGTGCAGCTGCTGGAGCACGCCGCCGTGGCTCACGTCTCTGCTACTGGTCCCCTCCACCTGGCGCCCTTGTCTTCACCAGGCCACAAGCCTCCCTCAACCATAGGGCCAAGCAGCCATGGCAGCTAGGAAAAAGAAAGGATGATGAAGAAGTTAGGGAAGAGGAGAAAAGAGAGGGTTCCACCATTTTCATTGGGTTCATCTCGATTTTGAAGTTCATGCTGTTAAGGTATGCCCTAATTAGTTCCTAGTTGAGTATGAATTGAAGAAATTTCGAAATCTGAAGATTGGGGACTATTTGCATGTTTGAAACTAGGTCAGTGAGTTTAATCTAAAAACTGCTATCAAACCGTGCGGAATTATGAGTTGGTCTAATGGAAGAAATTGTGGGTTTCATCCTAAGCTTTCCAATGCCACTGGAATTGCTCCAATCGGAGTTATACTCCAAAAGTTATGACCAAAATACTGCTGCAGCTATGAGTGTTCTTCTAGGGTTGAGGCCTGTCGAATTTCATCCTAATTCTGGGACTAAACGTTTGGGATTCTGATGTCACCCCCAAAAGGTAAAAGATGGGCATCGTCGATAGCTTTCCAACGCCACTGAGTTTGCTCCCATTAGATTTGTTGATCAAAAGTTATGAGCAAAATACTGCTACTGGTATGCTGATTTTCGAGGGCTGAAGTTGTCGGGAGTAATTAGGAGGTCTTAACAATGAAATTGAATTATGAGGCGGATAACAAAGTTGTTAGAAATTTGATTCAGATGTCCATAGGGAATTCATTTGCCTAATCTGGATTTTTGGATTAAGATTACCTAAATAACAGTGAGAGATTGATTTTGATGATTGGATCAATGAGCAGATTTAGTATTTTCAAATCTGGTGTTAAACGGTGCAGAATTTCAAGTTTCCCCAAAAAGATAAGATCTAGATTATGTTCATAGCTTTCCCACGGTATATCGTATGCGTGTTTACGATCAAGGGTGTGAAAGTTGTAGGCTAAACAAGATTCCTGTCCAGTAGTTTAAACCGGCGTGGATTTCTGTTTATTAGTCTTGGGGCAAGATGGAGATAGAATTAGTCTTATAGGAAAAAGGTTACATGCTCAGTCTGTTAAGAATAGATGCTCAACTGGTCGTCAATAACTAATGGTTGCCCAATAAAAACACTGCTGTAATACCTGAGAATTTTAGTACCAGAGCAATTGCTATAGTTTCACTCTGGATAGAATTGCTAATCAAGGGATGCGTTAGGGAGCCAACTGCAATCAACCTACCAAGCTATTTTGGGTAAGCAACATTAAGTCAACCAACTAATATCACGGTCTCCTAGGCATTCTGGATAATTGGCGTTAAGGCAAAACAGTGATGAGGGAAGACAGAGTTGGTTAGAAATTAGTCCTTGGTTAGCAAACTTGAAACACTAGTAACTTTCGGCAGTTGATTCTACCCGAGCTAAACGGCAATTAAGCAAACCCATGATCACTGTGCCGATTAAGGTTCATTGGTTAAACAATACAGATAATTCTAATACCTCGATGGAGATCTAAATAAACAATTCTTAGTACCTATGATGTTTACCCAATCCCTGTGAAATGTTAGTGCCAGGCCAGTTAAAACTAATGATCTACTGTGAGAACCATGTGTGTTGCACCTAATGCATGGTACTAAGGATACCCAACCAATGATCTAGCTAAAGCCTGAGTGCATAAGGTCTTGGTTGAGAGAGGTGATACTCAATGGATGTTGATCCACCTAATAATAACTCTAGGACCCCATGTCATCCTCATGATTTATACTCCAGCTAGGTATAACCATATTTAACCTGTTATCCCCTACCGAGAAGAAGACAAGAAATGCTAAATTTGATTAAATTTGTAGAACTCGTTGCATGCCACCTCTAAATACATGTATACTAGAGAATCTAGCTTAACAATCGAACTTAAGATGCTTAGTGTCACAATTCGCCTAACGGCCAGAAAACAATCGTTCAATTAACTGAGCCCTAACCCTAAGTATAGATTTAAAGCTTTTCTCCCTGGTTACCTATCGTACCCCATGCATGCATCCATATTCTAGGTTATCCATGATTAAAGTTATACCGCAACTAAAACTAAACCAACATATGGAATGAATACTACCCTGATTGTGTAATTATCCACTTTACTTTAATCCACCTTAGTTGCATCCATGTCAACCGCATCCATGCATCTTCATCATTTTCGAATTAGTTTCTTAGGGTTGCTTTTTCCCTTTTTAGAGGTCGCTTGCTTCTTACCGGTGTTTTGAGTATTCTGGAGTTCTCGCGCATGCTTCCCGTACTTCCCCGAGCAACCAGGCAAGCTCCATTGCTTGTTGATTAATTATTACACTGTGTGTTAATCCCTGTTTGGTGTGGTGGTACTGGTGTGAATGTTTGCTTGTTTGGTGCTTCGCACCGCATTAGCATGCTAGGGTCTGTTTTTGTGACATGTCAAGTTTGATTGAGTCAATCTGAGATAATGAATATTTAAACCCATTTAAGTGAGATGTGAGAGTCGAAGGAAAAAGGGTCAGCTGGATAAAGTTGGTATCACTGGAGGAGCCTGGTGCGACTAGGTGAATGGGTGTATTGTCGCGATACCAACCTTGAGGTAACTCCAGCGTGACTACTTCCCTTGTCACACGTGGACGTTAGCGACAGCGACGCCGGGGTGTAGGTCGAGGCAACTCGAGGCCCTTGGGGCCTTGCAACCCCCAAGGGATAGGGCCCTTACTACACTCAGGGTGATCGGCTGCCGGTGACGGTTCGAGAGATTAAAATTTGAGGTGTGGTGGTGATGGAACCCTGTCCATGTGCATATTTGGCCGTTGTGCCCCATATTGGCCGTTGCGCCCCATATTGGCCGTTGTGCCCCATATTGGCCGTTGCGCCCCATATTGGCCGTTGTGCCCCATATTGAATATTTGAGATTCACATGCGGCGAGTGGTTGCCATCACACCCCCTGAGTAGAAATATTTGGAAGATTTGATTGTAGGCAATATTCATGTTCTGAGTTGTGAATGGTTAGTGTGATTGATCTATGTGTGCTTGCTAGTTTCGAATGAAGCCTGGTTCGAATGTTGATACCCATGTTGTTTACATTGTTATCCTGTTATTGATATTGTTAAGATCTATGTTTAAGCTGATTCCTTGCTGTTATTGGGTTGTTGTTAACTCCGCTGAAATCTGAGATTTAAAATGGTGCAGTTTATGTCCCCTTTATCACTCGTGTGCAACTTGAACCAACTAACAGGAGAGAAACTTAACAATTTGTCAAAAAGGATTAGCACCATGTTTTAATCAGTCAATAAGCAATGTCTTGCGAGTACGGTGGTTGTACTCACCTAGGTTTATCCTAGGCAGGTTCATGAAGCATTTGAAGTGGATGTCTGCTGCTCTGGTTTACCTCTTTCGGCTTCGACTTCCATGGGAATGTTGTGGGCTGTTTTGAGGATGGGTTCCCCACCATCTCGGGTGTTTGATTTTGCGTTTCCGCTGCTGCCCATGTGGCTACTTGATGTTTACCGACCTTCGGGTCAACCTGTATGTAAGACAAGTATTGCCCCGAGTATGGGCCGTGTTATAATTATCTGGTAATCCCTCTCTTTAGCGCTTTACTGTGATATACAATTTGTTCGTTGCGCTGCTCATATACCGTGCGTGTATGTTTTGAAGTATATGAGCTAGACATGAAGAGTTACCGTCGTTCTTTCTTTCACTAAGTGTGACAGGGTATGGTTGAGTGACCCGCTGACTGAGATGCAGTGCCGGTCAGGCAGGGTGTGGGTGATGATACCGGGCTTTCGGGTGACCCACTGACCCTAGGGGTCAGGTTAGGGTGAGGGTATCATTGCCGGGCTCCTCCAAACATGTCTCTCTTAGTGGATTAGGGAAGGACTTTAACTCTCCACAGGACTTTGGAATTGTATGTGGTTTATGAAACGTTGTTCGCTTCTGGCCGGCTTGACCAACAGTGAAGGCATACGGCTCTGGTGATCGTATGGTGTGCTGGTCAGGTGTCGGGCTATCCAATTCTGAGTGTTCACGGCGCAGGTACCGTGCCATCGGTTGGATAGCTGCTCGGTCTTTGGCGACAATTGTTTCCTTAAATCATATATAATTCTGGGGCCCTGACACTAGGGTTTCCATACTCATGGCTGTTTATAGAATTTGAGGACTTTTCATCCATAATAAGGTTGCCTACCCATTAAATTACACTTTAGCCCTTCTGTTCCGATTGAATTTCTCATGCGTCAATTGAGGTAGCAAACCGTGGAGTCTTGGGATGAAGCTGTGGGAAAGGGGAACTTACGTGGGGATCCACTAAGGGGGTTACTGAGCCTCTCCCCGACTATAACTAATACTGAGGGTTGATAATCCAAATAAGTTGATTGGTGTTTGCAAAATTATCCACCGAGGATGAGATATGTACGTATTCTATAAAATATAATTATAGTAAATTTAGGTTTATGCAAGGGTGGATGCGGGGATGATGACATGTATGCATGGATGGATGCATGACCTAATCGTAAGGGTGAAATGGGTATTACAAGACTTACCCCCCTTAAAAGATCTCGACCCGAGATCTCTAACGGTCGACAAACAAGGACGAAAACTCGGTCTTGAGCCAATCTTCACGTTCCCATGTAGCTTCATCTTCCGTATGGTTGCTCCACTGGACCTTGAAGAACCTGACGGTACGGTTCTGAGTCTTACGCTCGGTCTCATCAAGAATACGCACCGGATGTTCTCGATAAGTGAGATCTTCATGCAGTTCTTCCATTTCGGGGTTGCCTTCCTTTCGGGGACACGATGATAGCCTTCAGCTGGGAGACATGGAATACATCGTGTGATTGGGATAGCGAGGGAGGCAACTCCAACTGATATGCCGCAGTCCCTCGTCTGGCCAAAATTCGGTATGGACCGATATATCGAGGGGCTAGCTTTCCTTTCACTCCGAAGCGGCAGACACCTTTAAACGGAGTGACCCTGAGATACACGTTATCCCCAACCTAGAGGTAACTTTTTGGCGGTGAGGATCGCATAACTCTTCTGTCTCGATTGAGCTTCTCGAAGACGTTCTCGTATAGGGGCGAACTTGAGCTTCTGCTTCTTTAATCGCATCTGGTCCAAGGAACTGTTTCTTCACCGATCTCGGACCAGTTTAGGGGAGTCCTGCATCTTCTTCCGTAGAGTACTTTGAACGGTGCCATACCAAGGCTAGCTTGGTAACTATTTTGTAGGCGAACTCCGCATACGGCAACATACTTCTCCCGATTGGAACTGAAAGTGAGGGCACAAGATCTCAACATGTCTTCAAGGATTTGATTGGTTCTCTCAACTGGACCTCCGGTTTGAGGATGGAATGCTGTGCTAAAAGATAGAAAAGTTCCCCTAGCCTCATGCAAACTTTTCCAAAATGCGTTGGTAAATTGGGTGCCCTCGATCCGAAACAATCCTTGCGGGGGACACCATGGAGACAAACGATCGAGTCAATATGACCCTGCTAATTGACTCACCTTATGAGGGGTCTTCGTGCTCCAGTTCAGCTTGGAATAGATGAGGATATTATCAATAAAGATGACAACAAATCGATCAAGATACTCCATGAATACCGAATTCATGAGTTGCATAAAGGTGGAAGGGAGCATTGGTCAAACCGAATGACATCACTGTGTATTCGTATGACCCATAGCGAGTGGTAAAGGCTGTTTTTGGAATGTCTTCAGATCTGATTTTTATTTGGTGGTAGCCCAACCTGAGGTCAATCTTGGAGAAAGACACATGCTCCGGCTAACTGGTCAACGAGGTCATCAATCCGGGGAAGAGGATACTTATTCTTCACCGTGAGCTCATTTAACGGGACGATAGTCCACTACCATCCGCAAGCTCGAATCCTTCTTCTTCACAAACATTGCTGGCAACCCCATGGGCGAGGAACTAGGTCTAATGAAGCCCTTTTCCTCAAGCTCCTTGAGTTGCTTCTTCATTTCCAACAACTCATTCGGGGGTATCCGATACGGACGCTTCGAGACAGGAGCAGTACCGGGTGGAAGATCGATGACGAACTCCACTGCGCGGTCAGGGGGCATACCCGGCAATTCTTCAGGGAAGACATCTGGTACTCACATACCACTGGGACTAGCTCAATTCCCTGGTCCTGAGTGCCGCTCATGGCAAAAAGATGCCCTGATGAGCTGGCGACACAAACTTCACTTCTTTGCCGGAGTTGGCGACAAGGGAGACGGACCTTTCGGCACAATCTATTTTTGCCTTGTGTTGGACCAACCAATTCATGCCCAAAATAACATCTAAACCCTTCGATCCAAGAACCACCATATTAGCTAGAAATAACTCTCCACCAATTTCTAGCTTAACACCCTCCCAGACGAGCTCAGTCCTTATTTCCGAGCCCGGGTGTTGCAATAATGAGGGGATGATACAATGCTGATGATGGGAACATGATTATCATGTGCAAACTTGCTGGATATAAAGGAATGGGATGCTCCGGAATCGAAAAGAACGGTGGCGGGAGTTGAGTTTACGGGAAGCGTACCCAACACCACCTCTGGTGCATCCTGTGCTTCTTCGGCGGTGACTGGTTCACCCTGCCACGGCCGGCGACTTGAGGCTGGTTGGGGGCTGGATCCCCTGAGCTTGAGGGCCTCTGTTGGCTTGTCCTTGCTGTCTCCCGGGAGCAAAGGCACCGTTGGTGCGCGGCGAGATGCAGCGGTCAGCGTAGTGCCCCATCTTCCCACAATTGTAGCACTTAACTTTGCTCCAATCCACAGCGTGTCGTGGCTGTCCTCCCTGGGGACGGGTGAAACCTTGCTGCTGGGGACGAGGCGCATAACCTTGTGGCCTTGGTGGGTGCGGTCCCGCCGGACGGGGTGGTTGCGGCTGCCACACCCGTGGCTTCTGCGAACTGCTGGCAGCAAATCTCAGCACCTCTCTCTCACGCTTGCGAGTCTTGTCGAGGGCTAACTCTTTGGCCTCCACCTTGATGGCCTTATCCACGAGGTGCTGGAAATTCCGCACGTCGACGTAGCAAGCTTGGCTTGCAATTCCTCATTCAGCTTGCCCATAAACTTCTCCACCTTGTCTTCGTCGGTGGACACCTCACGCGGTGCATATCGTGCTAGATGGTTGAACTCGCGGAGGAACTCCAAGACTGACTTCTTGCCTTGGCGGAGATCACGGAACTCCTCCTTCTTTAGTGCCATAATGCCAGAGGGAATGTGGAACTCACGGAAGCTGGGTTCGGAACTCAGCCCACGTGACCACATGACTGGGGGCTTGCATTTCCAGGAAGTTTCTCCCACCAATCAGCTGCAGCTCCTTCGAGGTAGTGGGAGGCAAAGTTGACTTTGTCAGCCTCCGCACACTATGCCAGCTGTAACTTTCCTTTCGATGGTGCGGATCCAGTTGTCTGCCTCCAACGGATCATCTGCTCGGTCGAAGGTAGCCGGCTGAGTTCGCTGGAAATCAGCTAGACTACCTCGGGCTTGACCACCTCCTGCGCCTTGATTGCGCACGAGTTGCTCAAGAATTCGATTCTGGGTTGCCAGCAGGTCCGCTATGTTGGGTTGCTGGGGAGGAGGTGGCACTTCCTCCTCGTCACGTTCACGGCGACCACGTGCAGCTCCACGCGTTCCAGACGCCATGCTGTTGCAACCAAAGGACAACAGAATGAGACGGCAACACTTGGGAAATGGAAAGCTAAGGGATTTCCACAACGGTGCAGCGAGGTATTCATGAACATGCCACATTATTTCATACACATTTTCACAAGAAAATGAAGTACAAAACAATTGTAAGAATGATTGACAACAATTCTCGATTGCATTAATACGTTCGACATAGTTTATAGATGGGGCTGCGGTTTAGATCACCTTACGGTGAAATAAACGTTACAATGTGCCAAAAATTGCAGCCTCCAATACCCAATTACATGCCTCTAAAGGATACCTTAACCCTAGGATTTGGTTCAGCTTACACCACGAAATGAGACCTTCAACTTAACACCACCATCTGGACAGCACTACTAGGGACTATATGGAGCTCCCTTCATTGCGACAACGGGTCTCGTAAGCCTCCAATTATATTCTCCAAGCACTCATCCTACTCTTCATCGGTCGATGGGTTACTATTGGTGTACCACATACGTATCGAGGGGTCCTCTTCCTCTTCTTCTTTGAGCGGCAGATGGTGCAGCTTCATGAGTAGGGGCTGGAGCAGCTAGTGCCGAGGTACCTCCTCGAGAGAGTCTTGGGGTGAAAAGCCGTAGGTACTCACGGGCTGTCATCCTCCTACATGGCTTCGCTCCAGAACTCTGGGGTTGATTGGTCTCACAAGGTGGAGTTGGGGTCGGCTCTCGTACCTGAACATGTGGATTCTCGCCACAGGATGATTCTTCTCCATCCTCCACACGCCGTCTTCTGCGCAACTCAGAATGGAGGTGGTGGTTATCTTTTAACACTCGCAGCAACTCATGAGTAGTCTCTTTGTAATCCAAGTACAGCCCGTCATACATTATCTCCGCAGAGACAATGTGATGGGCAGTCTCCAACTCCGTCTCATCTTCTTCGTCGTCGCTTGGCGCGGGTACCATGATGTTGTCGCCTCCATTACTCATCTAGGGAATGAGGCAGAACTGGGAGAAGAAGAAGATGTCGTTGTAGCGATGACGGATGTAGAGAACTGCTTTCCTTGCAGCTTCAAGCCTAGCGTTATCATCACTGGCCCTGGCTGCCCTGAAGGTTCGACACGCATCAGGGGTCTTCACTGTAACCCATCCAGTCCAATAGTGAATCCTCCCTTGGACCTTAAAACTCCTGGCACGGAAGGCGGGGAGGTCTCCATGGGGCACATTAAGGTGTTCCAACATCCTCCATAACAGGGTTGGCCCAACTTCCCAGCTGGCTCGGGTCGGTCACAATGTTGTACACCATCCTATGTAAATTTAAGGTTAGGGAAGGTAAGGTCAACCACACAAAGAAAAACAAATGCAATAGGAAAAGGAAAATTCAGAACTAAGATCGATGAGGGTAAGGAATAAAAGCAATCTACTTGCTTATTTTAAACATAGGGTTTAGCTTTGCAAATAGTTTTCTCGGCGATGCCAAGTCCTATCTAACGACCACCTGCAATTGGCTTCCTACGGTCAGCTCGGCTCTGATACCAAGCTGTGAGGGACCCGGATATTTGAACTCGATTCAAGGAATTCACAACAAGTGAAGACGGTGACCATAGCCTCTACCTGCGGCGGACTATGGCCCACCCCCGCCCCGTGCGACATGCATACGACACGATGCGTATGACTCACCATGGCCTGATTGAGGGATCACGATTCCAAAAACATACGTCACAATACGTATGACTCACTTTGGCAATGGACCGTACATTCACTTTGCACTTCAATTGAATCGAAGTAAAATAACAAGTTCGTCCATATGCATCCAACCACACTCCCCATTTCAACATACACGCATGACAGATGGGAGGTGGGGATGTTGGACAGCGAACATATCATCACACGAACCACTACGATACGATAATACACCTAGCTGTCCACATGAGACTATATGAATACATCACTCGGCGATAACCGGAAACATAGTCAAGTCTGGAGTAGTCATGCAACAGTGGAATAAAAAGACCCAAAATCTGTGGCGGTGTATCAACCGCTGCACAATAGTCACCAAAATCCCACGAATCGACAGCCAACCAAGGAAACCAAGTAGCTAAGCATCATCGAAGTAATCCTCGACCACTGGCTCACCTGCAATGATCTAGGAATATCCTAGGTGAGTACAAAAGTACTCGCAAGACTTATTTGTGCTTGATTAAATGTCCTACTCATGCATTACTACAGCGGAAATAAAACATGGTACAATCCAAGTTAACTAGATATAAAGATTACGGCATGACAACAACGATATAAAGGAAAACTACCGCGAGTTAGCTCGCAGTCCAGATTTCATATAATTCAAGGTAAGACCACAAAAACATTCTCATCGTCATTTCCAAGTTTATTTGGGGCAGCCCACACCCCATTTTAACTATTGGTGAAACACCACAACATTTCCAAGCAATCTCTCGGATCGTTACCGACAATGCGACCACTACAGGTATACGAGTGCATTACCCTTGGAGGTTGCAAGGCTCCAAGCGGAATCGAGACTTACCATCAGATATACCCTAGCATCGATTTCGGTAACGTCCACGCGGTGATAAGGGAGTATTACGATGGAGTCACCTCAGAGTTGGTATAGCGACAAACTCTCCTTACACCTGGTCGCACCATGCATCCAAATTATACCAACTTTATCCATCGTACACTTCCCCTTCGGCTCTCCCATCTCACTTTATCAAATTTAAGTGAATAGGGCAATTGGTTAAATTTTCAGCCATAAACTGACATAAGCACTCAAGGTTCTCCTACGCATACTAGTTGTTCAATCCCGACCCAGGCATTAAACAAGCATCCATACATAACCACAATAAGATAAGTATATACTGAAGTGGTAAATATGCAACAAGCTCTGCTTGCCTTGGTCACAGGGTTCCGGATCTTGCTCTGAAGTGAAAGCCAAGTGGTCACCTTCTTCGGGCTCTGTTGCAAATAACACGGAGTACCGGAAACAAACGACAAAAGAAAGCAATGAGTCCAGCATGAATGCATGATGGATTATGCTAGGTATGCACCTCTAATGTGACTTATGAATGTTAGAAATCCGATGCAACAATAATTTCTTAATTGCATATTTAGAGATTAAGCTATGGCCCTAGTATCTCATGCATGCCAATTTCATTCGGTTGCAAGTTAGGATTGAAAGTTACTAGTCTCGATAGATGGCCACATTCAAAAATGATCATATTAGGGAAGTGCTCTGAGATACGATCCTAACGCAACTGAAATCACTCGATTCGGAACTTTAATCGTTAAGTTAGGATTCATCGAAAACATCGTATGAAAAAGGGGTGAACTAGGGTCTACGCCAAAATGCTCAAAATTTTGATTGTGAATCTGAAAATTGTGTTTGAACCAGATCGTAGGAAATTTAATAAGGTTTCCATAAATATGAAGTTTGCTAAATTTGGAGCTATGGTTCAAAAGTTACGGAGTATTGAAAACTTCGTATGAAAGAAATGAACTTGATTCAAACTCAAATTGGTCTGGATTTACATTTCAAATTTGAAATTTGGTTTCAACCAAGTTGTAGGAAATTTCTCAAGGATTCCAGAAAGGTAAATTTTGTTCAATTTGGAGTTACGGTTCAAAAGATACGGCGTTCTGAAGATCGAGAAATCGACAAAACCTAACCCTAATCTGCGAAACCCTAATTGATACGCGTACCCAGCTAATCTACCCTAGGTCTCCTAACCTTAAACGCACCCAACTGACGTGTGGGGCCCATGTGGTAGTGCTGACTGGTCTCGGCCGGAGAGGAGATTGGAGGCGCAGAAGAATGTGGCGGTGGCGAGGGTTCCGGCGTGGATCTGGGGAATAGATGAGGGAGGAAGAGAGGGTGCTCGGGAGCTCGGAAGGGGGAGTCGGGGCTCACCGGAGCACGGGGAATTGCTCGCTGGAGCAAATGCCGAGCTCGGAGAAGAACGCAGTGGTGGAGGAGCTAGGGCACGGGAGCAATGGCGCTAGGGTTTGGCGAAGAAGGGGGGCGAACGGGCTGTTCGAAGGAGGCTTAAATGGGGCGGCGGCGCGGTCGGAACGGTGGGGCGCCGCCCACCTCAGCTAACCTGTGAGGGACCCGGTATTTTATTTCAACTCAAGGAATTCACAACTAGTGAAGACGGTGACCGTAGCCACTACCTGCGATGGACTATGGCCCACCCCCACCCCATGCGACCAGCATATGACGCAATGCATACGGATCACCACGGCCTGATTGAGGGATCACAATTCCAAACACATATGCCTTTCGCGTATGACTCACTTTGGCAATGGACCGTACATTCACTTTGCATTTCACTTGAATCAAAAGAAAATAACGAGTTCCTCCATATGCAACCAGCCACACTCCCCATTCAACATACACGCATGACAGACGGGAGGTGGGGGCATATGTTGGACAGCAAGAAATATCATCACACAAACTCTACAATATGATAATAGAACTAGCTGCCCACTTAGTGAACTTTAAAGGTACATCAGTCGGCGATAACCGTAAATTTAGTCGAGACTGAAATATTTACAATGCAGCGGATAACGAAACAAAAGCCCGCAGCGGTGCATCAACCGCTGCACAAAAGCCAAACACACCCCTGAGTCGAACGCGAACCAAGGAAACCATCGGACTAAGCAATATCATAAAACTCCGCAACGGTTGGCTCACCTGCAAATGTCCAGGAATATCCTAGGTGAGTACAAAGGTACTCGCAAGACTTGTTCGTGCTTGATTTCATGCCCTACACATGCTCACTACCACAATAATTAAACATGATGCATTTCCATTGAATTAATACATGATAAACGTTATGACAGTGCCCATGGCATGAGCATAAGTGGTAGAGTCAAAGCATGGTTCAGGTTCCACATGAATACAAGGATAACTACGATAATAAAAATATCACACTTTCTCAAGTCATGCAGGGGTAGCCCACACCCCATTTAAATTACAAGTTCATCACAGCATCAATTTCAGACAATCTCTCGAACCGTTATCGACAATGCGACTACCCTGAGTATAGTGAGTGCATTATCCCCAGGAGTTTGCAAGGCTCCAGGGCCTCAGACTTACCTCAACTACACTTCGGCATCGATTCTCGGTAACGACCACGCATTAATAGGAAGTGACACGGGAAGTCACCTCTGGTTGGTATGGCAACAAAACTCTACTTACTCCTAGGTTGCCCTCACCTCCAATCAATACCAACTTTATTCCCGTGCACCCCCTCGCTTCTCACACCTCACCTTAACAGGTTGAGTTAATCGGGCAACAATTGAAGTTCTCAACATAGCGATACACCCTACGCATGCTAGTGTGCTCAAATCCAACATACGATTCAAACAAGCATTCACGTGTATACATAATTACGGAGAATAAAAGAATGCAACAATCTCTGCTTGCCTTGGTCATAGGATTCGGAGACTTGGGTGAGCTCAACTGTTTGGGGTTCTTCCTCTTCGGGCTCTGTCGCAAGCAACACGAGACACCGGAAAGGAAATGACAAAAGAGAATGAGTTCTAGCATGTATGCATGATGGAAAATGCTAGACATGAAATGCTAAGGTATTTCATGGATGCTAGGGTTTGTAATAAGAATATGCCTCAGTTTGAACTTATAGAATTCAACTGATTATCCTAGTAAATATATGCATGGCATATCAAATTCAAGTTCATGTTAGGGTTGGAAATAGTTAGTTATGAAGAATAGGCATGACTTAAAATACCTTATTTACGAAATGACTTTGTATAGTTGGAAAGATAGAAGTTGGATTTACCTAGATTCGTTTTAAATTTCGTTATAATTTTTGGAACTAAAGTTACAAGGATATAGCATTTTTTTAAATATGCAGCCTTTGGCATTAGCTCCTAGTACCTTAATCCTAGCAAAAATATAACCTGCAAGAATTTGCATAAGAAAATACTAAGCTTACCCCAAAACCCGCTCTCTGCCTGCTCCCTTCTCACTGCTTCACTGAGGAAGAGCAGCCCGGAGGAGCTCCGGATGGTCCGGAAGTGGCAGCTGGGGCCTTTGGCTTGGACCTGAGCAAGAAAAGAGGAGGAGAGGTGAGGGGAGAAGGAGAGGAAGGGAATGCAGGAGAGGAAGGAGGGGAGAGGAGCTGGCTCACCAGAGCGGCGGCTCGAGCTCGCCAGAGCTGCAGCCGGAGCTGGAGAAGAAGGCGCCGGCTGGAGAAGATGAGCTCGGGAAGAAGAAAAGAACAGGGGATTTGGCTGGGGAGAAGAAAAAGAGGAAGAGGGGGGGTCCCCGGCGCCTTTTATATGGAAACCGGCGGGTTCTCCACGGAGGCACCACCGCCCACCGCCCCCAACCGGCGGTGGCAACGTGGCGGCCAAGCCCTGACACTCGGGTGCTCACCCGGAAGTAGCCCGGAAATGGCCCGGAGTCGGGCAGCTCGGACGTACCACTCGGAGGTTCCGGAGTGAACCTCCGGCCTTCACAAAATGGCCGCTCACCCTCTCTGGACTCTCCCGGAAATCAATCCGGAGTCCAGCCGGATTCCGGGCTCACCCGGAGGTTCATCCCGGAGGCTCCGGATGGGACCTCCGGTTGCACCGGGATCACCCAAATGCTCTCTGGACTCCCTCGAAAAATGGCTCGGAGACCATCCGGAATTTTCGGACAGCCCGGAGATTCAGCTCAGAGGTTCCGGATCGAACCTCCGGCCGGACAACTCTTGCTCAACCCTCTCTGGACTCATCCAGAAATTAACTCGGAGGCCACCTGGAAATTCCGAGCACCCCGGAGGCTCCGTCCGGAGGTTCCGGACCAACTTCCGGATGAACACAGAGAGCTAAAACTTGAACAAAAATTATTGTTGGAAAATAAGACCAAAATAAGTTTGGGTTTTGGTAGTTATCCAAATAAGTTGATTGGTGTTAATTTACAAAAATTGAGTTTTAAGAATGAGATATGTACATATTCTATAAAACATAACTTTTCAATATTCAAGTTTATGCAAGGGTTGTGCATGGATGATGCCATGTATGCATGACGAACACAAGAACTTATTTATAGGGTAGAATGGGTGTTACAAAACCTACCCCCCTTAAAAAAATCTCAACCCGAGATCTCTAACGGTCGACAAACAAGGATGGAAACTCAGTTTTGAGCCAATCTTCACGTTCCCACGTAGCTTCATCTTCAGTATGTTTATTCCATTGCATTTTGAAGAACTTGATGGCACGGTGACGGGTTTTGCGCTCAGATTCATCGAGAATGCGCACTGGATATTCCCGATAGGTGAGGTCTTCGCATAGCTCTTCTATCTCAGGATTGGTCTTCACTTCGGGGATACGATGACAAGCCTTGAGCTGAGATACATGGAAAACATCATGTATCTTGGACAGCGAGGGAGGTAACTCCAATTGGTAAGCTACAGTTCCTCGTTTGGCCAAAACTTTATATGGACCGATGTAACGGGGAGTTAGTTTTCCTTTTACTCCAAAGCGATGGACATCTTTGAATGGTGTAACCTTGAGGTAAACGTTGTCTCCAACTTGAAACGTAACTTCTCGGCGGCGAGGATCAACATAACTCTTTTGCCTTGACTGAGCTTCTCGAAGTCGTTGCCGAATAAGGTGAACTTGAGCTTCAGCTTACTTAATGGCATCCGGTCCAAAGAATTGTTTCTCACCGGTCTCAGACCAGTTGAGGGGAGTCCTACACCTTCTACCATACAGCACTTCGAAGGGTGCCATACCAAGACTTGCTTGGTAGCTATTGTTGTAAGCAAACTCTGCATATGGCAAACACTTCTCCCAATTGGAACCAAAAGTGAGAGCACAAGATCTCAACATATCTTCAAGGATTTGGTTTGTTCTCTCAACTTGACCTCCAGTTTGGGGATGGAAAGCTGTGCTAAAGGATAACAAAGTCCCCATAGCTTCGTGCAGACATTTTCAGAATCGATTGGTAAATTGGGTGCCTCGATCTGAAACGATCCTCACAGGGACACCATGGAGGCAAACAATTCGGGCAATATACAGCTCAGCTAACTGACTCACCTTATGAGTGGTCTTCACAGGGATGAAGTGAGCTACCTTGGAAAGGCGGTCCACAATCACCCATATTGCATCGTTGCCCTTTGGAGATTTCGGTAAACCTACCACGAAATCCATACCAATCTCCTCCCATTTCCACTCGAGAATAGGGAGTGGTTGAAGCATGCCTGCTGGTCTCTGATGCTCAGCCTTCACCTGGCGACATACGTCACACTCGGCCACAAAACGGGCAATTTCCCGCTTCATCCGAGTCCACCAAAATCGGCGGCAAATGTCTTGGTACATTTTCGTGCTACCAGGATGAAGGGATAGCGGGGAGTTATGAGCTTCATGGAGGATTAAATCCTTTAGCTGCTGGTCTTTAGGCACCACAAGTCGCTTCCCGAACCAAAGAACTCTGTTCTCATCTTCGGTGAAACAGGTAGTGGTACCGTTCTTCACTTTCTCCCTTATCTTCTGCATCCCAACATTTTGTACCTAAACGGCTTTGAGTTGGTCTTCTAAAGATGGTTTCACCTCCAAGAAAGCAAGGGAACCCTGCTCGACCATCTCAAGATTAAGCCGCTGAAATTCCACATGAAGTGGTGGTTGATGCTCCAGAATTAAGGTATTGTTGCAATAGGCTTTCCGGCTAAGTGCATCGGCGATGACGTTAGCCTTGCCGGGGGTATAATTTAGACCCACATCATAATCTTTGATGAGCTCAAGCCATCTCTGTTGTCGAAGATTTAGATCTGGTTGAGTAAATAAATACTTCAAACTCTTATGATCCGAAAAGAGTTCACAACGGGTACCGATAAGATAATGTCGCCAGATCTTGAGAGCATGCACTACGGCTGCTAGCTCTAGGTCATAAGTGGTATAATTTGCCTCATGGGGACGCAATTGACGTGAAGCATAAGCTACCATGCAACCCTCTTGCATAAGCACACACCCCAACCCATTCCGAGAAGCATCACAATAGACTTCGAAGCTTTTGTGAATATCCGGGAGGATAAGCACAGGAGCAGTGGTCAACTTCTTCTTGAGCTTTTGGAAACTCTCTTCACATTTGGTTGACCACACAAACCTATTGTCCTTCTTCAACAATTCGGTCATTGGTTTTGCTATGGAAGAAAAACCCTCGATGAATCGGTGGTAATAACCTGCCAATCCAAGAAAACTGCGGATTTAGGTGACAGATTGGGCGGCTTCCACTCTTGAACGGCTTGCACTTTACTCGGGTATACAGCAACACCCTCCGCTGAAAGCACATGACCCAGAAACTCCACTTGGGATATCGAAAATTCACACTTGGAGAACTTTGCGTATAGCCGATGCTCTCGGAGCTTTTCGAGCACCTTCCTCAAGTGGTCTTCGTGCTCCGGTTCAGACTTGGAACAGATGAGGATATTGTAATACCCAGATTCGACAATTAGGGTTTTCCTCGCATTCATGCATACATATCATCATATTCCTGCATTTAAAACACCCACCTTGTTTAAACTAAAATGTAACATGACTGTATTTTATAGAATATGTGCATATCTCATCCCCGGTGGAGATCATTACGACACCAATCAACTTATTCGGGTCAGAAAAACATCAGAATTAGCAATGTCACGTGTGGTGAGTTAGCACTCTCTAACTAGTACCGACACCTACTTGTATCCCTTTCCGAGCCATCCCCCAAGTTGCTACTAAACTGCTAGCCCGATCGAAGTATTCCACTGCAAACCCTAAAGTGCCGAAGAATTAGGGTTTCGACGATAGAGCAAATCCCAGTGGATGAAAAGATCCCAAATTCCTACAGTAGGCCCCACATGCTCTCTTGAACACCCTGGAGAAATTTGGAAATTTTTAGAGGCCCAAAGGACCTAATTGCAATCCTAAATCAAAAGTAGGTCAAAAGATAAATTTGAACTAAGACCTAGCTCAAACCATGTCCAAACCACTCCAAACTTCTACAGTAGGTCCCTGATAATGTTTCGAGCATCCCCTCAAAATTTCATAATTTTTGGAGATTGTTTGACACATAAAATGATAAAGGGAGTGCCACTGGTATAAAGAAAAACAAAAAGAAATAAAAACCCTAAACTAATCGGGCCGAAACCACCCAGGCCGCTCGGCCGGCCCAGCCCACTATCCACCCTGCCGGCCCCGCTTTCTGTTTTCCCCCTTACCATTTTCCGCCTCCCCTCTGGGAAAGCGCCCCGGGGCCATTCCGCCTTCTCCCTCTTCCCGCCAGTTGGGGCCCGCCCGTCAGCCCTCTCCCTCCACGTCGCCGGCATCCAGAGGCCATGGTGGGCGGCGCTCCACCCCTTCCGACCGGCCGCCGCCCCCTTAAGTACCCCGCCCAGACAAGCCCCGCTTTCCCCCTCCTCACTCCCATACGCGGAAACCCTAGATCTACCCCGGACTCACCGCGCCGTCGCCATCCTCCCTGAGCTCGGCTTTGCTCCGGTGAGCAATTCCCGGAGCTCCGGTGAGCCATCGCCCCCTCCAACTTGCCCCCGAGCAGCCCTAGCTCTCCCCTAACCCCTCTCCCTTGTCCATTTTCCAGATTTGCGCCTGGAACCTTTCCCCCATCGACGACCGGAGTGCTCCGCCGCTGGACATCGTCGCCGGCCTCCCTCGGACCTCCTCCGCCCGAGCCAGTGCGCGTCGCGCCTCCCGGGTGAGCTCCAGAAGCTCTAGCCCCTCCCTCCAAGCCGACCGTGGCTCCTAAGGCCCTCCACCGTCCTCCGGTGAGGCTCCGGCGAGGCACTCCACCTCCCGGGCTCCCTGCCACCTCAGCGCCACCGGGGAGCCGGGAAGGCCACGTGGCCCTTTCCCGCTGGCCAACCGAGCCCGGTCAGCAGCTGACCGAGGCAACCAGTGCCCCGTCAGCGCTGCCACCGGGGCCCCATGTCAGCCAGACGTGGGGTTCGGTTAGGTTTTTGTGTAGTTTGTTTCGGGTGCATGTATCAGTTAGAGTAGGCTCACGGGTAGCTCTAGCATTTAGGGTTTCGAAAATTAGGGTTAGGGTTTGTGTAGAATTTTAAACGACGATAACTCCTAAACCGTAGCTCGGATTTGGGCAAACTTTACCATTCTGGAAACCTTGAGAGATTTTCTACAACATGGCTGAAACACAAATCTAAAATTTAAACTGGTAATCCTGATGGATTGGGTTGGATTTAGTTCGTCCCTGTGCGTACGATGTTTTAGTTCGATAGGTCGTAACTTGACAACCCTAGCTCCAAATTAGGTGATTCCAGCTGCGTTAGTTTCATATCGCAGAGCCCTACTGAAATACCAACCTTTTCAAGACATGACCACCTATTAGGTGTAGTAGTATTCAACCCGAACTTGCAATTGCAAATAATCGACATACCTGCATCGTTAGGGTTTCCGACGATTGTTGGAATAGCGTAACTTTTGAACAACAGCTCCATTTTCAAAAGATTTTATATATATCCAACAGTCTCGTGAAATTCCTCACGATCTGGTTCAAATAGATTTCAATGTTTGCACTTGGTCTGTAGGTCCAGTTAAATACGAAATCGTAGTTCCTCTTTAAATGCCGTCGTTGGTAAACCCTAATCCGATGACCCTAACTCCAAATCGAATCTTTCCAGTTGCGTTAAACTCAGGCCTTGGAGTACTCTCATAATATCAACCCCTTAACACATCACCGTGCACTGCCACTAGTGAAACTAACCCTAACTGCCCGATGCACCGTAAAACTGTCATGCATGCATGGCAGGACATCAAGGAATTGCTAAACCTAAAACTCGGAACCTAATAGTTACTCTAGGTCCCAAACATCCGTAGATCACCATAGAAATTGATTCTAGGCTTCATTCATCATGCATACATGCTGGGTCTCATTGCCTTTGTTGCCGTTTCTTTTCCGGTACTTCGAATCGTTCACAACAGGACTCGAAGAAGGAGACCATCCGGCTCACGAAGCAACGCAAGATCAGGAATCCTACGGCCAAGGCAAGCAGAGCTTGTTGCATCCTTGCATTGTTATTTATATACTTTACTTGATTATATGTTGGTGTGTGGATCGCTGCTTGGGATGTGTACTTCGGTTCAGTAAACTAGCATGTTAGGATGTGTCATTTGTTGTGTCCAGCGATGGCTGAGAATTAATCCGGTGCTTCTACTAACTTGAACCTACTAATGTGAGATGTGAGAGCCGAGGGTGTGCTCGATGGATTCGGTTGGTAGGTTCTATCATCCTGAGGAGATGCCGCTCGACGAATACGGTTGGTAGGTTCTACCATCCTGAGGTGATTCCGTTCGACGGATACGGTTGATAGGTTCTACCATCCTGAGGGGATTCCATCGTACCACTCCCTTATCACCGCGTGGACGTTAGCGGAAATCTCTGCCATGGACGTTGCGTATGGTAAGCCTCGGTCACGTGGAGATTAGCTACCTCCGGGTGAAGAGCACTGGTTATTTCCATGGGGATGTATTTGCCGGTAATGATCCGAGAGATTTAGTGAATGTGTGTCATGGTGGCTAGTGTCAATGTGCGATGTGGACTGTCCCAAGTGAGTGGGAAGTGGCAAGTGAGTGCCGTGTTGTCTATCCATCGAGGTGTCTAAATGGCAAGTGAGTGTCCCTATACCCATCCATTGTCAATGTTGCGAACTAGGTTGCCCCAAGTGAGTGTCTCTATGCCCATTAGTGAAAAATGTGCGAATCTTGAGCTATGAGTTATTATCTATGGTTGAACTCCTTCTGTCAATGAGATATTTGTATGCTTATATCCTTTCAGCTTGAGTTATGTCATGTTTAATTACTGCTATACTAGTATGCGTAGGACATTTAATCAAGCACGGATAAGTCTTGCGATTACGTTTGTACTCACCCAGGTTATTCCTGGAGCTTGCAGGTGAGCCGGTGGTTGAAGATTATTTTGATGATGCCTGAAATTGCGTTTCCTCGGTTGTGTTCGACTCATGGGATAGATTGTAGCTTTTGGGTCAGCGGTCACTGTACCGCTGTGGGACTCATTTACCTTGTTTTCGCTGTCGTTTAACTTCTCCGTACTCGGATATGTTTTCGGTTATGGCCGAAGGATGTAATGTGTTGTCCCATCGTGGACAGTTACTGTTAACATCGTATTTGTAGAGCTTTGTTGTGATATCCGAGTTGTTATCCGAGTTGCCCATGTACAATGCGTGTATGTGATGAAGTATGTGGACAACCGTGCAGCGGTAGTATTGTGTGCTAGGGTTGCGTTTCGTGATGGCAGAGGTGAGCGAACCACTAGTCCTGTGTAGCTTTGGTTGAGTTGATCCAGGGGATTCATCCCGTACTTGCTAAGCCTCCTACGACCGTCACGCCTCGCGTTGACGGCAGAGCAAAGCTGGATCCTCCCAGAGTCGCACATCGTGGCTAGGTTAGGTTGAGGGGATGCTTATCCCGGGCTCTAGTCCTCCTATGACTATCGCGGAGCGCAGGCTTATCACTCGGTATTACCCCTTCACTGGATCAGGAATCTATATGTGGTTTGGGGAAGATTGGTCGCTTCCGGCCGGCTCGCACGTGGCGGGTGTCGGATCGTCCCGTCTTGGTGCGTACGGCGCAGGTACCGTGCCACCGGGCTGACGAGTCCTTCGGTCCTTGGCGACTTCGCGTTCCCCTAATCATATGTGGATCCCGGGTCCGTGACAGCTTGGTATCAGAGCCGAGCTGACCGTAGGAAGCCAATTGCAGGTGGTTGTTAGTTAGGAATCGGCAATGTCGAGAAAACTATTTGCAAATTAAACCCTATATTTAAAACTAGTAAGTAGACTGCTTTTTATTTCTTATCCTCTCCGCTCTTAGTTCTGAGACCCCTTCCCTGTCGCTTTGGTTTTGTGCTTGTGACTGACCTTAACCCTGTTGCCTGCTCTGCCAGATGGATTCCCCACAGCTGATGCATGCCACACATGCCCTAGATGTTGATGGATTTCCGGAAGTGCTCCTGTATATGCTCCGAGAGCTTGGATTCCCACACCTACCGGAGTACCTGATACATAGAGCTGACCTAGGGTTTGGTCTGTATGAGTATCGGGCACGTGTGTTCATCAACCCCCGTGACAGTGACCCTCCACATCAGCCATACTTCTTTAGCGGATATGGAGCTGAGATGGAGTCTGCCGTCCAGGATGCGGCCTACTCAGCCATCTGTCATCTTCGCTACGAGCTTCCGGGCCTTGCCGAAGGTCCCTTCGTCTACTTCCCAGCACGCACTCTGATGGAGGAAGTGGCTCCATATGAAGACTTCACCCGGGAACCCAATGCGGCCTTGGCCCACTTGGGGCGCCTTGTCCGAACCCTGGACACGGCGTATCGAGCCCGTGGTTTCGAGTTGAGGCGATATCGACACCGTCTCATCATCTCCCTGCAGCTCGCGCAGCATCAAGCACATTTCTTTGCTCCCCCTCCACACTTCTGGACCGGCGAAGGCATCTACTCAGTCTATGAAGTTGGTCCATGGGAGCCCCACTACCCGTCGGTGGGCGGAGTAGAGCTTGGATTTCGCCCTGATGTTCTACGTTCCAGAACGTTGGCAGGCAGCACCCGACGTATCCCCACTGTCCTTCCTCCGCATGGACATGAGATCCCGTTGTTCCACACTCCACTTCCTCTCCCTGACGATTTGGAGACCTATGAGATTCGTCGCCGCAGTGCAGGAGCTCCCTATAGTCCTTAGTGTGATTTGTATTTTGGAATGTAAGGTGAACCGTGATGTCAGGTTCTAGGGTATCTTTTGGACAATTATAGTTGGGTATCCATGGCTACAATTTTGGAACATTACCCCCGTTTATTCACTAAGAGAGTGATCTAAACCGCAGCCTTCCTATGAACCCCGTCGATCGAATTAATGCATTCGTGTCTTAGCGTCAACTTCCTTGCAATTGTTTGTGCCTCATTTTCTCGTGAAAGTGTGTACGAAACGATGTGCCATATCCTTGGTTACCTGGTTATACCCTTGTGGAAATATCCTTGATCTCCTAAGTGTCCAACTTCTTTGTCTCATCCGGTGCCTTTTTACTTCAGCAGCATGGCATCTGGAACGCGTGGAGCCGCTCGCGGGCGTCGTGAACGTGAAGAAGAAGAAATGCCACCCCCTCCCCAGCAGCCCAACATCGCCGAAATCTTGCTCACCCAGAACCGGATCTTAGAGCAGATAGTGCGTAATCAAGGCGCAGCAGGTGGTCAGGGCAGAGGCAGTCTGTCTGAATTTCAGAGAACTCAACCAGCTACTTTTGATCGGACTGATGACCCTCTTGAAGCGGACAATTGGATCCGCACGATGGAAAGGAGGCTTCAGCTGGCCCAGTGTGCTGAAGAGGACAAGGTCAACTTCGCCTCCCACTATCTAGAAGGAGCTGCCGCTGACTGGTGGGAGAACTTTTTGCCCTGCAAGCCCCCGGCCATGTGGTCACTTGGGCCGAGTTCCGAACCGGCTTCCGTGACTTCCACATCCCTGCCGGTATCATGGCATTGAAGAAGGAAGAGTTCCAAGACCTTCGTCAAGGCAAGAAGCCCATCATGGAGTTTCTCCGTGAGTTCAACCATTTGGCGCGGTATGCATCACGCGAAGTATCCACCGACGAGGACAAGGTAGAAAAGTTCATGAGGAAATTAAGTGAAGAGATGCAAGCTAAGTTAGCCACGGTTGATGTGCGAAACTTTCAGCACCTGGTGGATAAGGCCATCAAAGTGGAAGCCAAGGAATTAGCGCTCGACAAGACTCGTAAGCGCGAAAGAGAAGCACTGAAAGCTGCTGCAAACAGTTCGCAGAAGCCGCGGGTGTGGCAGCCACAACCACCCCGTCCTGCGGGACAGTATCCACCAAGGCCACCAGGTTATGCTCCTCGCCCCCAACAACAAGAACAACGAGGACACCAGCCTCGTCCCCAGAACGGACAGCCGCGACCCTTATTTGATTGGAGTAAGATCAGGTGCTATAACTGCGGAAATATGGGGCACTTTGCTGATCGCTGCACCTCACCGCGCACAAATTTTGCCTTTGCTCCCAAGGGGCAACAAAGGACAAGCTAGGGGAGGCTATCAAGCAAAGGATCCAGCCCTTAATAGAGCTCAAACTGCCGGCCGTGGCCAGATGAACCACGTCACCGTCGACAAAGCACAAGATACACCTGAGGAAGTGTTGGGTACGCTCCCTGTTGACTTAACTCCGCTACCATCCTTTCAATTCCAGAGCATCCCATCCCTTTCCATCAAGCAAGCTTGCACATGATAACTAGGTTCCATTACCCGCATTGCATTATTCCCGCTTTGTTGCAATCCCCGATCCGGAGTTGGGAACCAAATTAGTATATGACGGTGTTAAGACCAAGAGGAGTAAGAACTTGCTTTTAACCCATGTGGTGGCACCTGGATTGAGAAAAACCCAACGGTTATATTAGATCTAGAACAGTTGACCAAGCTCCAGATTAAGGTAGACAGCACCGGAAAACTTATTACCCCGTATCGCCGGGTCCGGCAGATAAGTAACGAGCGTGACTTAACTCTCGTCAGGACACCCCCCCCTCTTCCCATATTCCTCCACCTCATGAATTCCCTACCCATGAGTAATCCGATCAATTTTTGGTCATCCCTATAGATCACATCCTCACCCGTTGCAAGCCTGAACCGGAGCGCGAAGACCCTTAAGTATGGTGCCGATGGACTCTGTCACCTCCTAATCTCCACCACCCAGTTAATTACAAGAAGATTCATCTTCTTATTTTTACTGAGAAAAATACAACAAAGATTCTAGAGAATCTAGCTTAACAGCCAAATCAAGAATAATTTGTACCATAAGTCACCCTAAGCCCCATACGACGGATGGTGTTGAGAAAGAGGAGGTAAGAAAGTTGAACGAACGATCAAATAGAGGAGAGAGAGATAAACAGCCGAAGAAAAGGATGGATACGCCTAATAGCACTAATCTGTCGGTGCCGTGCCAAGTTTTGAGGACCAAAGAGACACAATCCACCCAGTTAAGTTGCCATTCCTAGTTGGAATCCTGCCGCCGAGTTCCCAAGATAAGACAACCACGGAAAGATCGAACTGCCTCGGTGAAATAGAATATGGAACCTGAAAAGCTTTTAGATGCCCAATCCTACTCCTGATCTTTCTTCCCAAGTAATCATAAACAGATACTTCAATTGCTTCGAAGTCTCTACCCTCACTATCTTGGCCAGCCTTTGTTGGAACAGAGATAGCTGGTCATAGTAATCCCCTCTCACTCAACCAATGATCTTGAATTCTAAATTTGCAGGACTAACAAGGTCCCTGCACTCTTACTCCCCCAGAATACGGTTATTATTATTGAAAATAATAACTTGATCTGGTTTTCTCTTTTCAGAACTGGTGTAGAAGTCAACTGGTGATCCCACGACTTGCCATCAGCAACGCGAGGACCTAACCTTCCATGAAACACATGGATCCCCGCTATCCATCTATTCCGGTAGCATAAAACCTTCGTTGTCATTTTGATGGACCCACAGGAACGGAAACCTGCCTGGTTTGTTACAAAGTACAACTTAGGTCACCTGGTCAAGGTTAAGCATCGGAGACCAGCAGAAGTGTTGTAACCCCTCCATGACCCCACGATGGAAGAACTACAGGAAGGTCTCTTGGTAGAATGGAGTACAAACCCGGAACCGTACTGTTTAACTTTTCGAAGTCCGATGAAGCAACCACACCGAAGATGAAGCTAAGTGGGAAACATGAAGGTTGGCTCAGGACCGAGCTCTCGTCTTTGGTTGCCGAACGTTAGAGATCTCGGGTCGAGATCTTTTTAAGGGGGGTAGATTTTGTAATACCAGATTCGACAATTAGGGTTTTCCTCGCATTCATGCATACATATCATCATATTCCTGCATTTAAAACACCCACCTTGTTTAAACTAAAATGTAACATGACTGTATTTTATAGAATATGTGCATATCTCATCCCCGGTGGAGATCATTACGACACCAATCAACTTATTCGGGTCAGAAAAAACATCAGAATTAGCAATGTCACGTGTGGTGAGTTAGCACTCTCTAACTAGTACCGACACCTACTTGTATCCCTTTCCGAGCCATCCCCCAAGTTGCTACTAAACTGCTAGCCCGATCGAAGTATTCCACTGCAAACCCTAAAGTGCCGAAGAATTAGGGTTTCGACGATAGAGCAAATCCCAGTGGATGAAAAGATCCCAAATTCCTACAGTAGGCCCCACATGCTCTCTTGAACACCCTGGAGAAATTTGGAAATTTTTAGAGGCCCAAAGGACTAATTGCAATCCTAAATCAAAAGTAGGTCAAAAGATAAATTTGAACTAAGACCTAGCTCAAACCATGTCCAAACCACTCCAAACTTCTACAGTAGTCCCTGATAATGTTTCGAGCATCCCCTCAAAATTTCATAATTTTTGGAGATTGTTTGACACATAAAATGATAAAGGAGTGCCACTGGTATAAAGAAAAACAAAAAGAAATAAAAACCCTAAACTAATCGGGCCGAAACCACCTAGGCCGCTCGGCCGGCCCAGCCCACTATCCACCCTGCCGGCCCCGCTTTCCGTTTTCCCCCTTACCATTTTCCGCCTCTGTCACGGACC
>JAGXJF010002586.1:0-267535 GCA_019208055.1 Stipa capillata
AAATACACATAAGCTGTCACCGTGCTCGAGCTGCTATCCAACTGAAAGCCAGGACATGGCTGGATCAGATCAAGAGTTCACAGCGCTCCTAGTCTCCTCTCCGAGAGCCTTGTCCGGATGTGTAACGAGCTGCCACCTAAATAACACGTACCGAGCAAAGCAGGTGGTTGGCCCCTGGGATGCGAGGTAGAATAAGGATACATGCATGTCGGAACGACTGTATCCTTGCTAGCAGTAAGGAATTATCAACTGCGTCTCATGTCCAGTGTGCCCACACACAAACAAAAAAGAAAAGGCATCTCTGTCGTACAACGGAAGAGCCAGCCCAGACGACAGCGAGTCTGCATCGAGCCGAAGAAAGGAATTCCCGCGTAGGTGTGTGGAGGTGTACCTGACAGTGTAATCCACGCGTCTGTAAAGCGTTCTGTCGCGAACCCACAAAGATGGCAAATTGTTGTGCTGGCACAATCGGAGAGACCTTGCTAAGAAAGAAGATGGGAAATAGCTAAGACACCTCGACCGGATTCCGCGCGAGTGGATGAGAAACATGTCGACCTGATCTTCGAGACTTCGGTGCAGAGCCGAGGAAGATATAAGGTTCGCGTTGAGCACGGACGACAGTGAATCCTGTTTCGAGCAACTCATGAGCAGACCGGCACGGCACTGGCAGTTGCTTCTTAGTATGTACAACCTACACCTTTGGCTGTGTATGAAGCGGAAGTAATCATGATGTCACTGCTTATCCAAGGGCCGAAGCAACACTTGGAACGATATGACTCTACCTAAGACCTTTGGTGGAAGATCTGAAAACACTGTGGAACGAAAGGGGTGCAGGTATGGGATGCGTACAAACAAGAGAACTTCACCCTACACGCATGTTGTTCTGCACGGTCAATGATTTGCCTGCCATACGCAACCTTTCGGGCCAGAGTAAAGAGCCAGACCAAGGCTTGCCTCAGTGCTTGGATGTACGGCGAGTAGGGGCTGGCCCACTCCCGTAAGACGGTGTTCATGCGCCACCGTAGGTCCTTAAGAGGATCACCCGTACCGCAACATGAAGACCAATTTGACGGGACGAGAGAGAGAGCTTTATGTCCAAGGCATTACAGCGGGCAAGAGGTGTACGATATGGTTAAGGATATCGACGTTGTCCTTGGAAAGAGTGTAAAAAAGCGAAGGCCAGCGGCATGTGGAAGAAGAAATCATATTTTGGAGTTATCTACTGGCAGCACCTTGAAGTTCGCCACTGCATCGACGTTATGCACGTAGAGAAGAACGTGTGTGACAGCCTGATTGGTCTCTTACTCAATATTCCAGGGAAGACGAAGGACGGCCTCAACGCACGCTCGACTTAGTAGACATGAAGATCAGGCCCGAGTTGGCACCTGAGCCCTCCCAACAAGGCAGAACAAGGCTTCCTCCGGCCTGCTATAACCTGAAAAAGGCCGAGAGGACCGAACTATGCCGGTGCTTGCAAGGTGTGAAAGTTCCGTCCGGTTACTCCGCCAACATCTCGAAACTTGTTTCGATGGAAGATCTAAAATTGTTCGGCATGATCCCACGATTGCCATGTGTTGATGACACAGATGCTTCCTGTTGCAATCCGAAATATCCAGCGAGCTATCTCCGAGACACAATCACTAGGCTGTGCTACTTCTTCAACACAATCTCTCAGAAGGTCATCGATCCGAAGCACTAGATGTGTTGCAGGCCGCTCTGGTGAAGACATTATGTCATCTTGAGATGTACTTTCCTCCGTCGTTTTTTGATATCATGGTCCATGTTACCGTCCACCTCGTGAGAGAGATAAAGATCTGTGGACCGGTATTTCTACGCCAGATGTAACCCGTTTGAGCGGTACATGGGAATTCTCAAGCAGTACGTACGAAATAGATCTTGTCCAGAGGGGCAGCATCATCGAAGGTTACACAACCGAAGAGGTGGTCGAGTTCTGTGTCGATTACATGGACCAGCTCAAACAGATAGGTGTGCCTACGTCTCGCCACGAGGGGAGACTGGATGGCAAAGGGACCATAGGAAGGAAACACTCATCCCTGACTACGCGTCGTATCTCAAGCCCATTTCGCAGTCTTGCAACACATGACTGAAGTTGCCCCGTATATCAACATGCATAAGGACGAGCTGCGCAGAGAGAATCCAGGCCGTACGGAGGCTTTGGCTTACCAGACAGCACACAACGCAGCTTCAACAACTGGTTGCGGGTTCGAAGTGCTAATAGTACAACAGAGGAGAATATTGCTGGTTGGCCAGATGGCCAAGTCACACGATCCTGAAATTTGAAGCCTACGACATAAATGGGTACAACCTTTTATACCAGAGCACAGGATACGAAGAGCACGGTACAAAACAGCGGTGTCCGCATAGATGCCTTCCAGGACAAACGTGGTGTGTGTGCGTACTACGGGTACATTGAGGAGATCTGGGAACTCGACTATGTACGTTTCAGGATCCCCCTCTTCCGCGTGCCGTTGGGTCGCACTCTCAAGTGTTAAGGTCGGACAAGTACGGCATGACTACAGTGGACCTCGAACGTGCCGCATACAAAGAGGAACCATTCGTACTCGCTAAACAAGCTACTCAGGTCTTTTATGTCCAAGACCCGGCAAATCAGAAACTTCACGTAGTCCTTCAGGGGAAAAGAAGGATTGTCGGAGTTGAGAATGTCGTGGACGAGGAAGAGTACAATCAATTTGATGAGTACCCTCCTGGAGACGGCACCGCGCTCAACGAAGAACAACTACCGTTCGGGGCCACCTGCTATCTGCGCGTCGATCATCAAGAAGGGCTGGTTGTTAAAGGAGATAGGTTATTTTCTATGATCGAACCGATTGTTATGTATCGTCACCAGGGTTTTTGTATGAACTATTAATGTAATAAAAATATGAAAATAGTTGTACCATGAAATTGTACATATGAAAATATGAATTTATAAAAAAAGTTCAACTCGTTGGAGTTCATATGAAGTTTTTATGAATTTTACAAGTTTAAGGCATTTTTTGCATTCAATTTGATGAGTTCCCAATGAAGAGAGTATATAAAACCTTAGTTTACTACACATTATTACTGCCTTTAAATGCAACATGAAATTTAGCAGATGGTAAAAAGATGAACTTCAGCATGAGATTCAATGTATGCCATGAGCTAGAGGATTCGAACTGCAAACTAACGCAACTGGAATCAGGTTAATCGGAGTCCGGACGCTTGACTTATCGCGATCCGAAGCTTCCGGCTAATCGGGGAAACCCTAATTGGAGTTTTTAGCAATTTTCCTTTTTCCTAACATGGATGAATATGATATGATTGAATAGATCTCATTTTTCTGAACATTTTGATATATTTATTTGCATTTTCTGAATTAAGATGAATTTTCTACGATTTTACAAGATTTAAACCAATTTAAATCCTTTTTTGTATTTTTCTCAGTAAAGAATAACAGAACTAAACAGTAAATACTTTTATCACCTACCCCATACCTAGCCTCAGAGAAATGACAGGTGGGACCCTTGGTCCAATTCGGGTCAAGATTGACCAAGACTATGACAAGGGGACCCACATGTCATAACACTCTCTTTTCTTTTCTTTAATTCTTTTCCAATTTCTTATGTGCGGGACCCACTTGCCATAGACACAGCTAAAGAGCTCAATTAAACACACTGGTTAACTATTAACTTACTGCATGGATTACAAATAGCAATCACTAAGCAACTAAACATGCCCTAACCGAACTAATAACCTAATTAGCTACCAGCTAACCAACTAACTACTTAGCTAACAACTAACCAATCTGACTAACAACTAAATAACTAACCCTGGCTATTTACTAACCACCTAACCACTGATTACAGCCCTAACTAACAACTAACTACTCATCTAACCAATTACTAAACCAACTATCCCTAGCTAACTTAACTAATCAATCTAACTAGTAACTTAACTATTTATAAAAAAAGTTCAACTCGTTTGGAGTTCATATGAAGTTTTTATGAATTTTACAAGTTTAAGGCATTTTTTGCATTCAATTTTATGAGTTCCCAATGAAGAGAGTAATATAAAACCTTAGTTTACTACACATTTATTACTGCCTTTAAATGCAACATGAAATTTAAAAAAGGTAAAAAGATGAAAAAATGCCCGGCTACACTAGGGTTTTGGTTTCCCGAAGCCTGCACCCAATCAAGCCCGTCACAGGCGACATGGGCGGAGCCCAAATCAAGCCCATCACAGGCGATCGGGGCACAGGCCCGTACTGACCAGCGGCCCAGTAGCCAGGGCGGACGATTTGACGAATATGCTCGGTTGAGAGAAGCTCGACAGCCCCGCTCAAAGAACGGTATATAAACCGGTCGAAGCCTCCGTAAACTAGCGAGGTGGGACTAAAAGTCCCACCCCGCGTCGGCTCTGCACGGTGCATTAGTAGTCCAGACGGTTCTATAAAGGAAAGCGTCCGCACTAATTAGTGCAGACGGCTCCACATTGAGACCTGTCTGCACTAACGTTAGTGCGGACGGGTCCATATGGAGAACCGTCTGCACTAATAAGTGTCCCGCCTACACTATTAGTACAGACGGTGTCTCCGCATGGAGCCGTCCGCACTAACGTTAGTGCAGACAGGTCTCAATATGGAGCCGTCTGCACTAATGCGTGGGGGGCGCTTTCCAGTGGGAGAGGCGGAACGCGGGAAGGTGGAAGGCGCGCGCGGGGGTAAACGGGGCCGGCCGAGGCGGCCCAACAGGCTTCGGCCTCTTTTCCTTTATAGATTTTTCTTTTTCTTTTATACAGATTCATTCCTGCTGTCATTTTATGTATAAATATTTGTCCAAAAATTATGAACTTTTTACAGGGGCCTTATAACATTATTTGGAACCTTCTGTAGAAGTTTGAGTTGATTTGGAGTTCATTTGAGTAGGGTTCTAGTTCAAAGCTAGGGTTTGACCTAATTCGATGATTTGAACTAGAGCTAGGTCCTATCCTTCTCCAAGAATTCTGAAATTTGGCATGAAGTTAATGTTCCCCTATTTATGTCCATCCCTGAAGTTTGGTGAATTTTGTATACTCATTTGCTTGCCCATTTTCTATGATTTTCAGAAGTTTAAGTCATTTCTAGTAATAGATAACCCTATTTCTAGTAATAAATAACCTTGAAATTTTTTCTACCCTCAAGATATACCATTACATGTTCCATGTCAAAATTTAGCATTTTTCGGGGTTCGTTTGCTATATTTAAGTCATTTAGTGCATTTCTACGCATTTAGCGAATATAATTCCAATTTGAACTGCAAGTGCATGAAAAATTTGGCAAAATTATGATGAAAAATCCTATTTGTGGTCTTTAGTCTATGTTTAGGCCTTATCCAAGAAAAGGAAAGGAATTCCAAACATCAAGGTGCCGAGACTCGACCCCGAACATGGAGGTTATTGGTTTTTTAATTCAGAAAAATGCAAACGAAGTCAGAAAAACATGAAACTTGGCATGGTGCCCTCATATGGCATCAATATGCTGTGGTAAAAATTTGAGAAGGTTTTGCAAAAGTTGTGACGTATACTACTTAGAAACCCCAAGATCTCCGAGGAAGAATCTAGGTGTTTGAGAGGGAACGGGTCAGATTTGAAGGCAAAGTGACGGTTGCTTCATCGGTTAACCTTGAAATTTTTTCTACCCTCAAGATATACCATTACATGTTCCATGTCAAAATTTGGCATTTTTCGGGGTTCGTTTGCTATATTTAAGTCATTTAGTGCATTTCTAGGCATTTAGCGAATATAATTCAAATTTGAACTGCAAGTGCATGAAAAAGTTGGTAAAATTGGGTTAAAAAATCCTAATGGTAGTCTTTAGTCTATGTTTAGGCCTTACCCAAGAAAAGGAAAGGAATTCCAAACATCAAGGTGCCGAGACTCGACCCCGAACATGGAGGTTATTGGTTTTTTAATTCCAAAAAATGTAAACGAAGTCAGAAAAACATGAAACTTTCCATTGCTTCATCATATGACACCTAGAGGCTATGGTAAAATTTGAGAAGGTTTAGCAAAGAAAAATGCCATTAAATGCAACATGAAATAAAAATAGGTAAAAAAAGAAAAAAAACAAGCCTACCACTGGGGTTTTGGTTTCCCAAAGCCTGCACCCGAATCAAGCCCATGACAGGCGACATGGGCCGAAGCCCAAATCAAGCCCATCACAGGCGACTCGGGCACATGCCCGTACTGACCAGCGGCCCAGTGGCTTGGCGAGGATCTGACAAATATGCTCAGTTGAGAGAAGCTCGACAGACCCGCTCAAAGAACGGTATATAAACCGGTCGATGCCTCCGTAAACTAGCGAGGTGGGACTAAAAGTCCCACCCCGCGTCGGCTCTGCACGGTCCACTAATAGTCCAGACGGTTCTATATTGGAAAGCGTCCGCACTAATTAGTGCAGACGGCTCCATATTGAGACCTGTCTGCACTAACGTTAGTGCGGACGGCTCCACATTGAGAACCGTCTGCACTAATGTAGCAGGGTCCCGCCTGCTACATTAGTGCAGACGGTCCTCCATGTGGACCTGTCTGCACTAACGTTAGTGCGGACGGCTCCACATTGAGAACCGTCTGCACTAATGTAGCAGGGTCCCGGCTGCAACATTAGTGCAGACGGTTCGCAATATGAAGCCGTCCGCACTAACGTTAGTGCGGACGGCTCCACATGGAGAACCGTCTGCACTGTTAGTCCGGACGGTTCTGTATTGCGAACCGTCTGGACTACCTTCTATAATAAATCCCCTCTTTCGACAGCCGCCCTCCAGTTTCAAAATTTTCGCTAAGTCCCTAGCCCTATTCTTCCCCGAGCTCCCCGCCGCCTCCGACCTTCCCGCCGCCCCCGAGCTCCCCGCCGCCCCCGAGCTCCCCGCCACCGACGAGCTCTCCGCCCCCGAAGCCCTCAGGCAGACGCCGCCGCCACCCCCGAGCTCCGCCGCCTCCGAGCTTCCCGCCGCCCCCGTGCTCCCCGCCGCCCCCGAGCTCCCCGCCGCCGACGAGCTCTCCGCCCCCGAAGCCCTCAGGCAGACGCCGCCGCCACCCCCGAGCTCCCCGCCCCCGAGCTCCCCGCCGCCCCCGAGCTCCCCGCCGCCCCCGATCTCCGGCGACCTTCCTCGACCGCCCCCAAGAAGTATCAGCGGTGAGAAATTATGGCTGCACGTTTATGAACGTTTTTGAACAGCTATATCAGCAGCTCCATCCTTCCTTTGAAGCTATCTTACCAGATGCTTGTGGATTGAGTTGTCAAAATTACTTGTATAGACATCCCTGCTTAGAACATAACCATATATATTATTGCAGGTTATTAGTCTTATGAATTGTGTCCATAAATTATGCATTCAATATCCTAACACGACCATTATATGTGCTTCATATACTTATCATGTTCATGATGAAGATATCTATGTATGTTATTATATGCAAGCAGTCCATTTTCATTGCCATCAGACAACATATATAACTTTAAAATAATTTGATTTTTCCTCTACCAATTAAAGTAATTTGATCTTCATAGTTCTACTCCCAGCATATTTCTGATTTTTCCTATTCATGACTAAAAGGCATGGTCCCATAACGGACAAGGTACAAACCATTACTTGCAGCCTATATGGATCAAACAGAGATGATGTTACAAGAAAAAGCAACTATTCTACCCAGGATTTCTCTTAATAAATTCTTCTACTTGTCTAATTTGTTTCAGGATTAAAGACTTGCACTTTACATGCCTCAACTGATTTGTATAAGAATCTTTAAAATACCGTTGTTACTCTATTTATGGATAATTTATCGATCTATAATACAGTATCTTGAATATTTCGTAAATTAGCAGAAATCTACCTTTTAATTATCAATAATTTGAGCACGGGCGCAGCAACGCGCGCCTCCATGATCTAGTAACTCATAGACAGAGGCGGAGAGAAGGAGGGGGCATGGGCCAGAACCTCTACATTGATCGTTAGAAAACCGTGTATGATGACGATTTCGACTCGTATTTTGTGGTAGTGGTAATTAATACATCAGTTTTTGACCGAAGCATCAATTAGCCACCGTTTAGAACAAAGAAATTCAAAAACGTATAGATAAAAGAATTGTAGAAATAAGTATTGAGAAATAAGTATTGAGAACCCTATCATGGAATTTTACATGTGCATCCCCGAGCCACTCAAATCGATCGAATCGTCCCTTACAATGCTAGTAACTAGGTTTTGTAGTTCATTTCTTGCTTTCCTTTGTTGACCTATCTAGTTTGTATCAGTGAACCTGTGACATTTGTATCGTGAATCATGTTCTTTTTTATGTATTCCTGAGATGACAATGCAATTGTACGTTTTTATTCCTGTGAACGAATGGTTCATGTTGGTGTTCAATCTGAGGAGAAAAAACAGCAATTGAGAATCATGGGGATTAATTCTTTTTTGAAACAGAAAAAATAGAATGACCCGATGCTTTTTGGGTGTTAACCATGGGTATCAGTTCCTTCTTATTGAACAAAAGAGAAGGACTTGAAAGCATTAGGACCTTTCTTGTGTTTCGTCGTCATTCATTTGAACAATACCAGGTTTAAGGTTTCATTTGATTAAAGGACAGATTAGTTCAAGTAGAGTGTCAAGTTTCAGAAATTCCATGAGAACAATACTTTGTAGTACAAGAATTCCATCACAAGCATGATAGCTGAAATACAAACATCAACCTCCATTATTAATGGAAGAAAAGTACCGGTTCACAGGTTTAATATGAAGGTCATTAATTTCCATTACAATCACATGTTATAACTTGTGCACATGTAAAATTTTGTGTAAATATATGACTAGATATGCGTACTTGAGGTCCATGGCTACCAACTAATGTGCATCTCCCGAGCACAACAATTAATTTCTAGCAAGACAAACTAGAGATGGAGTACTCAACATATTTTGGCACAACACGTTGTATTTTCGATAATTCAAGAAGTGTGTCATTGTAATCCTCGGATTTATGCGAATTAAAGAGAATGGAGAAGAGTGATAACAGAATAACTTTATCTAGATAAACGAATGAATTGAATAGAGAATGAATTCATACGAGTAGTTGTGAAGAGTATTTGTGCGAGATATAAGGGTGAGAAGAACTTGAGAGAAAGCTCAAATGAACGAGATACGAGATGTAAAAGAAAAAACGAAAAGTGGTGAGAGTAATAAACGAGAAAGAAGTAAATAGAGAGTACATTTAGATTTAAAGAGTATAAATACAATGCACGATCCAGAGAATGGAGAAGATATGGAGGGAAGATGCAAAGTCGGAGGCAAAGACATATATAACTCATGTAGCCCTCATGTATAAAAGAGTTCAGGAAGATATTTATGATGAGATTACGAACATTAGCACTATTTACGAGGTTGTTTAATTCATAAAGTATGTGTCTTTATATGAAAATGTCTACAATCTAGTCTGTGTACGGCATATCTGAATTTTTCGTCTTTTGAAGATGGCGTCCGGAGGAGATGAACGTGAACAGCCGGTGGCCTCTTCTCCCCGACAAGACGAGCCGCACGTGTCTCCTCAACCGGCTCAACCGCCTCTACCGATGCCCTCCCAACCTGCAGAAGCCTCGTCTCGTGAGCAAACCGAAGAATCGGGTGGGCAGAAGCGAAAGCGAGGTGGCCGAGGCAAAAATAAAATGCCTACAGGTCACTTCACGATAACTCAAGTCAGTGCTGAGGGTGTGCCCGTATTGCCTCAGCAGGCTCAGGCGGCATTCCGTAGAGCGTGCGCGTCACTGGCGAGGGAAAAGATCCCGATAACGTACGCTAGCTGGCCGTCAGTGCCGGATCACGAGAAAGAGTTCCTGTGGAACACCATCCAAGGACAGTTCGACTTCCCGGAAGGTACCGAGCAGGCCGTGGAAAGACAGGCAAAAGCGAAGATGGGCAAAGCGTGGAAGACCTTCAAGAGCGAGCTGTACAACACGTACGTCAAGAACGATCTTATGCCCTACAGGCAGGACCCGAACACTTACGGGTACCTGGAGGATCAATGGGCGGAATTCGTGGAGAGGTGCACGTCGGAGGAATTCGTGCAGAAGAGCCAGGCAAACAGGGCCCGTCAGGCATGCAACGTTCACCCCCACAGGCTTGGAAGCGGGGGGTACGCGCGCAAAGAGCTGGAATGGAGAACAGAGGACGAGCGGGCGTCTCAGGAGAGTCGCGACACCCCGTTCTCCCAGATCCCAGAGAGGCGGGCCCGGAACTGGTTTCGCGCGAGGGCCAACATCTCGGCTGATGGCACCGTCGCCTTCAACAAGCCCGAAACCGTCCAAGTGGCTGAAAACATCATGCGACTATCAGAACAATCCGCCCAAGAAACTTTCCAAACAGCCAGGGAGAAGGACATACTAACCTCGGCTCTGGGAAACAAAGAGCACCCGGGTCGAACGCGTGGCCTAGGGGTGACGGTTCCATGGAAGCTGGGATTCCCGGACGATGCGGGACAGTACAGGAGTCGGAGGAGAACAAAAGCAGAGCGCGAGGCAGCCGAGCGTGAACGGATGAAGCAAGAGCTGATGGATGAAATATTTGCAGGCCTACAAGAGAGGATCGATGCAAGGGTCGAAGAACGGGTACGGCAGATAAGGCAGGAGGATGCAGCCGCCGGGGCCGAACGCAGCCCCGCAGCCTCATCCCCACATGGTCGGCGCCGGAGTAGCTGCGCATCCGTGGAAAACGAGAATGCCGAAGACGTGGAAGAACAATCCCCACCGCAGCACGTTCGAGATGACGACCGCGCCGACGACTTACCAAATTTCGACCCTATTCTGCCTGAACACGTCAATGAAAGATTCCCTCTCGACGAGATAGCGGTGGCAACCAAGTGCAAACTCCTCGTGCCCAGCAGTTTTGGCCCCGGTGACATGCTTGAGGCTGGCCAGGGGTTAGTATTTCCACCTTCAGAAAGCACGATGACGGTGCACGGAGTTCCGCTAGCGGCGGATAAAGCTAAGGTGGTAGTGGACATGGTGCATGCGAATTGCAGATCCTTCAGACTTCCTGTACCGCCGGAGGACGACGTCACGACACTGGGGCAGGCCATCCACACGTTCATCCAGTGGCCGAAGAAGTACATTTCCCTAGTTGCCCCTCCACCTCCTCCACGGCCGCTGTCTCCGGTGCATTACGATAAAGATTTCTCAATCCGTCCTCCTCCACCGAAGGTGAAATCCGCTTCAGCACGATCTCAGCAATCTAGCAGATCTAGCCAACAGGCTGCCAAAACAGCTCCTCAAGCTCAGCGTAGGGCCACCAGAAATAGCACAAAGTTGGCTAAGGGCAAAGAGGTAGACGAAGAACCCGAGATAAGAAAATACACGGAACGGCAGCCGCTAGTGACACGGGCGGCGTTAGAGCGACTTGGCTGGGCAGCCACGATTTTGCACGATTATTACATGAAGAGGTCCAACGAGGAGACAGAGCTTCCTCAGAATATCTGCGCCGCGTACAAGCGGCAACATTTCCTTCATGCAAGTGGAACCTTTACCATTGAGTTCTCGGATTTATCAGACCTCTACCGTCATGACGCCCTCGATGCCAGCCTATTAAGATGCTGGACACTGTAAGTGTTCTCAATCACTGTTTAAGCTAAATGAATTGCCTAACTTATTGATACGCTCTTTCAATGACATTACTTTTATGTGCAGACATATGATTCAAGAGGCTAGGATAGATAACCCTAATATCGGATTCCTCGATCCGGGAGTGGTCATATGCACAATGGTCCAATTCCAGCCGAACGAGGTGGAGGATTACATTTCGGACGCCATGCTCGTTCAGTGTACTAAGCACGCCATTCTTGTACCGTACAACTATGGATTCCATTGGATGCTCGTCGGCCTCGAGCCAGAACGTCTACATGCCACGTACTTCGACTCTAGGGACTACCCACCAGAGAAGTACGCAGATTTGACGACGGTGCTCAACGGGGCGTTCAAGAAATATGTTGCCAAGGGCGGGCTTGTGAAAACAACAAAAACCGAACCTACCCACCGATTTCATTTCCCGGTAATAATTCCTCCCTCGCCCAAGAATAATCACCTCGCACGTTCTAATATGTATTCGGTAAAACTAAATTACCCTGCAAGTAACCATGATTTCTACAGTGCCACAAGCAGCCGCCGGGCAGCAATCTCTGTGGATACTATGTGGCGACATATATGATGCAGATCGTTGGCTCTAGTCCGGTAGATCTGGAGGTTAGTGTCATTACACTATATGTAGTTCCATTTTTCATCGTTCGGACGTCGTGCCTAACCTAGCTATTTAATTTCCTTGTGCAGACTTTGAAGTTCCCTACAGATGAGCTCGACACTGAGGGCGTCTCGATTGTTCAAAAACGGTTAATAGCTTTCATATTTAGAGAGGTGTTGAAGGAGACCGGAGAGTTCCATTGTCCTCAAATTGCTCCTCAATGACTTGAGAGTTTTTTTAACTAACAATGCATGTAAATGACTTTGTGGTTGTCGAGAATGGTCTTTTAAGTTTACTTCTGAATGTTATGTCTAAGATCAGTGATTACATTGTGTGTCTGTGTATGCTATGCCCGTGATTGATCACTTTGTTTCTAGCGTTTCCACTGCCGCACGGCATCGTTACACTGCCGCACGGCTGCTGCGACAGCGGAAACGGTAGTTTCCGCTGCCGTGGCAGCAGGCGGCAGCAACGTCACCCTGCCGCACTGCTGCCGCGGTAGCAGAAACCTCTGTTTTCGCTGCCGTGGCAGCAGGCGGTAGCACTGTCGCCCTGCCGCACTGCTGCCGTGGCAGCGGAATAAGTCATTTCCGCTGCCGAGGCAGCAGGCGGCCGCAACGTCGCCTTGCCGCACGGCTGCCGCGGCAGCCGAAACGTCCGTTTCAGCTGCCGTGGCAGCAGGCGGCACTACCGTAGCCCTGCAGCACTGCTGCCGTGGCAGCGGAATCAGCCATTTCCACTGCCGCGGCAGCAGGCCGCCTTGCCGCACGGCTGCCGCGGCAGCCGAAACGTCCGTTTCAGCTGCCGTGGCAGCAGGCGGCACTACCGTAGCCCTGCAGCACTACTGCCGCGACAGCGGAATCAGCCATTTCCGCTGCCGCGGCAGCAGGCCGCCTTGCCGCACGGCTGTCGCCGCAGCCGAAACGTCCGTTTCAGCTGCCGTGGCAGCAGGCGGCACTACCGTAGCCCTGCAGCACTGCTGCCGCGACAGCGGAATCAGCATTTTCCGCTGCCGCGGCACCAGGCGGCAGCATGGCGCCTTGCCGCACTGCTACCGCGGCAGCAGAAACAGGTAGTTTCTGCTGCCGCCGCAGCCACGTTCTCCTAACACAGCATTTGTGCAGACGGTTCCAGGGGTGGAACCGTCTGTACAATGAATTTATGCAGACGGTTCTGAAAATGGAACCGTCTGTACAAATGCTTTTGAAGTACTGTTCTATGCATTTGTGCAGACGGTTTTGATGTTGGGAGCCGTCTGTATAAATGCCTCGGAGGCACTGTGCCAGATAGTAGTACAGACGGCTCATGTGTGGAGCCGTCTGTACTACGTGTTTGTACAGACGGTTCAATAACCGTCTGGACAAAGTTCATTTGTCCAGACTGTTTCGTCCAGACGGTTCGGAAAACTGTCCCGCCCGGTGTTTCCGAACCGTCTGGATAAATGAATTCTGTAGTAGTGTCAGCGCTCTTCTTGTGGTGTAAGCCTCATATATTAATTCGTCATGGTTGTGATTCGTCATGGTTGTGATAACACTGGAGATTACTGTCACCTATTACAAAGGCAAAATGGTTGACGACGAGCGAGCAATGGAAAAACGGGTATGGGCACCGCAAACTTGAACTCTGGTGTGCTACCATACCGTTGGGAACAACGCCTCGGCAGACATGTCGATATGGTTACTCACTTTGCTTGCTTCCATCTTTTACTTCTCTAGCTATAGTCATACCATATCCATCATTGTTAATTCCATGAAGATGAAGATATGCAACGACAAGAAATAAAACAAGTGTGGATAACCCTTATGTATGCATTTCTCTAATTTTATATAAGTGCAATATAAAAATCACGAATCTTGATTGAAAAAAAGATTTACTTTAACATATTAGAGTACCAATACGTTTTTTTGAACATCTTGATCACCGTGAAATGCTATTAGTTGTTGTCTAACTAACAAATCACGACATTCATGTCACTTGCATTTACATTATGGTTTATTACTAAGACTCCCTCGGTTCCTAATAATAAGGCGTATAATTTTTTCTCCACCGTTTCAGTATACAGGGTAATACCCCGTCCGATTCTATTTTGCACGCACGCTCGGCGACACTTCGTTCATTCCTTCCATTTACTCCTCGAGGGAGGTCTTTGCTCAGTCCGAGAGGTCTAGTGCAGAGTTTATGGCACGCTGAGAGTTCCTTTCATCAGGACAGTTATTCTATAGGAGCAAGTTTTAACCATGTCATGGATTTCAGTTACTATGCAGCTAACAGTCTGAGTATGTGATGATAGCACGTGCAAGTTGCTCTCCAATGACCGTTGTTTGTTGAGCTTTGTGTTACAGGTGAGCATATTAGATTTCATGATATGAGCTCTTCACTGTGTTTATCCAACACCACAGATGATACATTGGCTTATGTTATTTGACTATTGAGCATTTATTATTAGGCTGGATCAGAGGTGAATTGCGCAAACTTAGACTTTTACTGGTGTTATGAATTGATGAAGACCCAGATTCGTTCTTCTGCTTTGTTAATAGCTTGTGTGTTTGGACTTACTGTTGATTTACTCAATTTAGCTTCGTATGAAGTGTTTTGAACAAGACTATTCCGGTCTTTATGGTTGAGATTAGTCCTATGGACTTTCGACACACAAGGTTTATTGATGTTGATATGATTGGAGAAGTTCATTATTTTCTTTGACGACCGGAGGTAGTTCGGCTCAAGGTAGAAATTAGTGAAAAGCGATCCGAATTCAGTTACCGTGTTGGACATGGTACCAACTCATAGACATAGGACCTAGTGGGTAGGGTTTTGTCTGGTACTAATACAAACGAGTACAACTCATTTTCTTGCCCTCCAAGAACTCATGTTCATGCCTTATATATACTCCCGTAGTCACATGATTAGATGAGTGAGCCACATTGATTAGCACATTAGATAGCCTATCGTCTAGTTTTCTCTGCAATGGTTTTCCACATTAAATCTTTTGTCTTATATTTTACGTTTAATCTACAAGTCGCTGAGTTATTTTATAACAAGCTAAAATCCATGAATATGATGTCATCTCGACAAGAAGAAATAAGAATAGTAACTGTGAATGGCAATTTTCAAAAATGTAAATGTGAATGGCACTTATCTAAACTAGTGTAATAAGAAGTCATGCATTTTGATCGTAAACAAAAGGGGCGTCGACCTATGTCATCTTAGCGTTGCTTTTAAAATTTCCTTTGCGCCTTTGATGGGCACCATATCACTGTAAACAATGCCTTAACTCCGCTTCGGTGTCGGCCAAGTGAGGTGGCTCCGTGACACTCACTGGCGATGCCCATCGGCCCTCTGCACCCCCTCCCGTTTCACCGCCATATCCCATACCACCTCCACAGCTAGCGAGTAGCGACAATTCAAAAACCTTGATTTGCAGCGTCAAAGTGGGTGGAGTTGACGCCAGCTGAGGCAGATACTTGACTATCACACTAATCTTAGACCTTTTTTTTTGCGAGGACACGAATCTTACGCCTGATCGAATAGGAATTCAACTGAAATGCTAAATAATTAATCGAGTGTTGTCTAGCTAATCCCCTCCTTTTTCTCTCCCTAGAATGGTTAATTGAGCACCATATAAATAAGCATGCATGCATTAGCTAAACATTTCCTTTCCACTCTGCATGCCAAAGCAACTCTACATACGTGCGTCTCAAGAATTAATAAACATGAAACCCAGTCGTTACAGATAGACGGGACTAGCTTCAGCTACGTTGTATGCATGAGGATCTGATTCCTACCTTATCTAGGTTGTTTGCCACAACTTGAGGCGAAAATAAACCTCGTGAACAATATATATGTTTGATGATCTTTGATGCAAATTATCTGCAACATTTAGGCAAATTAATTTCATTATGCACTATACTACTCTCACTAAAATAGGACCAGAACAAACCTGAGGGCTGAGACCCTGCGGGGTGGTCCATCGTCATATTTCTGAAGAATCTGCATTAAATAAAGCTGACCAAACTACAGAACATCGCAGCGTGAATAACCACTGAAATGCTATAACTGCCAGACAAACCAAGCATTACATGTGCATGCAGTGTACACATAACCTGATGCAGAATAGCGCACAGAGAGTTAATGAGAAGGAGAGGCCTTCCATGACAGCCAAGAGCCACTCAGGCTAGCCAAGGTGACTGCCTATCATCAACTCATCTGAAACCGGTCAGGGAACCAGCCGGAGCTTCAGAAAGAGCACATAGGCAAGTCATCCTTGGCTACCAGAGGAGACAAGCTCTGGCCCTCATGCGAGGCACCTCTTCTTACTTCTTCTTCCTCCTCCTCCTCTTCATATCGATGATTGGCGAGTCATTACCGCTGACATTTTGTGCTATTTATAGCCAAAAAACGGGAACCAGGATGCTGACTCTATGCATATCAGTTTGCCGTCATCCACAACTTTGCCGGATACCGATCACCGATCATTGACGCTTATATATTCTGTGGTACCGGAATATATTCAGTTCACTAGGCTGGGGGAGAAGTTTACAAAGGCTGAGGTCTCAGGGGCATGCAGTTGAACGGTGAGGAGGTACATACAGTTGTAAATGCAAAACAACGCCATGGACATGTTTCCGTTTCTGAAAAAGCAAAAAATGTAAGCGGTGATTCGCGCAATCCCACGGATATCTTGATATATTCCCTTTGGATATGTAGTACCATTTGGACAGAAATTCATCTCCCTGAGTCTTGTGCTTTTCTGATGTGAGTAGTCAGTGTCGTGCACCACTATTTAAGGTTATTTGTTCCCTCCTGTTTGAGTTTGGTCTGCAGTGGTTACGGTCTTTCTTCAGCTCGTTGTCTCATAATTTTATGAGGCTTCTTTGATCGAAAGGCATTCTTTCATCTGTTCCGTTAAATGAAGATAACACTACAATGTACTTAGACATGTCACAGCTATCAACAATCATACATATTACCCATATTGTGCTTGCTACTCTAAAGATTTTTGACCAGCTGTCCACAGTTCAGGCAGTTTATTTTGACATTCCGCAAAGTTTGCTTTCTCAAATAATTTTTCTCCTTTTAGGGAGCATCTTGGCCTTATCAACTTAGTAAGGGGCAGTAGACTTTAGACAACTTTCTGCCCATTTCTCATCTTTTATATGTATCAATCAAGAATGATCATGCCTTATTCTTGCATGGGAAGGAGACAAGAACCGAAATATTTGGATGGAGAATCTGAAAACTTTTGATGGGGTAAAGTAAGTCACGATAAATGTCTTGATATAGAGAAAAGTTGGGCATGGCTTTGTCTTACAATTTTTTACAAGTACATTAACATTAATTTTCTACATCTAGCATAGAAGTACGTCACTTGCGCTAAATCACAAACTAACATGAAGTGAACTGAAATGGGTTCAATTTTATTATGTTTTGTATGTAGCAATGGGATGGTGAGACAGCCTGCTCCATGCCATGCTTGACCGGCTGACCGAACCAAAAAACAAGCCAGAGAACGGTGATCCACAGTCCAAGAGGCGTCACATCATATGATACAGATCGAACGTTTGCACTGTGGAATTACCGTTCTACGCTCCCCTCAATATTAGATCGTACAGATGTTAAGTAGCAAATCGAGCTCATTGTTTGCCTCAAACATTCTGCTTGTCACTTCTTAGGAGAGCATCAAATTCCATGTATGTAATTCAGATATCAGCAAAATTCAGGCTAGATATAGAAGTCCACATAATCGTATTGGTTGAGACTGCGTAACTGTTAAATCTGTTCTGACTGGGTTTTAGAAATGGAAGCAACGATAAAAAGAACATCCAACCAGCCTCTCCTTTCAAAAAAATAAAAAATCCAACCAGCCAAATTCTGTATTGTTCAGCTCTTTCAACAACAGACTAACCTCTGTCAGACAAGGGAATGGAGAAGGTAATACAATCAAATCCAAGAAATATTTCAGCTAAGCAGACCACGGGTCAAAATTAGTAAACTGATGCACTAAATCCAAGAAGTTAGATAAACAAGGCAAGGAGACAAAAACTTCCATTTCTGAATGAAGGTAAACTATTGCTTCGTTTATTTCATCTTTTTCTTTAACACCACCAAAACTATTGAAGGAAATCTAGATACAAAATTGCCTATAATTATTGACAGATTTGGGCGTGCAGTGCTCATGAGATTTCTGCAATTGAAGGATAGAAGATAGTTAGAGGTAGTATCACAAATTGTTTGTAGTAGTATTTGTACAGTAAAGATCGAATATGTCTGCATATTGGCAGCTTATCATAAATTCATAATAAGGAGTGGAGTGGATATTATTCACATGTGTATAACAGGACATAATTGATACTGTGATATATGTCGCATTTGACTCATGATGCCATGATCCGAACCAATAATGAAACCATTGCGAAGAACTGATATCTACGAGGATACATTTGATCTCGGCAGGGGCAGTAGGACATGGGTGTACAGATGTACACCCATTATTTTTGGCACAAAAACAGCAAGTAACAATGTATAATACTCATATACACAGAAAAATACGTCAAAAAACTCGGCAAAAATACGTGGGCAAGTTTCAGCCCACTGCCCACCTCTCCCTACTCCATTCCCTCCCCCAAAACTGGCTAAGACATCCCAACTATGCAGAAAATTAAACAGCGAGCAGACCAAGCCCATACAGCACCAAACCCTCTCCAAAATCCCCTCGACTCGTGGCTGTGGGCAGGGAGCAGCCATCGGGCAGGCGGTGGAAGTTTCCTTAGCTGCCTCGGTGTCGATTTCTAAATCATTTGTTCAATGCCTAATTGTTGTGCTATTAGTATTAGATGTAGAGACAAACACAACGAATGGAATGAATTGAACTGCATATTTATGTGAACTGTATAGACAAAAGGACTTAAAAGATGAAGATAAAAAATGTCAATTTGAGAACTTTGTGGGCCATAGATAATTGTATATTATTTGTAGTTTTCTTAATTATTTTATAATTTCTCTAAATTATTGTGAGATTTCGTATTTAGTATGAACTATTTGTTGACATTCTTTGTAAAAAAAACAAAATTATGATATGGCATTCGCTATCGTTGATCTTCAATTTTTTTCATCGAACATTTTTTTGAACTCCATTGTTTGAATCTTGGCTCTGCCTCTAGATCTCGGTCGTATGCTACCTACTCATTGATTTTTATAGGGCGTGGCGTGGTTTGACTTAGTGTGGTCTCCAAAATTAAAATTTAACCGCAAATTTTGTGTACAATACTTTGTTCATAGTTAAACGAAAAATCAAATCATAGCAAAATTCTTTTAATTATGAATCCAACGGTATCAGTTTTGTGTCACATAACTCATATATTGTTGGACTAATTGTTGATCAAAATTTTGCAATGCTGAATCTTGAAATGTGTGTGCACCTTACAAAAATAAACAGAGGGAGTATTCGATAGCACTTTGCGAAGTAAAATATATATGCGACAAAAACAATATGATCATGTAGCTAACAAACAATCTGGGAATTACTAATTCATTTGTTGAAGAAAACATGAAAACACTGTTACTGTTCTTTATTCTGAATATATATGTGACAAAAACAATATGATCATGTAGCTAACAAACAATCTGGGAATTAATAATTCATTTGTTGAAGAAAACATGGAAACACTGTTACTGTTCTTCATTCTGAAGTAACACGAACTTTTGCAATCAGTCAAGTTGTGCAGTCACTTAGTTACATGTACTATTTCTTACCCCCCAAAACAAATAATATGAGGATCATTGTTTTCCCATGCTTTTGTTTCATTGATTTTGAGATTGCTCCCCAAGTATGCCGCTTCGTTTCCTTTTACTATAATATAATTATATATACTGTCGGAGCCTCTCCTACAGTCTTTATCTAAATAAAAAAAATCGTTTTCCCATGCAAATAGCAAAGCAAGATACCTAGCCTATAAGCAATGAGAACTGCACCAGTTAATCACGAAAACCTTGATAAGTAACCAACAATTCATGCACAGTTTCAGGACAAATATTGGTTTCTTTCAAAATGGGAAAATATATGAAGGGGTTGTAGACATGCAATCATTATTTACAGATTAACTGTGATGAAAAGTTGAAAACCCATTATTTATAAAGTAGCCACTTACCATTTATCCTTGTGTTGTCTATAGCTGTTTCTGCTGTTGATTTGCGGGAAACATCTGCCAAAGATATAGGTGTTAGTGGGGGCGAGGAAACTTCGCTGCTCTCTCTGCTATGCCTAGACTCCAACAACTTATTTACAGTAAGAATAGGTGTCCTCTGGCTGTTTGAAGGTATAGAATAACTGCGAGTCATAGCAGCAGGTGGAGGTGGAAGCGGTGATGCTGTGTGTGATGGTGGTGAGGCACGGGTCGGTACATTAGGCATCTGCCGCCTTGATACCAGAGGACCAGAATATCCAACCAAACCAGGGCGGACGGTGCCTACATATGCAGGAGGCCTAGGCAGCTCATGAAGCTCACTAATTCTGGGGGATGTTGTTGGGAGTGAAGTGATCCGAGGGACTTTTGGAGCTACAGATGACTGCCAACCTGGTCCATGTAATTTTGTTGACATCGCACGAGGAGGATAGTTCATTGATGCTCTGTGATCAGTAGCTGAAAACAAGGGCTTGCTTAATCCTGCTTTGCTCGGAATTGGGCCAGAAAAAGATTCCCTCTTTACTTTCTTATAATCTGAAGTGGAGTAGGAATAAATTAGTGGTGATGATATCCCCTCGGTACTTGATGGCAACTTAACTGGTCCGCTATACATGGAGCTCGGCTTAAAATCTTTCACCAGTGGGGAGGAATGCCACAAATTTGCTGCTACATGAGATTTACTTTCAGGTTTATCTGAATGAGGTGCTCTGTTTGTGCCTGTTGAAGTGGAGTTCTTGTCATCAGCTGGTGTCGGGAGTTTGTAGGAATAATTTGTTCTATTTGAATGCAGAGGACTCGAGAACATTGGAGAATTCATTTTCTGAACCCTTGCAGATTGATCAAGCACATTTTCAGCAAAAATTGGTGCTGATTGAGTACCAAACTCAGGCTTCACTCGAGGAGCCACAAAATCTGTCTTTATTTGTTTGACATATTCCTGTATATAAAAACAAATGTCAATTCAAAGAACTTCAGGACATGCTCAAAATGCAGCACCATCAGACTTAAATAACAAAAGAAACAGGGATATGAAATATTCAATAACAAACAAGGACTGGAACCAGCAAAGGAAGCAAGGGCCATAAACAAATGAGTCCGTATCTAATTATCACAACGTTATTTAAACCCTATATAGCAAGAAAGTTCAGATTAGTGTGCTCCATCAAAGTGATAGGTCTCAGTCGAGGCACATACCACTGAGATTAGATTGATGAGCAATCTGTGGGCTAAAATAGACAATGACACTTTAATTCAAACAAGTGGTCCATAGAGAAAATTATGAAGAGTCACTACTATATATATATATATCAGAAAGATTTATCCCCCAGCAAGTGTGAATCTAAATATTGAACTTCATTTCAACCAATCTCAATGCTCAAAAACACTCATATCCAAAAGAATACTAATAAGGCATTAGTGGAGTTGTCAGAGTGAAAACAGAATAATGTTAGAGATAGCTTGAATATAGAAAATGATCAACTTCAGATTAACCTAAACTATACCCTGTGGCAGCATTTACTCTTGCTATATATTCACTCGAGAGAATGCTTGCCACCATGCATGGGAACAGACTCATTAGCCAGGGAATGGGAACAGACTCATTAGCCAGGGAATGGCATGGGTAACATGACTACAAGTTGAAGGATTACCTGCTCATGTTCCTTTAGAGGTTTCGGGGGACTCGCCATATTAGACTGATCCAACTACAGACAAAATATGGTTTAAAATTTAGAGAATAAGAAAAAAGAGATAAAACAGGTATTTTTACATGCTTTAATCAAACATGGAGAGGAAAAATCTCTATGTTGTTACCCTCTAAACCACGCTCGCTTGCGCATCCCCTGTAATATGAACACATCTAGGCCTTCTGGCCATTAATATATGTTCAGGTGGGCCAAGTACCCCCATAGTCTTTTCCAAAAAAAAATAATAACAAAAATCAGGTGAACTAACTGTCATAGACATGCCCAGGATTGGAATCGGTCTGAACCGAGGGAAGGACTCAGGGCTCGCTGGGCTGGGTCGTGGCCCATGCAGGTTAAGTAGAATGGGAGTCAAAAGGAGCACAGGCACCTTATCATGTGAGGAACAGAGCAGATCGGAGGTATCACCTTCCTCTCCCTTGCCTCCTCCATTCCCCTGTCTCTAATTCTGCTCTTACACAAATTCACCTCTTGTTGAGAACCAAGAGCTTTATATTTCATTCATTCCAGAAATATACTCGCGCTAAATGCACATAGCCAGAAAGTTCTGAGCAACAGATGCATGTTTGACCACTAGATGGGCTGCCACATTAGCATCTCTCTTAATGAAAAAGATGTCAGAAGAAAGAAAATTCCTGCAAATCCACCTCTCAATTGTCCCCAATTTACCCCCAAATTCAAATGCAATTTGTAACCAACTGTGGTCGACCATAGCAGCAACATTTTTCAAAAAATAGATATTTAATTGAACTATAGCAGGGAAAGGATTATTAATTTTGTCGAATGTCTCCAGGAACTACACAATAATTGCACTATAAGAATGTAGGGCCCCAGAGACCAGAGTCCAAATGGCATAAGCTGAATGGGCCTACAGACGATTATCTACTAGCTTGCGCCTTCGTCCTCACTTCGCCTAAAAGGGCTAACCTGGTGTTACAACATTTGGACCCTTAAGCACTATATGTTGCTATTCTACACTTTGAATCCTCCATGTGGGACTAACCCCATCTCTACCATACTTGGACGGTTGGACCACACAGGCCACCATACACATTGAACCCTACAATGTCCAACTATTTGTAGTCCCAGATCCAGTCATTCAGAAACTGTGGGATATAAGGCTATAGTAGTAGGCTTCAGCCAATTGGCCCTGATAATATAATAGGGTCTGGAAAACAGAACCTGGAGCAAAACCAATAGCTGGCTGCCTCTATGATTGCAGTGGCCATCAATGGGCAACACTCTGTAACCAACTAAATTCATAGTAGTTACCAGTTAAGATTTAAGAAAATGAAATGAATCTTCCCCCACATAGTTCATATTGATGCTTCTTCAGTTCAAATTGATGCAATTCTCAGGAACCTGTTTCTTCTAAGTGTCAGGCCATCTCTTTCCCACTAAAGGAAGAATGCCCAGATCATTCTTTAGACTGAAGAAATATAAACTGACTAGACCACGCTAGCACAAAAGGTTTATTGTTGACCGAGCGTAAATAACTCTTCACGAAGTGCTTATATTGGGAGATAATCAATACTGATTTCATGCTAAGAAGTAAGAAGCGAGAATTGATTAAGATTTTAGTGGCTGAAATGTGGAAAAAAGATCAAATGAATGGATCAGTTGGGAAAAGGAGGGCTTACATCCATTGAACTTCTGGAAGCAGTGAAGTCCTTATCTCTGTCATTTATCCCATAGTCAAAACTCAACTCACTGCCATCACTACGATTGTCCTGGTAAGAGCTGTAATCGTCATTATCAGTGTCATCATCTAATCCAGTGAAGTGATAATCAATGTGCTGTTTCTCAGCAACTGCTTTTACATGAGGTTCTAGTGCCTCTAGGTACTTCAACCCTCTCCTGAAAAAACTCAACTGAAAGTTCAAAGAATGATAAGATGCTTACGATGTATACAACTGTATGTGAGTCAGTACTAGTAGCTACTGAGAAGAAGAGTTGAAGTACCTGGGCAGCATGATGGCGAGCAGCCTGTGTCAAAATACTTAGGAATTGACCTTGCTTCAATGATTTCAAGCGAAATGTGAATAATGCTGCATGTTCTTGGTACTCAAGAAAAGACTCTTGCAGTTGTTCAGACGAGAATGTTTCAATTTTGGAGTGCCTTGATCGTCCTTTCTCTCTATAGGCTGCCCGCACGGTTTCATAAACCTCTCTGAAGCCGTAAAAGTAACATTTATGAGGGCTTAGGAGATACCAAAGCGATAAGATAAATATGATGAAATTTATGGTAAACATTGTACCTTTTCTGATCACAGTGGTCCTTCATTTCCTGCATCAGTGAGAATGACATACAAAGGACAGCATATCATGACCTCAGAAATTTAAGTAAAAGGAATGCAGTTTTTTTCTTATGCAGAAGTGGTGGTAACTACATTATACCAAATTAGCAATAACACTACAAAATATGAATGATGATTCACTATTTATGAAGTTGAGAGAACCATATTTAAAAAGATCAAACCTCTACGACTTGTAGCTCCTTGAGAAGTGACTCTGATGGGTTTGTGATTGTATTTATGATATTTGTACGCTGAAAAAATAACAAAATACTTCAAGGTCTAAAAGAATTACAATACATGAAAAAGGAACAAGTATGATGAATTCTCAGACTATGTCTCAGTGCAATTTTAGTATTTTACAAGAGTAACAAAGGAATTTACATAGCTATCGACAAACTTTTGTAGTTCAAACTGGGCCTTTCCTAGCATCATCAGCACTCTAGCTGCAGGTAAAACGAAATCAATACAGTGAAGAAGATCATATACTTCTATAACTAAGGAAGTAGCTCTCCAAATCAAACAACTCAAGAATTTTGCTTTCCATGTTCTTATTCTGGGATCAAACCATAAATCTGTATCTATAGAAATAGTAGCATCAACAATAAAAAAATTGTACTGAAGGATCTGACAATTTCGACAAAAAGGTAACATGGAAACATAGCAGAATTAGCTTTAAATCAAGAAATGTCATTTGCTACAGGAATTACTAAAAATAAATGCATACAAGTTTCCAGACCATAGGTGCTTATAGATCCATACAACTCACCACTGTCGTCATCATCGTAATTCAATGCAGTTTTTTCAAGTAAGCAAGTTCCCATTTCCTCCATAGCTTCTGCAAACTCTGTGTATAATTGATTACAACTAATTACGGCAGTATTACATGAATAAGCTCTCTAATTGTAATAATAATGGTGGGGGTGTTGTTGTTCATTAGAAATTAACTTCATACAGGAAGTGTTAGAACAAACCAAATACACTATTTGTTGTTGCAGCTGCAGCTGAAAGCAAGCTATCGTAACAATTCCTCATGTCTTCCATCTCCTGTAAAGTAAGAACCTTGTTTAAGTTACAAGTACAACTTGACAAAGGGTGGGTTACAAAAATCGTCATATTGATAATCTTTGCCCTTGTTAGCGGTTTGGTGAGCACTAACAAATCGGAGGAAAATTCCATGCTGGTAGGAGTTCGGCAGTCTGCATCCATTAGAATGCATTGATAATAAAAGCTATGTAGATTACAAGGGCTGTCAAGCAAGTTAATACAGTACATCATACCAATGTCATACGATCCACTGCTTGGTAGCAACATGCACTATGGGCAACTTAATGGCAATTGTAGCAATAAGAATTGGGATCCAAAAACAAAACGCTCCTAAATTTAATATGGCTATAAAATTACACTTAAATCTTCTCTGTCATTATCATCATGATGCAAAAGTGTCAAACTTGTGATTTCTAGCCCAAAACATTAAAAAAAGGGTAACCTAGAAGACTTCTCACAGATGTATCAGAGCACTGCACTCTCATCCATGGAACTGTTGTACACCAAAATACGTAGCTGGCAATCCCTTTCAAGCATCTACAGAAACTTCAATCACTTTCCTCTAAATTGGCCTACATCACTACATTGTTGCCGAAATAGAGAGGCCGGCATGACTGAGCGCTCCTAAAATACAAAAAAAATAAAATGATGTTGATCTGAATATGACAACCAGTAGCCAACGCTAACATCTATAAGAACTTATTCCATTAACGACTTTGAATTGCTGACTTTGAGACAATTTCTGGATAGCAGCTTTCTCTAATCCAAGCTTCCTGCCGTAGACTTTGACCAACAGAGCCAAGCCACAAAAACCAAATGCTTGTAACAACCACAATAATACATAAAAGCAATCAACTTCCACGCATTTCATAGATTATAGCAATAGAATACCGTACTTATAAAGGTTTTCCACAATTTAATTCACATAGAATTGTTATTTGTTCATCCACACAGCTAGAAGAAACAAAGCAAACGAACAAATAAATAAAAAGAGTGATCTCTGTATCCCTCCCTCAAGTTGTCCTACAGAACCGAATTCCCTTCAATCCCGCGTAAAAATCACTACGAGCAAGAACAATTCACTGCAGCCAACAAGGAACAAGGAAATTCACAACACAAAAGGAAAAAAAGAGCCAAGCGGCAAAATCGCAACTTCTTGCACGATCGGCCAAGCCGCGTGATCCGATTTATGCGCGTGTTCACATCCAGCAGCGCGTCATAATCCCATTGAGAAAAGGAATCGGCGAAAACCTGGGCGGCGTCGACGAGCTCGTCGAGCTTGGCGGGCGGCGGGCGTTGGTCCTTCCTCTCCTTGTGGTGGTGGGGGAGGCCGAGGGCTCGAAACTTCCGCAATGGCGATTTCATCTCCTTCCTCGTCGAATCCAGAAACCAAAACCGTATCTCCGATTAGTGTCCGGCGAGCCTGCTCCGGCGATGATTAGAAGGGAGAGGAGAGGAGCTTTGTTTATTGTTCGGTGGAATGGATTTTGGGAGACTAAAAATGGAGGAGGGGGAATAGGATGTCTTCCTTTATGGTGATGCTACTAGTGTAATAACCTGGTCCATGTTTGACCAAACGTCACTAGTTTGACCAGGGAAAGCGAGAGAAATCTCCTAGATGAATGGACGATGATAACAGACTGAAATTACGTTGTAATGTCACCGTGACATTATTAATCAACACCATTGGATGGAATAAGTACCGAGCACTGTAGATATGGGTGTTCTGATCTTTCGATTAAATGATAATTATCGATTTGTGGATATAATGTTGATAATACGACTACCATATATGATGATGAAGCGTCAAAAAAATCATTACATTAACTTTAGGATGTTATTGATCTTACTGGAAACACGATCAACCTAATTGCGAAGGTATATTCCTGCAAGTAATCGAAAACAAACAAAACAAAATGAATAGTAATATGAAATTATGAATATAAATGAAGTACTCAATGATAAAAATTAAGATTCTAAAAGCCGTCCTAACAAGAGGTCGTTCGACACAACTGAAGATCATGAAGTTGCAACTTGACTAACTCTTAACTAAACAAAACCTACCTAAAACCCTAGGGTGGTGCTCCGACCTCTAGCCAAAAGCTTATTTCTTTCTTTTATCTCTTTCTCTCAGAAACCACTCAGATCTCTATCCAAACCAACACCAAATCAAAGTAGTCCTTCCTTATCTCCTTGTATCTAAATCTGACTTGATCTTAGGGTTTGGCGGGTTTGCCCTTTTCATTTGACCGAACCAAAGATGGATTTAGCCTTCCTTTTTCTCCTCTGATTTGAGACCTAGATGGTTTTTAGCCCCTTGTCCCTACTTCTTGACACTAGAGTTGGAGCACCCAATGTAGGGAGCTATGACGCCCAATGTAGCGAGCTATGGTGTCTACCTCCTAGTTGAATTTCTCTCTCCCTGGAACTAGCAACGACGGTGCCATGAGAGAGCTCTCAAGCTTGATCTGTTGTCTCCATTGAGAATGAACAAGTGAAGGGTAAATTACTATGGGTTGTCAGCTTTTTTCGTTGAGGCAAAGAGGTAAGTGAGGTTGGTCAGCCACGCTCATAGTTGAGCAATTTGACCATTTGACTACATCCATCGACCGAGACTGAGCGCAAGAGCACCAGAGTCCAGAGCAGACACGACCGAACCTTAACAGTTAGCGTAGAGCTTGGAGTCTTGGGATAGCCACCCTCTCATCGCCATCCTGTCCAATACCCCAAACACCATGTGGTGGCTCATTGCCAAGAAAACTTGGGACGTCCTCAGGTTACCTACCAATCCCTTCATTCTTCTTGTTCTTTCTTGTGCCTCTTGTGATTTGGTGGCTCAGTTTGTAATAAACAGGTGGTTTGAGAAATTGTTGCATTTCCGTATACTGTTGCAGTTGCGCTACTTCTATAGAGTTGTAGTCCTATATAGATGTCTAAAATTAGATATTTGATTTGCCACTCAAGAGTTGTGCTTCATAATTGAATATGTAGAATTTTAACTAAACAACCATCCCCAATTGGTGCAAAGTTGAAACATTTTAGCTAGGTCTCGATGTCTTCTAATCATGAGTTCAATATATAGTGGTCATCATTTTACTAAGAATTTGTGTCATGTACTTCAATTGTATATATAATTGGTATATAGGATGAGCATTTATTACTTTGATTTGCTTAATACCTTTTGTTCTATGCTATCAACACCGGCTGCCAAACCAAATATTGTGTCTGTGCTCCGCCACTGCTTGGCAGTGGCAGCAACGTACTATATCGTGGCAGGGATGGTGTACTGTAGGGTGCGCATGCACATGGGTCAAAAGCAAAGTGGTAGGTGATATTTCTTGCCGCGACAAGATGCAAATGACCCGCATAAAGATGAAATGTGGCAGCAAGATGCAAAGTAGGACATGATGAACTAGAACCGATCTACAACTATGATCGGCAACAAGACACAACAATACAATAAAAATAACAATCCAAATCATTGAAAATAAAAGAGCATCTAGGCCCCGGAATGGATTTTAGTGATTAATGATGAATGATTAAGAGACTAATGTGAATCTTGAGTATGTAAAAAGATTTTGGTACCACATGTGAGATCTAGCCAATGATGGCGACTTCTAAAAAGATGAAAAGATGAACAGCGGAGTTGAAAGTGCTTTAGACCTCATTTCCTAGGTTTTAGTGATTTGATAAATCACATTGAGTATATGAAAAGGCTGTAGTATAAAGAGGGTTGTGCTTGAAGGGTTGGAGTAGTGTCTTAGTGCTCAAAATACTCAAGAAATCTTTAGCCCCGAAAAGATCTCCAAGGTTTCCAAACCTTCTCTGCTCTGTTTGACATTCAGAGTGTCCGTACTACGGCCCGGATTCTGGTGCAGAGCAAACTTCCTGGTAAAGGTTGGTCTGGATACTCTGAGTGATTCTACGGGCTTGCAATCATTTCTTAAGGGATCTCTCTATATCTTCAGGTTCAGAAAGAGAGGACAGTGGTCTCAAATGGTCTGATCCAGAAGAGTCAAGCAGAGAGTTGGTTATCTCTGACTCTGATCAAGAGAGAGAGAGGCTGAGGCAGAGAGAAGAAGCTCTCCAGAGAAGAAGAGCTCAACAGAAAGCTTACAGGCAAAGAAAAGCTGCTGAGAAGAAAGCTGCTGCTGTAGCATCTAAAGCTGGTCAATCCAGTTCAGCTCAACTAGCTTCATCCAAGAGGACAAGATCCTCATCTGATGCTGGTCAGCCAGCATTGAGCAAGTCAGCAGCCAAGAAGCCCAGACATGTAGTAAGAAAAGTCAAGACGACCTCTGTTGCAGATGTAGTGCTACCAAGGGGCACTCTATCTATTCAAGAGGCTCAGGCTGAGGAAGTTGATTCTTCTATCCAAGAAGCCATTATTGAAAATGACAGGGTCATTCTAGAAGAAATGGACCATCTTTCAGAACAAATCCGTGCAGAAACAGATGAAAGTGTGAAGAAGCAACTTCTTGAGCTGTTCTCTACTAAGAATCTTCAGCTGTCAGTTAACTCTAGGCCTATATCTTATGCTATTCCAGAGCCAACAGATGAAGATAAGGTTCTTTTGAGTGAAATTGCAGATTTGCATTTTCAAATGCAGGCAGCCACCTCAGCATCTGCCAAGAATGTTTTGAGACAGCTGATCCTTGAGAAGCAGAAGCAGTTTTCTTACAACTCTCAGAGAATTCAACTAGCTTCAGGATCAAAGTTTGTTGAGGTTCAAAATTCTGGTGCCAGGGATCATCATCTTCTTCAAGAAATGTCTGAACTGATTGATACAATGAAGAATGTTCCCTCAGGACCTGCTAAGAATGCTCTGAAGGAACAACTCAGAATCAAGCAATAATTGCTATTTCCTGAGCTCAGAAAAGAATCTGAAGAAGCCATGCAGAAACGCAGAAGCAGTTTCACAAGAAGGAGATCAGCAACTGTAATAATCTCTGAAGAACATCAAGCTCAGAAGCAGTTAGAATTAGAACTTGCAATCATCTCTGAAACCTCACAGAGCTCCAAGCTTTCAATGAAAGAACAGCTGGTTCAACAGCAGGAGGCTCTGAAGGAGCTAAAGAAGGAGATGTCACCACCTGTGGCACAGGTGGCTGACACAGCTAAAACAAGTGTGCACAGCTATCAGAGGAAAAGGAAGAAGAGTTCCAGTTCCATCAGTACTGAAACTCTTTCATCGCTGGATGTGCACAGACCTATATCCCCTTTATAGTTCCTATTTTCTGAGACAAAGGAACAAGCTGCAGAAAAGACCCTTGAGCCCTCTTCATCACTGTAACACCTCGGCCTCTCACCCGGACCGGCGGTCGTTACGCCTGGCTATCACCTGGGATCCAGACTGGCCCCACAAACCAACACTAGTCTTTCCTGCGCACTTTGTGCTCACTCGTGCGCACCCGGGAAGAACTTCCCGGTCGGTCACCCATCCCCAAATTGCTCCAAGCCAAGCACGCTTAACGCAGAGGTTCTTTGGAGATGAGCTTCCGGAAAAGAAGGTGCACCTTGTTGATATGAGTAGTCTATCAATCCTATTAACCAGGATGTCACATACACCCCCCTTAAAGGATCCGACATCCTCGTCGGCCTAGCGGGAACATTCCCTCTTGGCACACATCGTCCATGCGTCCAGTGCCAGCACATGTGCCAAGCCGTGTGTCTCGACGGGCCACACGCGCCATGTGCCACATGTCCGCGCCCCTGACCCGCATACGCCCGTGTAACCACGAGGGTCGGCTCTGATACCACTTCTGTGAGAGTCCAAACTTAACTTCTGGACCCCCTCTGTGTATCATCATCAGTCTAGGATCAAGCTGATGAACATAGTCGAAATGATAACATTGCCCTGTCAAATTTATTACAACATAGTCTTGACGAAATAGATGCCACATGGCTTTAACAAAGTACTCGGTCACATGACCGTTACAGAGAATAAAGCAGCGGAAAAGAAAGCGATAAACTGGTAGGCTCCATCTCAGCCACAGGCAGTCGACGGAATAAACGTGACCTCACTCCTCGGGATCATCGTAGTAGTCGCCGTCAACGTCTTCGGCAGCGTAGTCATCTGTCCACCACCATAACCAAAACATGTCGATGAGTACTTCATGTACTCAGCGTGCCCCCTCGTAGGGAAACACATAAACCAATGTACATGAGGCTGCAAAGGAAGGTTGTATGGCTATTTTGCATAAAAGCATTTTAGTGTTTAAATATTACAATAATTTCAAAGGCGGCTTTGATATAAAATCAGGTTTTCATTTCAGAGGTTTCATATCAATGTGAGGGTCCACGACCAACACATGCGAGTAAGGCATCCGACCTAAACTCGACCATAGGTTCCAACCACCTAATCACATTTCCAAAACTGGGGTAGAAGGAATTAGCAAGGGGGAGAAGGACAGGTCTTTTTATCAGGAATGAGTTATGTGACATCCGTGACCGTGGATACGGCTAATCGATTAGTTTGACACTCTGCAGAGGTTGTACACTCTACCCACACGACACAATCTCGTCTTGTTACCACTGGCCGTCACCAGCATAGTACACACCCATCGGTGTACCGGCAGGGAGATCGTGACGAGGTCTTTTAGCTAGTTTCATCCCGATGTGACATGCCCACTAGGTTTCGACACGGAGGTGCGTTCACCCGCCTAGCCTACGTGGCCCCCATTGGTGCCGAGGTCCTCGTAGCTACGTCCACCCTTCTGCGGTACGGTGATGTCGACACCAAGACTCAACTAACCTACTTGACCAAGCCAGTGCCCATATAGCATGTGGTCGTACTGTTTTTCACACTTCTCAAAATAAGAATTTGACCTTATTCGATACGGACGACTGATGGTTTCCTCAAATCATGATTCAGCTGTCGTCCGCACCTTTTAGATGGTAAGTTTCATCCAGAGTAGAAAAGGATAGAATAGAGAGAGAGAGGGAAACAACAACGGGCATCTGGCCCTAGCTCAGTGAGCTCAACAAGTTTCAATAATCATAACAACGATCCGACGATCGGAGGCAAGATAAAATAGCCTAGGGATAATTAAGCATGGCTAAGCATCAACTCTACTCTATTCTGAATTATTAAATAAACTACTCAGGGTAACAGGTAAAAGGGCGACAAGCAGATAAAGGTAAATGTGTGTCAATCGACACGCTAGCTACGGGAGTAAAACAGCATGCATGTTTACAAACAGTAACATATAATGACTTTGCAAATAGTAGGCTCAACATGATCAAGAAAGAGGGGGCATGCCTTCGTTGTCGAGTTGTGGTTCTTTGAAATCGGGTCCGGCATTGTCGGCGTCACTCTCTAACCGTCATAATAGAAATAAAGCGACAAAATAAATAACCATTCCAAATAAAAATCCGACTGCAAAAGAGAGATGGTGATCGACGACGACAGAGTCTGTCGAAGATCGAGGTAGGGTTTTAACCCTAGGACGGTCCGTAATTAGGGTCTCCTAAAGAAGGGTCATAACCGGTATTAATAGGTAAATAAATATTAATTAATTAATTAAAATATTTAATACCAGCAACACGGTACATTAGTGATAATATAGATAAAATTAATATTTTAATTATTTCTTACGTTAATATAAAATCATTTATCAGCACTATTTAATTAATAAAATTATCAATTAACTAAATGAAGTTTTAATCATGTTAACATGTCATATAAAAATAAACAATATTCTACACATGCTATTAATAGAGGGCATGTTATGGTTGAGCGATGAAAACAAAATTAATAACACGAGTGCATTTTGATATTGTCGGTGTTTGCAAATATTCCCATGTTCATGAAAAATATCATAATATTGTGAAACTTAGAGGTAGACCTTTTAGAATTAATTATCCAGTACCTAATTCAAGTGCTACTAATTATTACAGCAAGATATTAATTCTACAGAAAAATCATAAATAGCAGTCTACTATTTAGTACGCGAACATTATCTAGAATTAGTGTACGAATTAATAGCATGATCAAACAGTACTGAAATTTTACCAAAATTTACCACAATTGGCTTAACAGTAAGTACAACTCTAAACAAAAATTAAATTATAAAAACAGAAGGTATTTCTATATTTAATAATTAAAACAAAGACGAAAATATTTATCTAAAATCATGCATAGCTCCTAAAATCATGAAAAATTTCAGGTAGGGTCCGACACATGCTAGTAACCTACTGGAAAAGAAATAACTTTGAAATCTGCACCAGTACAAAGTTAGCTCAAACTTGGTCGAATTTCATTCGAATTTGAATGGATTTAAAATCTAACGGCCGGATTCGAAATCCGACTACACCAGTGGTTTCATTGGCTCCTAATTACCCTATTTCAACCCTAAGATTTTAGGTCTGGCACTAAATTGAATTTTACAGGAGGATTAGATGAGGGGGTGAGACATGCATGCTATGTAGATGAGGAGCACTGGATCCAACGTGGGTTGATCATCGCATGCATGGATGGACTAATTGCTGCTGCATGCATGTATTTGCTTGCAATGTATACGTGCTGGGCTCATGGATCAATCAATTGATCTTGCATGCATGCACGTGTCATAGCATGAGTCCAGCACTGACCTGCTAATGCACACGGCTCGGTACAGGGAGGAATAGAGAGGGTAAGGAGATTAGCAGACGGGACAAAAAGTGCTCACGGCGGGTGATACGCAGGAGATCGTCGGCAATGAAGAACGGTCGACGAAGATGCGATCTGCTATTTTCTTGCTTAGACGAGAAGAGCAGCTGTAGGGAAGGCGAGTAATAGATGGGGAAAAAGAAAAGAACAGGTACTGCTAGGTCTATATATAGAGGAGATTAGGGCGTACGTGGCCAGGCTTGTGCACGATCTACACGGTCACCCGCGCGACGTACGTGACGTCAGCGCTACGTCGTGTGCGACGTGCGCGCGTGCTGTGCAGCACGGCAACAGCCGGCCCAGCAAAGCCCAACAAGCTTTTTCTTTATTCTTTATTCTTTATTTTTATTTTTATTTTCAAATTTAAATCTGTAGAAAATCAAAGGTGGCATTCAAAAATACCAAAACACTTTCAAAAATTCCTAGAAAAATCCAGTAAATCAATTTAGGCATAAGGTCTCCCATAAAAATATTTCCACACAAAAAATCTAAAATATTATTTCTTAGGAATTAATCTATTCTCTCTTTTAAGCCCAAAATTATTCCAACCCTATCGGGTTGGCTTGGGAAAACCCAAATTTGAACATACACACTTATATCGTATTACGAGCGGCATCCTTTTACAAGAAATTTTTTAAAAGTTTAAAAAAATTACAGAATTTTGAGGATGTTACAATCACCCAAGGCTGGGACAGATAAGCCTTCAAAAGCTGTTCAAGCATCATCTCCATAGCTGTCCCAACCAATTGTGTCTTAGGCAGCAGCTACCCCAGTGCAAGCTGCTCAACTGCCTTTGCCATCTGTGTCACAGCCAGCTGACACAGAGGTCACTTCACCTATTGCTCATTCAATACAGTCCTCACTTGTGGCACAGGCCAGTGACCCAGCTGTAGCAGAAGAAAGCTCTGAAAGCATATCAGATGATGACAGGGGTGTTTCAGTGACCCCTCCAAGAGCAAGGGAACCTCGATCAGACTCTGATAAAGAGTATGTTGCTGAATCTTCTTCCAGCTCAGAGTCAGAACAAGAGGCTGTAGCAGAATCAGAACAAGAGGTAGCAGCAGAGCAATAGGACAGTTCTCTAGAAAATTTAGATGATGAGGAGGACTTGGAATAAAAGTATAGCTATGTTTTCTCCTCTGCTCTGAGAACTGAACAAGAACAGATGGATTTTATGCCCAGAACTACTTGGAAGAAGCTACTCAAGTGTGACCCTAAGAGGTCCAAGGGCAAGGTTGCATCTCTAAGCTCAAGTGCTTACATCAAGATGAGATCAAACTGTCCTTACTTCTCAGCTGACAAGGAATATATTGAGTCAGCTTGTTCAGACCCCAGATTCCACAATGAAAACAGAAGAGGGTCTATCATGAGATCATATCAGCTAAAGGATTTGTTGATTGCAAAGCCATAGATTGGGATGCCCTTTCAGACTCTAGGCTGCGTGCCCTTCCCTCCTTAATTCAAGCAGCAGGCCTTGAGTTTCTGACCAATCTTCAACAAGGATATGATCCAGAAGTGATCAGAGAGTTCTATGCTACAGTGTGGGTAGAACAGGAAAATCAAGATATCATGATCTGGAGGGCAAGAGGCTAGCTCCTTTCCATCACTGTTCCAGAATTCAACAGTCTATTTAGAGCACCAATGGAGCCCAATATGCCAAATCTTTTCAGATTGGAGCCAGTTCCAAATGAAGCAAGAAGGAAATTCTATCCAAGGAACTTCTCTTTCCCTGCAAATGCTCCAGCAGATCATGTATACTTCAAGAGCATTACAGTCACTACAAAGCATCTGGTGAAGATCATCAATGTCACCATTCAACCCAAAGGAGGAAAAACAGATGCAGTCTATTCTCCTGTCTGGCAAGTGCTAGTCCACATAACAAAGAATCAACATTTTGACATTGTCAGATTTATTTTTCATGAAATAGATGCAGTGCAGAAGGACAAGAAAGCAAAGTTGAGGTATGGCTCATATATAATGTTCATGATTCTTCAAAGGACGGGTCTACCTGAGTTAGATTTTGATATCTCTTTCAAGACATCCAAGACTCAGCTCAGACCTCAGGCTGATGATAATCCAGATGAAGTTGTTGTTCCTGCTCTCTTTGGAGATCTTTCAGATACAGCTATGCCAAGCCCCAGTGACACAGCTGCTCCAACAGCAACTCAGATGCCACCTCAAGACTCCAGCTCTCACCGCCAAGTCCCCACCGGTGTCACAGCTAATATTCCTGTAGCTGACCCAGCTGAGCTGGTATCTATGACACAGGTAGCTGATGATGGCTCTCTCTCTACCTCTCTGATGTCTCAAGCAGCTGCCAGAGCATACCAGAACAAGATCATGCCGACTCAGTTTGCTGCTCTGCGCAGAATCTCCAGCTCAGAGAAGAAGTAAGCAGTCTACACTCCAAGGTTGATCAAATGCAGGCTCAACTCTCAAAGATTCTTCAGCTTTTGAGATCCAAGTCCACCTGAAGCATCTGTTCCCTTACCCCTTTCTGGTGACTTAGTGGCAAAGGGGGAGAGATATAAGGGGAGAGGTTCAGAAGAAGAGGTTCAGAAGAAATAAATCTTTTATAAGGGAGAGATATAGGGGGAGTGGAGAGTTTTGCTGTGTATCAAGACTTGTTCTTAATTTGATTTCTTATGTCTTGAACACATTGTCTCTTCTGAAATGATGCAGTTTACTTCATGTTCATATGTTGATATGTGTGGAGAATATTTTTTTTTGCTCTGATCATAACACATATCAAATGGTTTTGATGGTTTGCTCTGATCATAACATATATCAAATGAATTCTCAGAACATACTTTAAAAGAAACTCTAAAGCTGCATCATTATCAACTTAGTTCAGTCTATTATGCTCTGATACATTTATTGCTATGAACTGATGAAATGCAAGTTGTGAGAATATACTACTCAAATTTTTAATTTAGACCTGTGCATTTGCATTCCAAAAGCAAATCTTTTATGCACAGCTTCAGGGAGAGTATATTCTGACAACCTGCTCAAGTACTACTCATCCATATCTTTAATTGATATCTGTGAATGGGTTGCCACTAACCACCAAAAACGGAGAGATTGAAAGAGCATCTAGGCCCCTAAGATGGTTTTGATGGTTAATGGCAACCTAAACTGGAATCTAATGTTTACAATGAGTGTAAGCAGGATAAGTAGGTTCCAGGAAGAGGATTCATCCACGAAAGGATGACCACCCAAAAGTACAAAGGTGGTTTCCAGGATAAAGAGATGGCTGCGCTAGGCAGCTGTGCCACAGCTGCGAAGAAGCCGGTGCTGTGCAAGGAGTTGCAAGCAAGGTGATGGTGGCTTGATGTGTCAAGGGCCATGACTACAGTTGGTGGAAGCTGAAGTCTAGGTTTGCTAGTTTTCTTGAGTCCTTAGGAAACACCTGTACTATCAAGTGAGATGAAGTAGCAATGATTATTGGAGGTTCTTTTGCTCAATGCTCAGAGTGTTGGACAGTGGCACTGATGCTTTAAGGTCAGTGGCCCTGTAACAACAGTTTTGCACAAGTGTGAAACTGGGTTGTGCTAGCACACTGCTGTGCTAGTGGCCTAAAACCCTAGAGCCAAAGTTACCTGTGTGGCACAGCTGTGTCACAGGTGAACAACTGCTCTATGACTCAGGTATATCTCTGTGCCAGGGGAGAGCTTGTAAATGTCAAGAGAACTGCACTGCAATAGTCTGTGTGCCGAGTCAGAAGATTATTAGAGGTTCTCTCCTTATTAGGCATCAGAGTTAGTGCGCTGAGGACATGTAATTTGCCAGGACCGGGCTGAGTAGTGAGGCTACGTCAGTTAGGGTTTCACCTGTGTCAGCCACCGGTGACATAGGTATCGGTCTGCTTGAGCTGGTTACCATTGTGCGTTGTGATTAGCTGTGTCACTGGTGCCTGTCACCGGTGAGCCACTTAATCCTACATGGCATGAGTGTAACGGTCAGGTGCCTGTGGACTCTATATATAGAGGACCAAGGGAGGTCTCAGACCTCAACCTTTGCAAAACTTTTTGCTCAACCTTTGCCAAACCACCTCAATCCATTTCGACCGTTGCAGACCTCTTTTCTCCAGAATAGAAGCAAATCTTCGTAAGTCTTAGTTCAAGAGAATTACAGCTTTGAGCAGAGAGCACTGGTTCCTCCAAGAGTTGTTATTGCAGATTCTTTCTTGGAGTGTCTACTCCTAGACGGGTGTAGGAGTTGCTATGACCACCCAAGCTTGTGTGGGCTGGTGCAGTAGTTTGTGAGGGTGATTTGAAGTCTACCTGCTGCAAGGCGAAAGGACTTCCACAAGCAAGAAAAAGAGACCTGAAAGCTCAGGTACTTGGAGAACAAGTACGATTTAGTGCCGACGATCTCTTTGGAGTAGCCTCTCTAACGGAGACGTACCATCTTTGAAAAGAGTGGGAACTTCGGTGAAAAACTCATTGTCTGATTATCTGATTTGCATGCTTGTGTGATTTACATTCAGTACTTGCTTGATTATCTGATTTGCATGCTTGTGTGATTTACTATTATACTCAATCTAGCTACAATCCTTCTCTCTGCCTGTGTTAGTCTAGCTGTGTCACAATTGCTGTATTGCTTATCTATTATCTGTGCCAGTAACCTGTTACATAGCCATCTATCTAGCACATCTGTTTAGGGCTATCTGTTTACCTGTGTTAGCCACATGTGTGACAGCTGTATGTTAATTTACATATCAAATACTGCCTGTGTAGCTGACCTGTCACACAGCTAGCTCAACCTTTTGATCTGTTAAGCCTTAATCTAGATAAAGAGAAGAATTTGTTTAAAATTTGGTTAGCCTCCTATTCACCCCCCTCTAATCGGCACCTACGATCCTTTCATAAAGGAGATATAGAGTTGAGCCATGTAAGAACCAAAACCAATTAGCTAATATCTTCACCAAAAAGCACATCGATCTTAAAGCTGACTCTAGGATACTCCGAACCCTTTGCTAAGAGTATCTAACCCTCGAACAGAAAGTCCTCTAAAGTCTCGGGACAGGATGCCAAAGACTCCGTTAACCAAAGAGAGTTTTCTAGATACTCCGGAATCAATCTTGGAGTCTTCAAACATGTGTTTCTGAAAACACCCGGATGTTTTCCAGACTCTTTGACTGGATACGATTTCAATTCATCCCAAATACTTCGGATGACTTTGTAGAGTCTTCGAGAATGTATCTGGGTACTTAAGCATCTAGTCAAGAAGTTTTGTCTCTCACCTCCCCATGTCTCATCTCGCCCAAGCCGTGCCTCCTCAAAACCCTAGTCGCATCCACCACCTCCTGGACTCTTCAGCGACCCTCCTATGCCGGTGCAACTCCTCGGAGTTGTCCCAGCTGGCCTCCATGGACTTACTGGAGCTCCTCAACACATGGATTTTACAATTCTCCATTGTTTAAGATGGAAAGCACAAACCTTCCACCGGGTTCATATCCTACAGATACTCTAGGTAATTTATCTTTCCATGTCATCCTCGTACCTAGGAATGTCAATTCCATTAGATTCATGGCTCGATTTCACTATCATTAGATTTCTACGATTACGCTTCGGCTATCTGTCTAGATACTTCTAGATTCACTCTCGGATACTCTAAGTCAAATACACTAGATTCAGACCTGGCATATTCGGATCGATAGTTTCAAGACCTAACCCTATGAAGTTTGTTGATGATTGTTTGACGGTTCCTTTGAGATCTCATGTGCACTTACCTTACTCTCATATCTACTTGTTCATAGTGAGATACCATGTGGAGCAGCATGACGGCTCCGACTCTAGCGATGAGTGCCGTCATCTACAAAAAGAGAGAAGGAAGAAGGCCGTCGTTGAGGAGGTGAAAATTCCTCATAATTCAGATGCTGATGATGAAATTCCCATCAATCTAAGGCTATCCGGAAGGTGTCCCGAGAAGAGAAGCCAGCTAAAGATGTTGCTCCTCCTCCTGAGAAGTTTATGGGTGCCGCTGAGAGGGCACAAGCTTGTGAGGATGGTAGGAGGATGGGGCCTCCCTGAAAGACCAAGAAGGGTGGTGCAGCTGTAACATCCTCAATTTTACGGGCTTAATTTTTTTAAAAGAGAAGAGGATGTGCAACTAGGTAATATATTTATGTATATTTTAATTGTTTTTATTTCAAATTAATTCAAGCTTTTGAATTAATTTGAGAGCTAGAAAGTGATGTTTTGAATTTTCATTTGAAATTATTTTGGAATCTCTCTCTTAAATATTTTATTTGGATTCTCCATGTCCAAATTGATTTACTAGAATTTTTCCATAATTTTTTGGAGCATATTTAAATCTGTTTTGAATTTCTTGCCTTTTCTGCAATTGATTTAATTCAAAAATAATTGCTTTCTCTCTCTAAGGCTTAATGGGCCAAGCCCATTTGTGCTGCCACGGCCAAGCCAGGCATGCTGGCAGGCGTGCATGCGCACGAGCAGCTGCCACGCGCACCGCGTGCGTTCCCGCCGTTCGGCCATTTCTTCCGATTAAACTCCAACGTTTTGCCGTTTCTTGTTGCCACTCAAGCATAGCAGCAGTGCATGTCCTCTCCTCTCCCCTATTTTTCCCCTATAAAAGGCCTCCCATCCCCATATTTCATTCCATTGCTTCCTCCCCAAAATTTCCTTCTCCACCTTCTTTTCTTCTCCAACTCCGGCGGCACTCCGGCGAGCAATTCCGGCGACCACGACGCACCCCCGCATCGAGGCTTTGCTATTGGAGCTTTCCCACGCCGACGCGCATCTCCTACTGCAATAAATCACGAGCTTCATCCACAACATCGACCGTACCGCGAGTTCTTCCTCAACTCCGGTGATCTCCTTCTCTCCTCCGTTTCTTCACCCACGGTGAGCCTCTCCCCAATCCCTCTCTGAGGTAGACTCCCACCAACCTCTAGAACATTTTCCCTCCACCAATTTTGGGCCAATGTTCATCCATATGTGCAGCCATTAATATTTGATTCTCTACTATTTTGCCCTCTACTACAGTAGCTCATGGTACTGTAGCACATGTACAGTACCATGCAACCACCCCTCTATCCAATATTTTATATCCATCTAATCTAGGTTCGATCTTCAATCTCAGTAGTAAAATGGAATCGTTAGAACCCCATGAGTCCAATGGTGCGATCGGATTTTTAATCCGCTAGTTTTTTTTATTATATTTGAATTTGGATGAAATTCGACCAAATTTTGGGATAACTTGATGCTGGATGATTAGTTTGAACAATTTTTCTTCTGTAGATTACTAGTATGCTAGGGAGTACTTCTGTAAATTTTCATAATTTTTGACCCTGTGTAGAATTTTGTAGAATTAAAATAAGCTTTATTTTAATTATTAAAAATAGAAATGCTCTCTGTTATTTATATTCAATTTTTGCCTAGGACCAGAGAACCTTGAAACTAATTTACCACGTAAACCAAAACATTTTTCCTGCAATTTTTTGAGCTATAAAAATCAGGATGTGTTCTAGATCTATTTAAAATTGATATTTAAATCCTATTTTTAGTAATAGTGCCTTTATAAATCTATTTTAGCTATTAAAAATGCATGTCCAGTACCCAATAAATCATGTTATATTCTAGGAATGATGTCAACTCATGAGAACCCATTTAGCATAATTAAATAATGTTTTGCCATGTTCTTAGTGTAGTTTTCATGCTTAGAATAATACTTTTAATCGCTTAAAATATAATTCCAGAACACTTTTAAACATGAAATGTCTCTGGAATTGGTATTATATCATGAGAATCCAATTGTATGATTTATTGATGTTAATTATTATTTTCTACATAATTGTTACACTAGAAATGGTAGTAATGGCTTTAATTAAATAACATACATATTTAATATTATTATTAAATCATTTTTGGTACTGTTCTGGTTCTGTAGATGAACCCTAATTTGATCCATGCTTAGTTAGCGTATGCTAATGGTAGGAAATAGCCTTGTGATAAATTTCTAGTCTTTAAAATAATAGAAAAGCATGAGTAAATATGATTACATGATGTTAATTTGTTCTTTACTGTTATTAACCATTATAAATATTTAGGACTCACCTAAATATTTTTTTGTGGTTAATTATGAATTGTTATATTTTTTATCATGATGAATAGCATGTTAAGGTGTATGCTATGTGTGTTTGTATAAAATACCCGGTAGGGGATATATGTTTCTATATATATAAATATATATGGTTATGGCCAATCTTAGAAGAACTAGCTTCTATCTTCTTCGCGATGACGCTGTCGCGCCATCATTCCATTCTACCCACATCTTACCTTCGTTGTGCTTCTTCTCGTGTTGCTTTCCGAGATATTCTTATTGGAATTGGTTATTTATTTGCTTTGCTCGTTGCGTTACGACGATAGGGAGTGAAGATACCGATCCAGCATTCGAAGCAGTAGAAGAAGAGGAGTACTACCACGAAGACATGCCCCCTTTTCTTGATCATATTTGATCCTATATTTTTGAAGTCATTATATTTTGTTATTTACAAACATGCATGCTGTTTTAATCCAGTAGCTAGTGTGTCGATTGACACACTTTTACCCTGTCCGCTTGTCGCCCTTTTTACTTGGTACCCTGAGTAGTATAATAGGTTTTAATCTGAATAGAGTAGAGAATGCTTAGCCATGCTTAAATATATTTTTAGGTTGTTTTGATTTGCCTCTATGGAGGAATGAATATCGGATCGATGATCCTTGTTGAAACTTGTTGAGCTCGCTGAGCTAGCTAGGGCCGGATGCCCGATGATTCCCTCTCTCTCTATTCTTCATATTCTACTCTGGGTGAAACTTATCATCTAAAAGGTGCGGGCGACAGCTGGATCATGTGATGAAGGAGCAATGGTCGTTCTTCGGGAGTGAAAAAGCCATTAGTCGTCCGTATCGAATAAGGCCGAAGTCTTGAAGTTGGAGAATTGTGACAACAGTACAACCACATGCTATATAGGCAATGGTTTGGTCAAGTAGGTTATTCAGCCTTTGGTACCGATGTCGCCGTACCGCAGAAGGGGTGGACATAGCTACGAGGACCCTCGGCACAGATGGGGGGATCGGAGTGCGACGATGTACTCTCGACTCTGAGCCAGACCCGGTGGGCATATCACACCTTAGGAGGATCTAGCTAAATGACCTCGTCACAATCTCCCTGTGTACTATGCTGGCGACGGCCAGTGGCATCAGGACAAGATTGTGTCATGTGGGTAAAGTGTACAAACTCTGCAGAGTAATAAACTAATCGATTAGCCGTGTCCACGGTTATGGACAGCACTTGACTCATTCTTGATGAAAAGGACCTGTCCCTTTCCCCCTTGCTACTTCCCTCTACCCCTTTGTTGATGAAATCTATGGATGAGCTAAGGTAGGAGTTCCTTGCTCGAATGTGTTGGTCATGGACCACACCTGTTGAAAAACATCCCTGATAATAAAATTGGTTTACATCAAAATAATGCCTTTGAATCTAATCTAATATTTTAACTAAAAGATTGCTTTACACAACTAAGCCATAAAGCCTTCCTTGAAGCCTTGCATATAGTATGGTAGGACCATCTGTCGCCAGGTGGCTTGCTGAGTACGCGAAGTACTCATTGTGCATGTTTTTGTGGTGGTGTGCAGAGGAGTATGTTGAAGAAGGCGCCGATGAAGACTTCTTCTATGATGATCCCGAAGAATAGGTCGCGTGGCTTCCGTCAATTGCCTGTGACACGGATGTAGCCGCTTCGCTTTTATTTCCGCTGTTTTCCTCTGATGTAATAATGTCGTTAAGACATGGAACTATGTAAGCCATGTGGCATATCGTACTCAATTAAGTTTTAACTTTGAATGCATGTAATGTTATTCATTTCACCTGTGTACCGTCAGCGTGATCCTGGACTGACGAGGATGTATACAGGGGGGGTCTAATACTTGAAACTAGATTCCCACAAGAAGCTGACACTACCCCAAAGAAATCATCAACTCAGAGTAGAGCTCAAGCTAGAGCCACTCTTGCTCCTCCACCACCTACTCCTGAGGACAAGATTGTGCTCAACATTCATCAGCCTATGAGAGGACAAGTTTCGAGAGAGGTGGAGGATTAGAAGTCCATGCCCAAGGGCAAGTGTTAGAAGATTGGATGGGACATCAACCCCTATGCGAGGAAGAGGGACTTAGTTGACCCAAGGTTCCACATCTTGGTGCAGCAGGACATATATGAGTCCATCTACCTCAAGCTGGGTAGCCCTTCATACACCAATGGTCAATGAACTGGAGGTACATCATGGCACGCTCTCAAAAGTTCCTTGAGGTGTATCCTGTGAAGAGAAGGGGATAAACCACCTCATTGTGATATAAGATAATTGAATGATTAGGTCATCATGTAATTCTATGCCACCCTATATTATACATCGAGAAGGACGATGCTAGGACTTACACTGGATGATGAATGGCCAGAAATAGTAGGCAACCCTTGATGACTTTGCTAGAATCCTCAAAGTTCCAGGGTCAGAGGATATCGAGTCCAAGAGACTCCATGATGTTGACTCCCTTGCTTTGGATGCGATTTCTAGCTTATATTAGAGAGGTACTATGGGGATACATGGACACATCAGTGGCTTAAAGACACTCTATGCGACCCTGAACAAGTTGTTCAGGCACACCATGTTACCCAAGACGGGGGATGCTTCATATGCCAGGCACTACACTCTGAATCTCATGAAAGATATGAAGTATCATGATCGGGGTGGATTCATGTGATGGATTTCATCTTCGATGAGATCCAGCTTGCTATGGTGGAGCAGAAGAGGTCTCTCTGGTGAAGAGTTCCACAAGGATGTCACTCATGGAGTGTGCTAGTCTAGGCCGGAGAAGCCTCTCCCTATTATGGTGAAGGCCCCTTCCTCCAAGGCCACGAAGGACCCCCTCCCCCCAGAGTGTCCCCCGCTCGACCACAAATGCCATGAAGTCCATTTTCTTCGTGTGCAAGAGCATCAAGACAAAGTAGTTCTAGATCTGAAAGACCCATAAGAAGATTTCCATTAGGATGAAGATGTAGGTGTTCATGAACATGCTAGACATTTCTCCGAACAGCTTCGAGTATGCACCAAGTGATGATGATGAGCCCATACCATACCTGTTCTACTCTACACCAATCTCGCCATCTTCAGAAGCTTCACCGCCTCAGCCCATGGGAGCAAAAGATGACAATGATGAGGAGGACGAGTAGTTGATGCCAAAGGGGGAGAACTAGGGTAGGATTAGGTCATTTTTTGAAAGAGTCGAGAGTTACAAGACTTGGTTTTCATTTGATTTTATTCGTCTTGTAATTATTTAACATTTATGTGTCGTGAATTTTGTGGTGTAAGCTATGCATGCCACATTGGCTTGCTTAATGCCAGTTATATCATGTGTTACTCATGGATGCATAGTTTATTTTCTTATCATATGCTTTATTGTACACTATGCACCCCTCACATTTCACCTCGCAATTATGTGCATTTTGCATTCAAAGCAACATTTTCAAATGCACATATTTCGGGGGAGCTCATCATATATGCAAGACCCCAAAACTTTAAGTCCAAAATCAAAGATTTAATCGTGTTGTCATCAATTGCCAAAAAGGGGAGACTGGAAGTGCATCTAGGCCCCCTAGTGGGTTTTGCTGAGTAATGATGAATGATTAAGGGACTAATTGCTATGTCAAGTGTATAAACAAGATTTAGTCCCACAAGTGAAGTCCAATCGGCACCGACGACCACCCAAAAGTTGAAGGTGGAAAATGGCAAGGAAGACATGAAGATTATCCTAGTTTTTGTGATTCAAAATCACTTTGAGTATATGAAACATTGTATTATTAAGAGGGATGCTATGAACGGTTGGAGATTAGCCTAAGTGCTCAAATGCTCAATCAAATCTTTGCCTCAAACTTTCTCTCCACAAGAACCCTAACTCTTGTTCTTTTTGTGCACTAGAGTATCTAGACTTTGGTATAGTGTCTCTGGCTCCTTGATTAGTGTATGTACTTAGTGCTAACCTAGAGACTCTGAGTGAGACTCCAAGATGTGTACTTGCTCTATGCTTGCCTTGCCTAGAGTGTCCGGAGTTCTTCCCGGATACTCCGAAAACTCTTTGTCTGGCTCCTAGAGGGTCTGTCATTTTGGACGTATATTCCAAACGGAGACTTGTCATTCTAAGACTATCAGTTTTTGTATCCCGGAGTCTCTGGAGTTGTTCCCGAATACTCCAGAAATATTTCTATCTGGGCCCCAAAGTGTGTCCATTTGGCTAGATATTCTAAACAAAGAATTGTCTGAAGTATCTGTGTGCTGCTAGGCTCTGCTCGTTTGCATCCTGGATTTTCTGGAATTGATCCCAAATACTTTGAAAAAATCTCTATGTAGCCCCTAGAGTCTCGGTACTTCTTGATAGAACTCTAGACACTTGTCCCTCCGGAGTGTCTGAGCGATCTCTCCAGGATGTGCTCTCAGTGTGGCCGGAGTCTCCGAAATCCATCTCGGAGACTCCGGATAGCTGTCTGTCAGACTGTCTGAGCCAGTCTCTGGGCTTGAAAATATTCGTTGTTTTTTGGATCCGAAATACTCCAAGTTTGGATCTCGGATACTCCGGGTGTGTATAAATCTACCTCAATGGCTAGTTTTTTAGAGTATGCTATTTTTACCCCTACTCACCCATCCAAGCATAACTCTTTGCCATCTGATTTCCTGCACTCTTGAGAGCTTCTTTACCTTTCTCTTGAGAGCCATTCTTGTGAGGAAGATCAAGAGAGTGAGGATAGAGAGAGATTGAGCACAAAAGCATTGAGTCATGTGCAAAGAGGCTACAAGTTCTTGAGAGCCACAAAGCTTTGTGTTGCTTCAAGAACTTTGTGAAGGCCCAAGATCAGCCTCCCGCAAGGAAAGGATCACCAAGAATGAAGGGAACAATTTTTCCGTGCACCTTCTCAAGGAAGAGGCTTGAAAGTTAACCGTCTTGGACTTTATGTCCAAGTTCCTCAATAGAGATGTAAGATTCCCCAAGGATCCGCACTTCAGCGACAATTCTCCATGTCCCTTTTGGTTTCCTATTGCTCTATTTACTTTTCACAAGTTTACTTTGTGTGCTTTTGCTTGTGTTTCTAGTTTCTATAGTGCCCATTTAGTTCTTGCATCAGATAACCTTGAATTCCGCCTAATCACAAGTTAAACAATCACATTTACTAAAAATATGAAGCCACCTATTCACCCCTCTCCTCTAGTTTGACATCTTAATCCTTTAGGAGCATTGAACCTCTCTTCTACTATTTTTTCCTTTTTTTCTTTCTTCTCCTAATTTTTCATTTTTTTGCAAAGCCCCACAACATGAGAGGTCTGTTATGATGATAAGTTCTTTACAACATAAAACAAGCAAGGAGCTAAGTAACTAGTCTATGTATGCAAAAATAAAATAAAATCAAGTCATAATAAATAATACGTGCAATGACAAGATACTCGAATGACAAAGATGAAGTGGCATAATAGGTACATATAGTGGACACAAATGACGAAACTTAGAAGGCTTTGGTGATCTCTCTCTTCAACCTTCTTTTTTTTGCCTCCTTGACGTCATTTTTATTCTGTTTTCTATTTTTTAGAGAGAGACATAGACCATGGATTTGGATGTACTGATGAAGTATGCATACTATCAATATGATAAATGCAAAACTAAGTACCTAGAGACTTAGCGGATAAGATGGAGTGGAGAGATTGGCTTATAGACTTGATTGTGGCATCAATTCAAAACAGAAAGTAACTCAATTTTATTATACTCAATGTTATTCCCCTTTAGCTAGAACCTGGTTCAACATACACTAGCCTCCTATTCATTTCAGTCTAACATCTATGCTCTCATCTAACTTTTAGTGAAGCATGGCAAGCTAGTAGGTAAACATCTCGAGTGGTAAACTAATCATCTCAAATCACAACTTTAATAAGTGAGTAGCAATATCAACAATAGTCATAATAGGTAATAATAATTGTTAGACAAGATGCACTAAGGTTACCATGAATCTTTGTATAAGGTAATTCAGTCATGATAATAAAGAAGAAACAATATACCTCAATCGTTACGCCTCCATCAAACTCGTCATCATCAATAGTTCATATGAGCAATGTTCCACATATTCCCAGTACAACTAATATGGAGCAACTAGCATAGATAATAAAATTGAATTTAACATGTTGATCAACACCACCAGTTAATCAAGCAAAGCAAAATAAAAACAAATATAGGGCTCCTAACTCCATCTACTAATTTATTTAGAAATGGAAACTAAACTAAAAGTGTTGGTTAGGCCAACCTAAAGCAATAATACCAAGTTCTATAAAATTAAGCAATGCATAATAGAACTACCAAATCAATATAAATGCGAAGGACAAGAGAAACTTAGCTATTTGGGGAGATGGAAATCCCTTAAGCTTAAAGCTTTTTGCCCAATTTGGATTTTCCATCTTGAAAGTCAATCAATTAATACCTCATTTTCCTCTCAAATTCTTTTCCTACAAAAGATTAGTTCTTGCATAGACAATATAAAATGACTATTCTAAACATTTGAGACCAAGCCAATTCACTTAATGCTTTGAAAATTAAAGCTATTTCACTTCTTAAAGGCCTACTCCGATACAAAGAGAACACACAAATATTTCTAGATGTTATAAAAGAATTAAGGCATCACTAAGAACAGGACAGAAACATATAAAAATCAAAACACATGCTATTTCAGCAAAACAGAGACATATGTAAGGATAAAAATAAATAATAGAGCGTCACGAAAAATTAGAGCAGGGAACCACCACATGGGATATAGTCTTTATTTCACAAGAGGGTATAGCAGTCTTGATATTTAACTCGGTACATAAATCAATTGGCTCTATCAACTTAGCTGTAGGTTGTGTTGTATCAACAATTTCTACAGAAGGTGGTAGGATGATATCTTGAGCAGCTATGTATCTAGGACCTTTGACCCAAATTGATGCATCTCTAACTATGAGACCAAAGTTAACTTCTAGACCCCCTTTGCATATAGTCTTGTCTGTCCAAGATCAAGCTGACAGACACAGACAAAATGTTTACCTTGCACATGTCGCAGTTATAACAAAACTCTGATTACAATATGCCACATGACTTACATAGTATCATGTCTTTAGGACATTAATACAAACAGAGAAAACAACAGAATTGAAATGCCAAGGTATATAAGGTTACAATGGAAGCCTCTATGGCTCTTTTGAATAAAAGCAGTTTTAGCTATAATACTACAGTAATGACAAAGGAAGCTTTGAAATGAAATCAAGTTTTTATCTCCAGGGTTTCCCCATACATGTGAGGGTTCATGACCAACACATATGAGTAAGGCATCCTACCTAAACTCGTCCATAGGTTCCAACACCTATGTGCTTTCCAAAAATAGGGTAGAGGGAGAAAAACAGGGGGGAAGATAGGTCCTTTTCATTGTGAAAGAGGCATGTGCCTTCTGCAAAGGTTGTACACTTTATCCACATGTCACAATTTCGTCATGTTGCCACTAGCCGTCGCCAACGTAGTACACACCCATCGGTGTACCGGCAGGGAGATCGCAACGAGGTCTTTTAGCTAATCTCCCCTTGATGTGACATGCCTACTAGGTTTTGACATGGAGGAGCGTATACCCGCTTACCCTGCGTGGCCTCCTTTTGTGCCAAGCTCCTCGTTGCTACGTCCACCCTTTTGTGGTACGAAAATATTGACACCAAGACTCGACTAACCTACTCAGCCAAGCTAGTACCCATATAGCATGTGGTCGTACTGTTTTCACACTTCTTGAATTCAAGACTTTGAACTTATTTGATATGGGCGGCCAATTGCTCCTTTAGACCTGATCTAGCTGCCGCCCGCACCTTTTAGATGGTAAGTTTCACCCAGAGTAGAATAGGAGAAATAAAGCTAGGGAGAAGGCAAAGGGCATGCGACCTAGCTCAGCGAGCTCAACAATAAGTTTCAATAATAAATGTCATCAATCCAAAGATCATTCCTCTAGGGAGGCAATTCAGAAGTATCCTAGGGATATGTAGAGCATGGCTAAGTAATATTTCTACTCTATTCTAAAATACTAAATAATCTATTCATGGTATCAGGTGAAAAGGGCGACAAGCAGATAAAAGTAATGGGTGTCAATCGACACACTAGCTACGGGAATAAAAAAACATGATCAAGAAATACTAAAATATAATGACTTTAATAAATATATGATCAACATGATCAAGAAGAGGGAGCATGCCTTCATAGTACTTTCCTGCAGTTTCTTCTTCTGGGACGGTAAGGACGATCTCTTCACACCTTATACGGTGTAGCACAATGAAGCATAAAGTACAATAAATAAACAACAGTCGCAAATGTAAACACAAGAGAATCTAAATATAATATAGAAGGTGGTCGGGTGATCACGAAAGGGTTTTGGAATTCAAGAAACAAGGTAGCAGGGCAAGACGAGAATAGGCTATACCACCACAGGGTTTGGAGAACAGATAACACTAAGGGTTTCCTGATCATTCGAAGAGAACAGGTATTGATTTTGGTGAAGGTGACTTTGACGATCCAACTACACCGTATGACGATGATGAACCTTAGCAATCGTTAAAACAACTCCAATAGGTTGTTGACGATGCGGGAAGTATGGCCAACCTGAACACGAGATTCAATTCTCTGCAAGCAATCAAAGAACAAGCAAGAAATATGAAAAAACAATCTGAAATTGCAGGTATGGATGAAGTACTTTGATAACATGGGGATTGGTAAAGCAGTCTAGACAACTGATTGTTGGACACAATCGATAGATGCAAGGTTGCAACTGGAAAACTCTAATCTAAAAAAATCTCATCGAAAATAGAGGTTGCTAGGGGGGCTGACTCTGACTCGAACAGACCTGAGTCGGTTCGATTGGTCGGACTGGCCATATGGGCAGTTTAAACTGGCTAGTACAGTCGGGTCAACCAGATGACTCCAGATGATTTCCTTGCTTGTATGTAGACCGAAACTTCAATAGTTCTTTAATTAGGTTCCTTCAGTCTTCCTTCTTGTGTCATCATGGGGGCTTTAATGTCCGGAAGTCATCACTTGATTTGATACTTGATTGGTGGTTGCCATCAACTCTATTCTTGATCCGCATGCTCCAATGCTTGCCCTCCATATCCATACTTGGTCCTTGATTTCTTAATAACAAGATAACATTCGATTTAGGCAGCATCATATTCATGTGTAAGTTATGTGAGGTACCGAGAAACGAAAGTACCTAATAATTAAGATGTAATGCACGGGCTCGAGTCATCGGTCCTTGAGTAGGAGGAGTAGGTGATGTGGATGTAATAGTAGGAGGGATGTCCTCATCAAGAACCCCTTGGTGTGTTATACTATTACATGTACACACATATAACACTATAACATTATAATCTCACCCAAGATCCTATCATGTTAATACACACACAACCTAACATACTAGTACACCTGAAATGATGATAACACACAACGACTAGATCAATAGATATGAACCACAGAACAAGTGCGGCACAAGATAGCATAACATGCGACCATGCAATTATAATTCTAGACGGGAATTATAGGCTAACACAACATCTCATAAAACATGATCAATGGTTAAACTATATGAAATTACAACCACCAAAATCTAAAACACATGTACACTATGTGCCTCCATGCATAAGCATACAGTCCTGTACATGCTAATGAATCAAATAACTTCTATTCAGTACTAAACAACTATAATCAACCTCACGATATTACACTAACACCAAACAACTACTGCATAATTGAACAATCCAAAATCAAGCATTAAACAATATAGAAAACAAGGCCCAGAACAAGTCATTAATTTAAGCTACACTAAAACACATGTGATAAAACATGAGAACCTCATGAAAAATAAGTTCTAAGGTATACTAATACTAAACAAAAATTAGACCATACAAACAGAAAGTATTTCCTCTTTAAATAACTAAAACAATGCTAAAAAGTTATAGAAAATTCTACGTATATCATAAAATCATGGATATGTTTAGAGCACCTCCTACACATACTCCTAAACTATGAAAAATAAAATACTTCTAAATTTATCACACAATATGAAAGTAGATCAAATTTGGCCAAAAATGGCCCAAATTTGAGAAATTCATAACAATTCAAAAACCGGTGCACGAATTTGAAATTTGATTGCTCCAGTAGATTCATGGGGCCTTAAAGGATCCACTTTTCCACTAAAATTGAAGACATGAGGTGATTTGAATGGAGGTGAAGGGTTAAAGGAGAGAGGAACAAGCATGTTTTGCATAGACAGTGAATCAATGGATTGATGGATTGATGCTCTGGATGGTAGAGGAAATGAGGGAGGAAGCAAGAAGTGGAGGAGAGGACGGTTCTCAAGGTGGTGGGCAGTGGTGAGGCAACATAGTCAGGCAGGCACCTGCGCGTCTTGTGGTGGCTTCTGCTCGCCAGAACACAAATGGCAGTAGTGGCTTGGATGGGAGGTGCTCGAGTGTGGGAGGAAGTAGAGACAGGGGAAAAGGAGAGGAGAGGGGAAGCCAGTGCAATTTATAGATAGAGGAGGAGGCAGCTCACTCGGGCGTGGGGGTGTGGGCGTCGTGGCTGTGCCGAACGGTCGACAGTTGCCACGTCGTGCAGCCGGCATTGGCGCGTGCAATAACTAGCTTGCATGATTGATTGCTTGCAAGTGCACATGATCAATTATAGCTTTTCTAATGAGAAAGAGTGTGGAACCCATAGGGAAGCATCGAAGGGTCACTCGGTCTAAATCAGAAATCACACTAAAAACAAGTCAAAGTGAAGGTTGAGATGCACAACTACCTTTCTCAAATAGTTGTAACCTCAGGGATGTCGTAGATAATTAAAATATGCAACTACTTGAGCTAGGAAACTAAAACTATTTGCAAAAACAAAGCTAAAAGTGCTAAGAAAGGTGTTCTAATCCATGTAGGTTCTCTAGTAGCAATTCTCAAGCAAGTAATAAGGATTATGCAACATAAAAGTACCAAGTAAGAATTTGCAAGAAATGATTAAAAGATTAATATTACTAGCAATAGATAGCAATGAAACTATCCTTTGTCCAACTACCAGTAAGGCGTACATTAAAACATGAGCCGGAACAATACTAATAATTTTGCTAATAAAATACGAACGAGGACTACTCGGTTGGTTGCTCTACTCCATCCCCTGTGCTTACCAACGAACACATTGCTAAGTGCCTTGCTTGGCCAACTCAAGACACACAATCAAATACAACTATTAAAAACATGGGTTCATTTGATTAATGCCATCACAACTCTTCAATTCCAAGACATGCCACTACAAAATCCACTTCGGAGAGATGCCATTGCAACTCCTAAAAACTCACCTACATGCCACTATGTGAATTTCTGGACCAAAATGTTTGTTTTTCATTCTTCTCCCCTTTCTCCTTCTTCCTCCTTTGCTCTCACCACGCCCAGCCCTTCCAAGCTTTTCTAGCATAGGCGGCCTATGGGAGCTCACCCTCATCTCCTCCTCGTCATAGCCACCGCTGCCCCCATTTCCTCTAGATTCGGCCATGGGAGCATCGACAGTCATGGCCGTCGTCCTCTAGATCGAATAGCAAGATGAGAGTGAGAAAGGAGAAGAGAGGTGGATAGAATGGGAGTGAGAGCGGGAGAGAAGAGAGAACATAGGGGTGGATGTTAGGCATGGCCGGGGCATGGTGACAGCAGTCTTGGAGGAGGTCAAAGAAGGTGGAAGATGGAGGAAGAAGAAGTGTGGAGGAAGATGGGGGCATTTTGGTCAAAAAATGTTCATAATGGTATATAGATGTTTTCTCACATTGCGCACTGGCATTTCTCCAAAGTGGATTTTTGTAGCGGTATTTCTCAAAATCAAAGAAATTGTAGAGGTACTTATCCAACTAACACTAAAAGGATAGGATGCAATAGATTAATCCCAAATAAATAATCGATCATGCCGAAGATGGATGGTAATCGTCATATAACTTTGATGGCACCGAAGATGCATGGCCATCACAATAATCATGAGAATGTTGCACTAACACATACCGCGTAGCCTGGATGGGACTACTCATACATCATGTAAACCAACAAGAATAAATAGTAGATTGGTTCCATAACTCGAGAGAATATCAAGATATAAACCAACCCAAGGTGTTGATGTTGAAGATGAAGTATAGGGGAGCCTCATCAATGGGTGATGATGGTGGAGATGGAATACTATGGGTGACGGCGGTAACTGCCTTTCTCTATTTCTCCTCGGCTCCTCGGCTCCTCGTCTCTCTGTTTGCTTTGCAAAAACCTTCTGTATAAATAGAAAAGCAGCTGACAGGTTGGCAAGGGCCACCGGTTCCAAGGAACCACTCCCACCTGGCGTCTTCCTTGAAGTCATCTACTCCCCATCAACCAAAGATGATGGTGCAGCCGAAGAGACTCCACTAGAAGTTCTCATGGTGTCCAGCGAAACTTTGTCTTGGATGACACCAATCATTTAAGCCATCAAAGGAGAAATTGGCGACGAGGACACATCGTAGGCCAGAACGTTACTCCCAGAAGCAACAATGTACGTCCTGCTCGACAAAATCCTCTACAAGAAAGGGTGGTAGCCCTGCTAAAATGCATCTAGAAGGAAGAGCCAACCTCCTGCTTGAAGTTAATGCTGAGCTCTGCGATAGCCACTTGACGCCGAGGTCCACTGCGGCAAAGGCCTTGAGGCAAGGCTTCTACTGGCTAACCATGGTTCAAAATGCCACTAGCATACTCCAGAAGTGTGAGTCGTGCCAGGAAATGGCAAAATCTATCCATGCAGCAGTCTCGATGCTCAAAGACATCCCAATCACATGGCCATTTGCGCAATAGGGAATTGATCTTTTGGGACTATTCCCACCGGCCAAAGGGGATAACTGATATGTGGTGGTGGCAATTGATTACTTCACCAAGTGGGTCGAAGCCGAACCACTTGCCTCCATCACCTTGCGAACAGTATAGAAATTCTTCTAGAAGAACATCACCTATAAATTCGGTGTCCCACTCGAGCTAATTGTGAATAATGGAACACAATTTGATGTTTCGTCATTAGAGAGTTCTATAATTCCATGGTAACCATTTTGCACTTCGCCTCCATAGCATACCTTAAGAGCAACGAAGCAGTGGAACGAGCCAACGGGCTCATCTTCTAGGGGCTCCATCGCCGCGTCGAAGAAAACTCCACGAACAAGGAAATATGGGTCAAAGAGCTCGTAAGCATAGTCTGAGGGATGCGTACCACTATTAGCCACTCCAGCGGATGAATGCCTTTATCCTTGGTGTACAGAGAAGAAGCCGTGCTCCCCACAGAGAACAAACACCAATGGCTCTGCATCGAGATCTTCGTGAGGCCACTCCGCTTTACTTCATGAAGAAAGAAGAATGCCACCGGCTGAGTTGGACTTCATCGAAGAGGCACGAGACCAAGCTTTCCTCAAGCATGCTGCATATGACCAAAGTTTTGCATGCTTCTACAACTCTAGGGTGAAGTAGCAGGGATGATCTCGTGCTCAAGAAGCTTCATGTGAAGTGGGACGACCTATATCATATCTCCATCGTCATGGGATCCGGAGTGTCCTGCTTGTCCTCCATGAAGGACGAGCGTTTAGCCCATGCTTGGAACAGAGACAAGCTCCACAAGTTATACACTTGAAACTATTTGTAAAAGCAATGTCCGCGGTTAGCACCTTCCAAGGCTTGTATCCTACGCCGCTAGGAGAATTGAAAACTGAGTAAATTGCAAACTCCCATGAATCTGTTCTTCTTGCCTTTGCACCTGAGATGCAAACGAAGCTGTACACCAATAGGGCCTGCCTTTCCATTTCTGCCGTGCAAGAGATGTAGTCGAACCTCGTTCGACAAAAGAAGGGCTAACCATGCCTCAATAGTGTCGTAGTTCCCCTTCCTCTACATCATAGAGCACGCGAACTGTGAGTCTTAGTATTGTGTTCCTCCCTTTTTAGAAAACGAAGAATGTCATCATTGTAGTGTGTAGGAGAAACCACCCTAGCCTCCTCGTTCAAATAACAGAAATGATGCGTGGGACCAAGACGCCCCGAAAGTCCTAAAGTAGAGCATGTTGCGGCTCTCTATAGTGGCCAACACACCTCTGACCCAGGATGCTCGGTCACTACCCAAGGAAGATTCATCTTGCTAGGTACAAGGGCTCCACCGGACTAGTCATCCATGGCCATAAGCGTCAAGCCGAGTCGCACTCGCAGCGAGAAAGCCCTAAGCTCCTGCTTAGGCAATCCACTCTGACCTAGGGTGTTAGGTGACTACCCAAGGAAGATTCATCTTCCTACGTATAAGGGCTCCATGACTCATCATTATAGTCTTAGGCGCCAGTTAAGTTGTGCTAGTGGTGCCGGATGTACATGGCAGGCCCCAAGCCAAAATATCCATTAAAAATAAACAAGATCATCTCATAAAAACTCCCAACTGAGTTCCATAAAACAAGCATAAATGACATATTTATGCTAAGTTATAACATGGTGCGATGGCCCTAGTACCAGAAAGTTGCCCTACTAGGCCTATGTCAAGTTACCTGCTAAGTCATGAAGCTACGTCAAAGTAGTACAACAAGATAACATAAGCAAAATTGCTCGAAGCCCATGGTGACATGAAAATCATAAACCAAGGTGTGAAGTCAAAGCTGATCCTCATCTCCCTCTTGACAAAGAGGGTTGTTACAGGTCACGAAGGCTCGGTCCCTTGCCCGCAAGACTAACGAACCGTCTCGAAGGTACCCCTGCGTAGCCAAGCTCAAGGTACCCTCAAGACCCCCAAGCCAGCACCTCCTGCAAGAACGGTTGACGTGCCCATCACCACACCACGATCAACCAAGACACGGTAGTACCTCGTGACGACACCCCCCAACTTGCTGCACCTAGGAAGAATGAGCCTCATAGGCCTCAAGTACTGACGCACACAGAGAAGGAACCAATGCTTCCTTGTACTTCAATTTTTTAAGATGTTGTAGATCTCAGTGGCACGGGCCAAGAGCGAAGTGGCCACCTCAATTTCGTTAGTTGAAAGAAGAGAGGGAGCACCAGCATCACCAATGTCTGGAACCACAACCACCTCAGCCTCTGAAGTAGGCGCCGTGGGGCATGCACCCATCCTCTCCACATCCTCCTTCACCATCGCCAAGTCTCTCTTAGCCATGGCAAGCTACATATTGGCAGTTGCTAACTCCACCTCAATGGAACTGGTCTTCACGATCTATCCTCTCAACTCCTGGTCACCCTCAATGCGCGACAGCTTGGTCTCAACCTGAAGGAGCTTGTCTTCAAACTTCTTCAAGTCTTCCTTGGCCTTCTCCCGGCGTGTCTTCTCAGCAACCAACTCGCCCGGAGTTAGCGCCGCCTTGAACTTCTCCATGTCCAGGGCAGAAGCAAGCATCTCTATCTTGGTCTTGAGGACCAAAATCATCCCGACCTACTGAACGATTCCCAACACCTGCACGAGGGAAGCCAACCAAGATGACTTATGCAAGTTCACTGATATAAAGAAGGAGACAAACAAGTAAGTTCTTACCGAGTGGATCATCCATGGTGTCCTCTAGTGCGTCAAGCTGAGTGCAAAACTACTCAAGCGACACGTGCTGAGTCTCACGAAGGCCCAGCAACCCCTCCTGGCCACCTAAAAATGATGAAAGGCAATGAAGTTAAAAATCGACAAGGAAGGAATGACGAATAAACAAATAGGACTAAAGTGCATTGTCCTCCAGATTCTCACAAGCAAGCTTCACCCTTTCACCGCGTCCTCAACTTCAACAACAACACGAGCACAAGAAACAAGCAAGCGAGCCCGCCCTTGAAGTGCTCGCCGCCACGACCAGTAAGCAACCACCCCACGCCAAGATCGGTGCTAGAGCACCCCCGCTGTGCGCACCCTGTGGCGTTTGGCATCCTCACGTGCATAGGATAAGCATGCCCTCATCGCGCCTAGCTCATACCTGACATGAGCTCTGCTGCACTTGGCACCTGCACATGAAGGGTACGCCCTCACCGTGCCTACCTCATCCCCGTCGTGCATGCAAAACAAGCACTCAGGGCATGCACGCGAATTGCATCCCTGCCATGTGAAGCTAGCCGTCTCCATGTGTCTCGTCATGCCTCTCCCATGCACACCCTCGGCCGCGACGAGCACGGTACACATGGCATCATCCTCTTGAGAAAGGGGGACAGAGAAGGTTACCTTCTTACCTCAGCACGAACAGAGTAGCGGCAGCTTTGCACCTCGCCGAGGGTCATCGAGGAAAAGCTGGAGGCACTAGCGGCAGCGAGGCTCGCGCTGGCAATCGGTTGGGGAAGTAAAGTTGCTCCCCCCACCGCGACCACATGACATGCAATGGTAACCCGACATGTGATCGCCGATTCGCTCCACCCAGTCGAAACCTCCTCACCATCTCCTCTTTGATGGGCCCCAATCTCGTCACCGTCGCCTAGTTGCCACTGACAGAATCTTTAGCAAACTGAGGGGAAGGCGAGGTGGCCACGAGCACCACAGGGGGCTGGGTCTAAAATTTATAGCCAGAGGTGCCATCCCAATGTCGATGGAGCGGCAACTGATCAAGGCCACGCATCTCGTATGAAGGATATCAACGCAGCTGTCAGGAGCGGGAGCCTCCAAGAACCACCGAAAGCAAGAAAGCAAAAAGGAGGAGGATGGCGGAACCCTAGGGGTTTCCCCCCCTTTTTGTGTCGCTAAAGGAGATGCGCGTCGACCATCGGATGGACTTGGACCGAGGTGATCCTAGCCGTCAAATCCGCGCACTACGTCCTCGCTAGGTAGGCCTCACCAAGGTGGCTGCAATGCCCCTCTAAGAGGCTTCATGGCCCAGTCCAACCGTATGCGCCGGTGCGCTCTGGCCCACATGTGTGTGCCCCATGCAGGCCACCCTTAGCGGGCCAAGGCCCACGGGCCACGACGGTGCATTCGCAGGCTGGAGCTCGGTATGAGCCTGAGGATGGCGCAAGACCAGGACCTGAAGCCCCCATCTATCTCCCTTTTTTCCTATTTTGCCTCAAAATCATGAAAGAAATAAAAAGGAGGAAATGTGGGGCCACTCAAAAAATGAAGACATCACACCGGGCGATTTTATTTTTGTTAAACTCTTTGATGAAGCAAAAAAGGAGACCACTCTGCTAAGGTGAGAAAAGAGGAATCTTCACCGGGATGATATTTTCTCGAGAAAGGAATCATTAGGCGAAGGGCTACACCTATCTTTCCTATATAGTCGAGCAGTTGATATTCAATCTAAGGGCCAGAAGAAGGAATTTTGCCAGCATTTAATGGTTGACCTGCAGCCACTAACATGACTATAGCTCATGTAGGCTCCTGTTGGGATATAATTATTTCTATATAGGTCGGCGCATGAAGTCCTATGTAGCACTTACATGGCAACGAAGTCAAGTCAACAAGTCAAAGCAAAAGTCAACAAGTCAAAGGTCTTATGAGGTCCATGGAAGTCTAGTCCACCGTGCATTATGCACCAGCTCACCTTTCTAGTTCATCATGGACTCATGTACCAAGGTTTACCATTTTACGCATCTTGTACACATCCTCAAAGGCACCTATGGCCATTTGTCATGGGCCCTAGTCTATACAAACCTCCCTTTTGTAAATCCATCTCATAAATGAGAAATCTTATGGAGAGAGGCTTAAAGCTCCAAATCTCGAATTGAGAGCTCTAGGGATGGCCTTGAAAAGTCTCTGACGGCCCAAGCCGCTAGCCAAGTCTCATACGGTGCTCCTCTCTCAACACAAGACTAGGCCGTGTTTCTCGAGACGGCCGAAACTATATAAAAAACATCAATATGTTCTAATTTGTTGAGTATATGGTGATCTTCCAATAAGACCATTATATACAACTTATTAGTATTATGACTTTGCCATCGAGCTATCTACACCTCTTCTCTAGCGTTATTTCTACGACGACAACTGTATGATCTTTCATAATTTTTATGAATTAGAGGGAACAGTTCATAAATTAGCTAACTTCCAATAATTGGAAGCAACTCGGATACAAATGATTATTACAATGGCAAGATTTTGCGTATCTGGGGTTCGACCGTTTTGGTCTAGAAGGAAGATAATGGTATATGTCATCTTAGTAGGAAGATAATGGTATATGTCATCTTAGTGGAAAATCTGTCATCGTACATGTCTTATTTTTCTAAGTAAGATGTAAATTGTGGGTTTAGATGCAAAAAGATGGTGGCCGATCTAGTTGCCAAGAGCCAAAACAACCCACGTTTCTTCAATAAAATAAAATAAAATTGGCAACGAGCTCTGCCATTCACTTAGAGGATAGTGACCACACCCAACTTCCCTGATGAATCGAACCTGGACGAGCTGAGGGGCATAGGCCCTCCTGCCAACCGAGCTATTACCGGTTCTTCGTGTCGGCACATTCCTCGATTCAAAATAATACACAAGACTATTGCATGCAACCTTGCTAAGTTTTTTTATTAGAAGCAAACGGGAGCTCTGTTGATCTAATCGAAGAAAAAGAGCGCTGGTTAATTAAAAAAAAGACTAAAATCATATGTTACAATGGACTCATTACCAAGCAAAATTAGCCCGAAAGCACTGCCGGACCATCAAACCATGACAGCGCAAGTAAGTCCAAACTCAACATATTTTATCGGAATCCTCACACATCAACATCGTTCATAACATTATTATCATCACCTCTTGTGCCTACAGTTCGATGACTCCGATTTCATCACAATAAGCAACTGATGTGCTGAACGCCACAATAGCCATGCTAGCCAAGACAAAATAGTTAGGCTCCGCATTAGCCTTAAGGCAGCTCCGATTTTGGTAAAAAAGTTTTGTGCAAAAGCGCCGCTTGTCACTCATCGTCGTGGCCACACAAAACGCTCAGTCAAGAGATTGGGGGCCACCGCCCCTGCATCCACGCTTGTCCATCGATGAGGGGAAAGGGATCCGAGATAATGCCCTTAAGAAGGGAAACGATGCAAGAGCGCAGTCGTCATCTGATCTAGGAAGACCTTCGTCCCGGAGAAAACATAGACCCCGAGAAGGGTGAGATGCCGCAAATCCCGCAAATCACGATGGCACTAGGATTTTTTCTCTCAGGCCACCCGCACGGAGCGAGGCGGGCGTTGGAGGCTGTTGTGTCCAGCTTCTCCCAATTGGTTTACCTTGCTAAGTTAAAAGGAATACTAGATCACCGGTTAGATCACTTCTCTAAAAAGAAACCATGGTCCATGCAATGCTCAAACGTCACGAAGGCATGTACAACTGTTCCATACTAATCATGATAACAGGTCATATAAGAAAACTACTAGCTCAGTAATAACGCTGCAAATATTGCGAAATTGTTTTCAACTCGCTTTATCTGGATAGTATTACTTTTCGACGAACTATCTGGATAGTATTACTGCCAGTTTCTTCCCGTAACGAGTGGAAAAAACTAAATGCCTAAGGAGATTTTTCTTTTTCTTTTAATTAGCAATTCCTACAGGAGATGGACCGATGATCGGTGGTACACTTTTTTCCATGTTAATGGAGCAGCGCGTGCAGGTTCCACGAGCGCGTACAATGATGCATAAGCATCAATTATTTTCCTGCTCTTGTTTCTTTCCCCTGCATGCGGTCCGAAACCGGTGATGTCGGATTTGAGAATATTTTAATTTTAGCAAAATTTATTTGATCACTTAACTATGGACTAAGTCTAAATTTAGCCCCTAAACATTAATACTACACAAATTTGATCTCTTACCTTTCAAAATTAGAAACATTTAGTGGCTCCTTCTACTTAAAACAGTTTTGATGATGACATAGTTCATAACGTAGCACCTAGTTAGCAATAAATATTAAAAAAATTCAAAAATTTAGGAAATATAAGGACGAGAATTAGTAAAATTTAGGAATTTAAGGAAAAGTTGGTAAGTCTATAAAAATAGGGAGAGGTCAAGAAAAGCAAATAATTTCAAGGAAAAATAAGGAAATTCAATTTTTTTTAAAAAAATGGACATATTCTAGAAAATTACTAAAATTTTCCATTTTGACAAATGTTAGAGCCCCGAAATCACACGTGACTTAAAGAACGATGTGTCGTCAAAGACCGAGCTGGTGATACGGTACATGCGCCATATGCACCCAAAATCGGGTAGTCCAACACCTGACCAATACATCATACGTTTATCAGAGTCGTATGCCTTCACCGTTGGTCAAGCCGGCTAGGAGCAAACATTATTCCAAGAAACCACATGCGGTTCCAAAGTCTGGTAAAGACCTAGTGTCTTTCTCAAGTTCGACCAACACAAGGATTTCAGAGGAGCCCGGTCATGGTACCCTCACTCTAACCTGGTCCAAAGACTAGTGAGTCACCCGAAGGCCCAGTACCATTACTCACACCCTGCGTAGCTGGCCAACGCATCTCAGCTAGTGGGTCACCCAACCAGAAATCATCCTGCTAACCGAACAAGGAGAACGATGACTAGCCCATACACTTCAATTCATACATGCACGGTGCATGGGCAGCCACATTAAAAACTTAGAGATCACAAGGAAACTCTACTAGAAAAGAGTTACAAGATAGTAAACATATCGCGTACCTGGGAGAAATACTTAACAGTCATACCTTGCAACCTGGAAGTTATTTACAATAAGCACAACATTGAAAACAGCACCGGAAAGTAAAGTAAAACACCAAGATGACAGCCCAAGCCATCTCCAAAAGTTCTACAAAAGTATTCCCTTGACCAAGTTGAGCAATCCTTGCAACTAAACATTCAAATCAACAAAACCAGAGTCGTAACACGCTACGATACGGGAACAACCTACAGGAGTGGAATTCCCGAGTGAGTACTTTCGTACTCGCAAGCTGCTAATGTGATCATTACAGGTTAATATGAAACATAGCATGGTGATTACAATGATAACATGAATAAACTAACATAACATGGAAAATAAGCTACACAAACTATCAAATTCAACATACCACGTCATGTTTCAACAAATCAAGTAAACAACTTGATTAATCATACAATAAATATTTCAGTTCAGATCTGAAATTAGCATGAAGACAATCACACGAATTCCCAGATTATCACATTTAAGCATTTTTGGAGTTCGGTTAAACCACCCAAAGCTCCCATCAATTTTTCAAGGTCACAATACCATCCAATTTCCGATTTAGAAGCATGGAGACAACCATCACAATCAACCATAGTATTCTCCCTAAGCCATATAACTTAGGGAGATGCCGAATGGGCTAACTACCCAATTCGACTAGTGTGAAATGAGGAAGGGCTAACCACTCTAGCCTCATGCGAACAAGTGTTCTAATGGTGTTGGTTCATAGTAGGCCCACTATGACCATCTAATTCCACTCGCTAACACTTATCGCCGTGGATGACAGGTACAACCCTACGACACCGGTATCGCCTAGGTTGACCGCCTGCCAATCCATCAGTAGGTGACAGTACCCCGGCTCTCACATCTCACCTTAAGGGGGTTCACATATTAAGTTAACTGATTTAAAGGACACATCCTTAACCACAAGCAAAGACAACACCTACTCATGCTAGTAATTTCACACATCACAAGCATCATTCAATCAACCAAGCATAGTAAACGAATAACCAAAATATTTCAACAAGCGAGCAAGCTTGCCTGGCTGTTCAAGATTGTGAGCTAGTTGAGAAACAACTCCAGAATTACCCTGCTTGCCCGATTCTATCGAAATGACACCCAAAAACCAGAAAAACAGCAAAGGGGTATAAATCAAAACCATCAAGAAATATAAAGATAAAATGTATGAAATGCATCCTAAGATGTAGAAGACACTATAATGAAGCTAACACAATTGGAATCGTTCAATTTGGATCATTAGAACTTAAGATATGAATTGTTGAAGCGTATGTGTTACCATTAGGATCATTTAATTAGCATTTGCTTCATCTAAATGTTGTATAACAGGAATGCATATAAAGATAATGCTATGCTGAAACAAAGGTGAAGTTGTGAGTTGTAACATAAGGTGGGTTCCAATTGGAGCTAGTATGAAATTTTAATCATTAATGTTTGAATATGCAGCTTAAAGGGGCATATTGAATTTTAGAGATGTTCATGAATGGTAGCATGATTGAGATTTTCATCATTGAATCATATATTTCAAGAGATGAATTTACAAAAAAGAAATTACTTCTTTTTGAAATTATATGCATTTTCTACAAGCTGTCAAAGTCTAACTAGTTTTTAACTAATTCCTGTCTCGTACTTAGCAAGGAAGCATTATGTTAAGGATTGTTATTCCTAGCTGGACTTAATCGATGAGGATGACATGTGGGTTCAGACCAATATATCCTTTCTTTTCTTTTCTTTTTCCTTAGAGTGAAGATTTAATACACCAGTGCACTAACTATGCTCACCCATGATTAATCGTATTAACATTAGTTAGCTGAAGTAATCAGATATATAGGCTGTAGCTGGCTATCATTAACCAACTAATTCTATTAACTAGCAGGTTATTAGATATATATGTTGGAGGATCAATTGTTAGTCTTGTCCACTGATACCAGCCAATTAAGTTGCAACTAAACCAAGTGTTAGTTGTTTTAGTTCCTTGATGAAGTACATGGATTCGGCCAAGTAACTATGTCTTAACCTCATTTAGTTATAGTTGAGTACTGACATTGTCCACTATTTAACTCAGACGATTATGGTTAGTATATCGTTGGTTAGTATGGTTATTTCTAATGGTTAGCAATTTAAGAATGACTAACAGTTAATGAGTGCAATTAATAGTTACTAGAGCCATCGTTGAATTGATATGTCTGAACCATACTAATGGCTAATGATTAAGCTCATTAGTTTTGTTCCTATGGCAAGACACACTGATTAGTTGATCCTGCATCTAATAATTTGGATTAGCTAATCATCTCTAATATTACCACAATGATTAGTTATTTTCCTGGCATTACCAGGGTATTAGTTGTACTAACCAATCCTAGCTTTAACTAATCCTGTCTTAGCTCGCCACTGTCTTTCTTTTAACAGTACATGAAAATAACAATGCTTTATTGTCTAGCTGACTATTTCAGTGGCATTGTTCCTCGTTAGTGCTAAGCATATAGTAATACATTTGGTTAATTCCAGAGCCCGACAATTAAGTTCGTCTGAAACCCATTAAATCAATTTTAGTTAGTTGGGTAGTTTATCAGTGCATTGACTGTGCTAGCTAAGGATTATCTTAGTCCTTAATCAACTCGTGCATCAACTGAGCAATGCTCGTTACTGCACAATTCTCAGTTTTTACATTTAAACAGGATCTTTTGATCCATCCGACATGCAAACATTGAGCCTTAATGTGTTGAAGTTTAACAGCTATCTCTGGGTTATTAAAGGTGTCAACGAAATTATTTACCTTAACCTTGCATTTCCTGAGATAGTTAAGTATGTTGTGTATAACTGACTTTCACCAATGCATCAATTAACCGACTATTAGCATGTTAATTTTAACCGTGGTGAGTTTAGTCGGTCATTAAGTGTGGTCAATACATCCATTAATCTATTGAGTAATCGTTCCAAGCTTTACAGGTAATAGTGGCGTCATAAGGTTGATGAAATTATCAACAGCATGCTGAAGAAAAATCTACTCCGATTAATGCTTGACCAACAGCTTAACTGCCACCGTCCTCGTAGCAACCATTCCAACTAGTTTGTTATGTAACCATTATTCAGCACATGCATTAGGTCGGGAATCAGATAATTAACCCTAGCTAACACCGTGATTCAGCTTATCCCTAAACCGGTCTAACTGTCACTATTGACTTGAGAAACCTAGTCATCGTGGTAGAACAGGGTCGTCGGCGACGAGCACGGAAGAAAACCGGAAAACAACAAAGAGGGAGGAGGGAACGTCGGAGGTGAGCCTGACCCCGACGTCGACGGCGGTGAGGTGATTAGTCCCGTCGGCAGCGGCGGTTCAGGCTCGACGTCGACGGGTTCCGCTGTCAAGGCCCAAGGCGATGGGGCCTTTGGCTTCCGCAGCGGCAATGCCCAGGCCGGAGTAGCTGGCTCCGCCTAGGTTGGGGATGGACGTGACGGGGCGATGTCGTCGGAAGCAGTGAGGTGGAGCTCGGGGCGACCTGCAGAAGAGAGAGGCCCGAGGTTAGCCGGCGGTGGAGGATGCTTCAGCGGCTTGAGCTCGGGCTGGAGGTGGACGCCGCGGCGACGTCTGTGGAGGAGCTGTCGGGGTGGATCCTGGCCAAGACGAGGAGCAGCAATTGCGGTCTTGGGGAGGAGCTCCGGCCAGAGGAAGAACAGGGAGCTCGCTCGGCAGCACTGAGTCGACGGGGTGCAGGCAAGTTGGTGGCGACAAGACACGGGAGGAAACCAAGGAGCCTGGGACAGTGGCAGCAGCGGGCGGCTCCGTCGGATGGTGCTGGGGCGGAGGCGACGGCGCCAATGGCTGCGGTGGGGGTGGCGCGAGGTCAGTGGTTGGCCAGCTAGGACGGAAACAAGGCGGCAGCGGTGGAGAAGGCCCACCGGCCAGTGTTGGCCGCATGCGGGAGCCTCGGGGGAGAGGAGCGCAGCCGGCGAGGCAGATTTTGGGGGTGGCGGCTTTTCTTGGAGAGGTCGGCCGGAGGAAGAGAAAAATAGGGAAGAAGGGGACTGCTAGGCGAGTTTTTTTTTGAAATATTATTTTTTGATCTAAAAATTTCAGAATTATTATCGCAATCAAAAAAATTGTAAAAATGGTCTCAATCGCCACGACGCATGGTGATTAGGGGAAAATCGCCACCACCGATGGCGATAGGGTCCAATCGCCACAGCCACCGACGATTTTTGAAAACTATAACCATGCCGCGTGGCGATAAGAAGAAATCACCACCAGCCGTGGCGATAGGCCGTTAATCCGGGCCGGATCCCCCGCTAACACAGTAACCGCCAGGACACGTGGCGTAATCACCATGAGCCGTGGCGATAGCGCCCGTAATCGCCACTAGCCGTGGTGATAGCCTCCTGGCTATATAAACCGCGCGGTGGCCGGTGCTGGGAAGAGAGGAGCGGGTGAAGAGAAGAGAGGAGGAGAGTTTCGGGTAGGGAGGAAGAGAAAGAGAGAGGAGGATGGAGAAAAGAGGAGGTAGAGAGGTGTTTCTGCAGTGATCTGCAGGTAATTTTTTGAATGTTTTACTGTTTATTGCAGCAATTTTAAATTTTTAATACTAGATATAATAGTAGATCTAAAATCAGGGGTAAATTTAGGGTAGATTTATTCATAGTATTTAGATCTCATAATGTGTAGAAATAGAGTAGTATTTTAAATAGAAACCTATGGTAGATTATATAGATGATTAGTTCAAAACAAATGGTAGATTAGGTAGATGATGTAGGAAGTCAACATCGATTTTCAAGTAGCAAGTCGATGTCGATTTAGAGGTTGATTTTCAAATAGCAAGTCGACATCGATTTAGAGATTGAACATTTACATTTTCTATTTAGTTCAATAATACTTTATAATATTTGTGTGCAGAAAGTAATATATATAATTTTAGTTGTACCCACTTGTACTATATTTAGAAATCGAGTAGAACATTTTTTGGCGTATGGCAGGATCTTAGACTGTATAGACTAAAATATTACATTTTGGATTGCAGGAATGTCAGAAACTAGTCGAATTTGTAGTTTACTATGGTATTGGTACTATTCGTATAGATGACTCTGGTTCTGTCGATCTTAGTAGCTTCCAACAAACGAGATTAAGTATGCAAGATGCAAACAAATACCCTATCAATGCCATTAAAGAATGGTTCACACGTGCCTTTGGTCTTGATCCGGAGGTCGCAAGTGTAACCTTGCAGGCGTATTTTAGCAAGTCTTGCAAGCATATCCGGTGGGATTTGTTCCCGCTAAATCTGACAAAAGATTGGCTGGCTTGGTTGAGAGCAAGTAAGGCACGCAAGGGTTCCCATTATCTGTTGGTCTAGGCAGTAGCTAAGGAGGTGTCATCTGAAGAAGGCAGAGGTAGAGGAAATGAAGTTGGACAGAACAGCCCAGCAGCAGAGGAAGTTGTTGGGAAAGAAGGCACTGTAGTGGAAGGTGGTGGACCTTCTGCTGGACCTTCCGCGACAGGAGCTATTGAATATCTCAATGGTTTGGTGGACGAGGGTGAGATACGTCAGGAACTAGTGCAGATCATGGAGCATGATGATGCCGTTACTAGAGAGGAACAGATGAATGTTGAAGTTCCACATACTAGGAATCGGGTCATACGAAGGGTGGTGCCGCACACATGTGTGATAAATGGTATTCCTGACACCCATCGAAATATCAGTGCTGAACTTGTGGCTGGGTTGATGTATCACGAGATAGTGAAGAATGTCTGCATTCTAGCACGGTTAATACAGACATCTATAGAAAGCAAATACCGGTATAGCATAAGTTATGCCATGGCATGGAGAGCTAAGAAGATCGCACTAGAGCGGCGGTTTGGGACATTCATCGATTCATATCATAATTTGTCATACCTGCTGGACACACTGGGCCAGAGGAACGATGGGACATATGTTAGCCGTCTCGAATTGCCCTCTACGGACATGCCTGGAAAAATGATATTGAATGGTGCTTTCTGGTGCTTTGGCCATGCGTAGAAGCTTTCAGACATTGTCGGCCGGTTATTTGTATTGATGGGACTTTCATGACAGGCCAGATGAAGGGGACACTTTTTACCGCAATTGGGGCAGACAGAAATGATCAGTTAGTGCCACTGGCAATGGGTTTCACTGATTGCGAGAGCTATGATAACTGGTTGTGATTCCTTGTGTGTCTGAAGAAAGGTGTTGTGAAGGATCGACCAAATGTGTGTGTTATTCATGACCGGCATGCCGGGCTGCTGCTAGCAATTCGCAATCTTCAGCAAGGAAGAGCGAAGACAAGGGAGGGGGAAGATTTGTCAGAAGATTCCAGTTGGTATGACATACGGAGTAGATGTTGCACGCGCCACCAAGTCGCCAATTTCTATCGCTAATTCAAGAACAAGCAATTGATGAACCTCTTCAAAACGTTATGCAAACAGAACCAGTCTAGGAAGTTTGACACGTACTAGAGCAGGCTGGACGAGTTCACGAAGAAGGAGGTTAGACAACGTAACCCTGGGGAGGTAACACACAGGCTTTGTGACCTTCTGGGAGTTGACGATCCAAACACTAGGAGGAAAGCTTCAAACAGGGTGAAGTGCTTCTCGGACTGGATAAGTAAGGAACCACTTGAGTAGTGGTCGCTCCTCTATGACACGGATGGCGCTAGATATGGAATCATGACTAGCAATCTTGCTGAGGTTTACAATTTTGCTTTCAGGGGGTACGCGGTTTACTCCTGGTGGCCATCGTGGAGGGTTCGTTTCACGGCACAATGAGGTACTTTCAGGAGAGGCGTGCAAAGACTGTACTGTATATGAAAAAAATTTGATGGAATACCTTACTGTGCTAAGACTATGTTGTTCATCGAGGAGAAGGCCAAGAAGGGGCAAATGCACAAGGCTAGACGCACAGGGAATGTGCAACGTAGGTTCGAGGTATGTTTGAAGCAGAAGAGTGGATTTGGGGTTTGCACACAGGAGATTACTCAAGAGGTTACTTTCAATGTGGAACCAAATATCTCTGCGACGTGTACGTGCAACAAGCCCATGCTTCTTCACAAGCCTTGTTCTCACAGCATTGCTGTGACTGCCAAGACAAAGATGGACACGAGGCCGTTTGTGTCATATTACTTCACAAAAGAGACTATCCATGATACCTGGACAGGCGAGCTGTATGGTTTCTGTGTGCTGGATAATTTCACACAGGTACCTTTAGGCAAACGGTTCTGGGTCCCCGGTTTTCAGCCTCCTCCAAGCTTCCGTGGGACGACGCCAGACTTGCCGTATTGCTAACACGATGGACAAGGCGGAGGCTGGTGCGCCAACCAAACAATCCAGCTATTGCAAGAAATTTAGCCACCGGGTGAAGACATGTCCGAAGAAGAAAGAAGACCAAAAAAGAAGGAAGGAGGCGTCTAGTGCTGCCTCTGCCTCTGGGTCAGGCCATCAGTAGTCTATGTCGCACTCTTTGTATAATCTAATTTGCTAGTTCATCTATACGTCGTGTCGTATTTACTTCACGTACTTTATGTATTTTATCTATCCGTGTTATATGTACTTCGTTTACTTGTGGACTCTTGACTTCGTGTATTTCATGTATTCGTGTTATCTTTAACTCGTGCACTTCATATACCTCCATGTTTTTTGTATCACATGAATAGGTATGGCTGGCTTCGAGCTTATAGATGATCGAGAGGACCAAGAGCACCGGTCTAGGCAGCTGGCTTTAGGAGACTGTGATCTCGGAGTGTTTCGTACTCGTAGACTTGAGCACGCGTGGAGGATTCACGAGTCGTGAATCGAGAGGTACATTAGTTGATTGTATCAAAATTATCGTGTTTCAGTACTAATTAGACTTATTTTCTGTTCTGACAGGCTGGCTTGGTCCGGTTTACTACCACTCGCATGGATGGTCGAGGCGGTGGGCGACGAGGACATCGGAGACCCGGCTGCTGGAGTGGGTCGTTCCAGGAGGTTTCCTTTCAATGCCTCGTTGCTCACCGCACTTGTAGACAGGAGGAGGCTAGAGACCCACACCTTCCACTTTGCTTGGAGGGAGATGACGGTCACGCTGCAAGACACGACCCGCCTACTTGGCCTACCTGTGGCAGGAGCCACGGTAGGTCCTCTCCAGGCTCCTGCCGGTTGGCGTGAGTCACTTGCGGAGAGGTTTGCCCCAGCTCTACCGCCGGGTCCACCTTAGGTTGAGGTGGTAAGAGCGGCCCAGAAGCACGGTCCTAGGTTGATGTGGCTTCGTCAATTTGAGGTACGTATGTCATTTAATGATGTTTGACATATTCGTTGCGGAGTCAACCTATTTCTGTTGTCTGACATATTCGTTCAGCTGGACAGCATGGAGCAGAGATTTCAGGGAGATCTCGACGTGTACCAGTTGAACCGGGGACTTGAGGCGTATGTGCTTTGGCTGCTTGGGTACGTGTTGTTCACGAGTGCGTATGGAGACAGCATGGACGCTCGCTACATCGAGCTTGCACGGCAGATCGCAGATGCTGAGTCAGAAGATCAGCTACCTCCGACGAGCTAGGGGTCTGCAGTGCTTGCGTACACGTACCGAGCGTTTGAAAGGTCATCTAGGCCCCAACATGGTTTTGATGGTTAATGGCAACCTAAACTGGAATCTAATGTTTACATTTGAGTGTAAGCAGATCTCACAGGTTCCATGAAGAAGGGTTATCCAGAGAAGGATGGCCACCAAAAAGGGTACAAGGTGGTTTCAAGGACAAAGAGATGGCTGTGCTAGGGAGCTGTGCCACAGCTGAGAAGAAGCCGGTGCTGTGCAGGGAGCTGCAAGCAGGGTGATGGTGGCTTGATGCGTCAAGGGCCGTGACTTCAGTTGGTGGCAGGTGAAGCCTAGATTTGCTAGTTTCTTTGAGTCTATAGGAACCACCCGTACTATCAAGAGGGATAAAACAGTAGCAGTTGTCTAAGGGAACCTTGCTCATTGCTTAGAGTGTTTGTCAAGGGGATTGGTGCTTTGAGGCCAATTGCCCTGTGTCAATAGCTTTGCAACATAAGTATGTAGCTGTGTGAAAACCCTAGAGCTTTAGGCACCTGTGTGACACAGCTGTGTCATAGGTGGTCTTCCGCTCTGTGACTCAGGTACATCTCTGTACCAGGGGAGAGCTTGAGAAATGATAAGGTACCTGCACTGCGATAGGTGGTCTACTGAGTCAGAAGTCTGTCGGAGGTTCTCTCCTTATAGGTACTAGAGTTTGAAGTATGCTGAGGGCATGTCATGTGCCAGGACCGGGCTGAGTAGTGTTGCTATCAGCTGAGGGTTCACCTGTGTGCGCCGCGGTGACACAGGTGTCGGTCTGCCTGAGCCGGGTACAGTTGGGCGTAGGGTGTAGCTGTGTCACCGGTGGTTGACACCGGTGGCTCACTTAATCCTACGTGTCAACAGGGTAACGGTCAGGTGCCTGTGGACCCTATATATAGGGGACCAGGGGAGGACTCTGTCCTCAACCTTGCTCAAATCAGTGATTCGCATACGACCGTTGCAAAGCCTCCAACCACTCCACAAGAGCCGAGAGCCTAAGGGTTAGTTCGAGTGGTTTTGTGAGCTAGAGCACGAGCAAAGGTTCCTCCAAGAGATTGCTGCTGGATCATCTGTTACTCTTGGAGTTTGTCTGCTCCTAGACGGGTGTAGGAGTTGCTGGTATCACCCGAGCTTGTGTGGGTTGAACCAATAGTTTGTGAAGGTGTTCTGAGGTCTACCTGCTGCAAGACAAAAGGATCTCCACAAGCAAGAAGGAAGAGTCCTGAAAGATCAGGTACTCGGAGAAGAAGCACGATTCAGTGCTGGCCAGCTCTTAGGAGTGGTCTCTCCAACGGAGACGTACCTTCTCTGCAAAGAGTTGGGAACTTCGGTGAAAAACCTTTGAGTCTCCTTTACTTCCTGTATTGCATGCTTATCTGTTTACTCTTGCTTGTTTGTATCTCTTAGACTTGTCTGCTGTACTTACCTTTTCACCTGTGCTAGTCTATCTTTATACCTGTGTGTGATCATCTGTCACTCAGCTGTTTCATTCACTTGTATTCACCTGTTCTAGCACCTGTGTCACAGTTAGTCTAAGCAGAGCACCTGTATCAGGTTATCTCTTCACCTGTGTCTATCACCTGTGTGACAGCTGTGTGTTATTTTACACATAGTTTCTACCTGTGTCACTCACCTGTGTCACAGCTGTCCACTATTAACTTGTGAAGTTAATCTGATAACTCAAACAAAAGACTAAAAAGGCGAAATTTTATATGCCAACTATTCACCCCCCTCTAGTCGGCATCTCGGTCCTTTCAATTGGTATCAGAGCAGGTTGCTCTTTGAATTGGTTTAACCGCTAGAGTAAAGGATGTCGGGCTACGAGGGTAAAATACCTGTCTTTACTGGATCTAACTATGCTTTCTGGAAGAGGAAGATGCAGATGCATCTTACCGCGATCGATCCAGATGTGTGGGATATTGTTGATGCAGGTTATAAAGTGGAGAAGGCTGATGCTCTCACCATCAATGACAAAAGGAATATCCAGAATAATGCCAGAGCTGCCACTGCCATCTTCATGGGCTTGCAAGAGCATGACTTTAACAGAGTCAGCACACTGGAGTCTGCTAAGGAGATCTGGGATACCTTACAGTAGATATATGAGGGCAGTGACACTCTGAAGAAGTCCAAGAGAGGACTGTTGGAATCAACTCTAGAGAGATTTGAGCATGAACATGGAGAAGACATAAATTCTCTGTAATCAAGACTGACTCTCATCACCAATCAACTGAAGGCATTGGGTTCCAACCGTGTTGAGGATGAAGATGTTATCAAGAAATTCTTATCTGTGCTGCCCAAGCCTTACAGAACCCTAGTCTTGATGCTCAAGGAGAAAGAGGGTTTCAGTAGGATGAAGCCTACCGAAGTGCTGGGAAGAATCCTCACTCATGAGATGGAGCTCAAGCAAGAGGGCAAGCACAGTTCCTCCTCAGGACCCAAGAAGAACATTGCTCTGAAAACCACTGCCAGACAGTGATAGCAGTGATGATCTATCTGATGATATGTCAAGTGGAGAAGAGAATGAGCTGCTCCTTCTTACCAGAAACTTCAGGAAATTCTATAGGAAGAAGAAACAGTTTGGATCAACAGATAGATTCAGAGGCAAGAAGCCCTCCAAGGACAACAAGTGTTTTGAATGTGGCAAGGAAGGCCACTTGGCAGCTGATTGCCCCAGCAAAAAGAAGGACAAAGGGAAGAAGAAGGATTTCTATAATAAGAAGAAGACTTTCAGCATGCATCCTTCTCATTCCAAGAACAAGGCTACTGCAAGAGCCTATGTAGGGCAAGCTTGGGTTTCAGGTGACTCTGGTTCTGATGGAGAATCAGAAGAAGAAGAAGTCCAGGTCGCTGGGATAGCAATCTCTATGGCTGACACACCCAGCTGTGTCACAGCCAAGTCAGACAGCTCCAAGCTGAACTCCAAGGATGATCAAGCTTCATCCACTCCTGCTCCCTTATGCCTCATGGCTAAGGACTCCAAGGTATTAACTGAAGATGATTTCCCTGACTATGCTGAACTAATGGATATCTTGGAAAGAACAGAGAAGGGATTCTGCAGGGAGAGGAAGGAGAACATATCCCTTAGGGATAAGCTGAGGGAGCTGAAAGAGACCTGTGATGAAATCACAGATGACAGGGAGGATCTCAGGCTAAATCATGAGAACCTGGAGATAGCTCATGAGAAGCTCAGATCAGCACATGAGCTTCTCCTCAAGGAGCATGAAGAGTTAAAGGCAAAGCATGCCTTATGCATTGATATTTCTGATAATATTGCTGAAGCTATGCCTTTACCTGCTCCTACTGTCATTGAATCATGTTTAAATTGTGCCAGCAAAATCAATGTCCTAACATCTACAGGTGGAGTTGTAGACAACTCAAAAGAGGCCTCAACCTCTAATGTTACTAACTCTGTGGATGCAGCTGAGCACAACAAGCTCAAGGAGGAGCTAGAAGAGCTTAAGAGGCTCATGAGAAAAGATCTCTGCAGTGCCAACATTGGCATGCAAAACTATCAGCTTATAAGAGCTGAAATGCTGAGAAAGAATGAAGGCCGAAGAGGCTTGGGTTATTCTACCTCTACTGCTAAAAATAAACTGCCTGCTGTCACTAACACTTGTCTTGCAGCAAAATTCGTGAAACAGGCAGGAACTAATGACAACAAGAGTGTTGGTCATGAGCAGAAAAAGAGGAATGAAGTAAGCATTCCTTCCAACCCAGGCTATGTTTTGCAGAAGATATGAAGGGAAAGATAGTGGCCAAGTACATAGGTCGCAGGCACCTGACGAAGTGGTTGTCTGCCATCTGGGTGCCTAAGTCTACTCTTGCCGGTGTCACCGGTGGCTTACACAGCCGTGTACCCACCTGTGACACAGGCAGATCTAACAGGCCACTAACTCATGTGTCTAAGGTTGCAGGTGACTGCCAGCCAAAGAGGATCAAAGTCATATCATCTGTTGCTGATGCTGTTAACCTTAAACACAAATATGCTATATATACATCTGCTACTTCTACATATGATAAAACTGCAAAGGGAACCAAACATGTTTGGGTCCCTAAGTGTCATCACTAATCTTGCAGGAAACTGTCTTCAGTGGAACTGATTGGATTGTGGATAGTGGATGTACACAACATATGACTAGAGGCAGAGAGGAGTTTGTAGAGATCACAAGTGAAAATCTTCCAAGCAAACATGTGATCTATGCAGACAACTCTAAAAGGAAGGTAAATGGTATTGGTAAGGTTGCCATATCTGAGAATCACTCCTTATCTAATATAATGCTTGTTGATCAGATAGGCTATAGTCTGATGTCTGTGTCACAGCTGTGTGACACAGGCATGAAAGTTACTTTCTATCCTGAAAAGGTTATAGCTTCCAAACTATCTGATGATTCACAAGTATTTGAAGGATGCAGGTCTGGTAAGCTATACATTGTGAACTTCTATGAACAGCCTGCAACAGCTCCATGGTGCCTAATGGCCAAGACCAGTCTTGGATGGCTGTGGCACAGGCGGCTAGGACATGTTGGGATGAAGCTTCTGAACAAGCTGAGCAAACATGACTATGTCATAGGCTTGGAGAAGGTGAAGTTCGAAAAGGACAAACCCTGCAGCGCATGTCAAGCTGGCAAACAAGTTGGAGCTGCCCATCGACCTAAGAACATCATGACAACCTCCACTCCCTTCGAGCTCATTCACATTGACCTCTTTGGTTCAACAACCTATGAGAGCTTAGGAGGTAACAAATATGGCTTTGTCATTGTAGATGATTTTTTTAGGTATACTTGGGTGTTCTTTTTGAAGAAGAAGACACAGGTGTACAAGAAATTCAAGCATCTCATTGTCAGAGTGCAAAATGAGTGGAAGGTGAATCTTGTAAAGGTCAGGAGTGACAATGGGAGTGAGTTCAAGAACTCCAAGGTGGAAGCATTTCTGGACAAGCATGGAATCAAGCATGAATTTTTAGGTCCATATGCTCCACAACAAAATGGAGTGGTGGAAAGGAAGAACAGAACTCTAATAGAGATGGCAATGACTTTATTAGATGAATACAAGACTTCACCAAGATTTTGGGCTGAAGCTGTCAATACTACCTGTCACTCTGTCAACAGGATATACCTTCATCCACTACTCAAGAAGACTCCCTATGAACTGCTCACCAACAGCAAGCCAAACATTTCATACTTCAGAGTATTTGGTTGTAAGTGCTACATTCTAGGAAAGGCAAACGCCTAACTAAGTTTGAAGCTAAATCTGATGTTGGTATATTCCTTGGTTATTCCACTAACTCCCATGCCTATAGAGTCTTTAACACTACCTCTCAGGTTGTTGAAGAATCTATAGATGTGGATTTTGATGAGTCTTATGGCTCCCAAGGAGAGCAAGTTGCTATTGATGTAGGAAATGAGGATATTCTGAAGAAGTCCACCGGTGAGATCAGACCCACCATCAAGGAGGAGCCTGCCTCACCAAGTGATCAAGAACCCTCTACTGCATCAATCCTTGAAGACACTGGAGATCATGATATAGAGTTTGAGTGCAACCCAGCCAATGATCAACTTGACGCAGAAGCCTTCATGCACCCAGCTGTGTCACAGGAAGAGCTACCGGTGTCACAGGCATCTCCATCAGCTGTGACACAGGCAGTTGACCCCGATCCCCTTGTGATCAGCCGGCTGCAGAAGGATCACCCTGTGGACAATATCATCGGTGCCATTAATAGGGGAGTGACCACTCGATCTCGAATTGCTAATTTTTGTGAACATTACTCCTTTGTCTCAAATGTTGAACCCAGGACCATAGGTGAAGCTCTAAAGTATGCTGACTGGATCAATGCTATGCATGAGGAGCTCAACCAGTTCGAGAGAAATGAAGTATGGTCACTGGTGGAAAGACCTAAAGACCATAATGTGATTGGAACCAAATGGGTCTTTAGGAACAAGCAAGACACTAATGGACTGGTGGTAAGAAACAAAGCTAGACTTGTAGCACAAGGATTCACACAAGTAGAAGGTCTGGATTTTGGAGAAACTTTTGCCCCAGTGGCAAGACTTGAAGCCATCAGAATCCTGTTAGCCTATGCTGCTCATCACAATATCAAGCTGTACCAAATGGATGTCAAGTCAGCATTTCTGAATGGTAAGCTTTCTAAGCTTGTATATGTAGAACAACCACCAGGTTTTGAAAATGATAAGAAGCCATACCATGTTTACAAATTGCACAAAGCTCTCTACGGTCTAAAACAAGCACCTAGGGCATGGTATGGCACATTGAAAGAATTTCTAATCAGCAATGGATTTAAATTGGGCTTAGTTGATACAACTCTATTCACTAAAAGAAATAGAAAAGAATTATTTGTGTGCCAAATTTATGTCGATGACATAATATTTGGTAGTACTAACCGTTCCATGAGTGAAGAGTTTAGCAAGCTGATGACCAAGAGATTTGAGATGTCTTTGGATGGAGAACTCAAGTACTTCCTAGGACTTCAGATTCATCAACTGAAGGAAGGGACTTTCATCTCATAAGAAAAGTTCACCAAAGACATCATCTCCAAGTTTGGCATGAAGGATGCAAAAGGTATACACACTCCCATGCAAACTAATGGCCATCTGGATCTAAACACTGAAGGTAAGTCTGCTGATCAAAAGGAATTTAGATCCATGATAGGTTCTTTGCTGTATTTGTGTGCATCTAGGCCTGATATTATGCTTAGTGTTTGCATGTGTGCTAGATTCCAAGCTAACCCTAAGGATTGTCACAGAGTGGCAGTCTGCAGGATTCTGAGATATTTGATTCATACTCCAGGGTTTGGCTCGTGGTATCCTAAAGGTGCAAACTTTGAGTTAGTTGGTTATTCTGATAGCGACTATGTAGGGTGTAAGGTTGACCGAAAAAGCACCTCAGTACCTGTCAATTCCTAGGGCACTTATTAGTGTCCTGGTCATCCAAGAAACAAAATTCAGTGGCCCTTTCCACTGCAGAAGCCGAATATATTGCTGCTGGTAGTTGTTGTGCTCAATTATTATGGATGAGGCAGACCTTGAAAGATTTTAACATATCTTTTAAACAAGTACCCCTCTTCTGTGATAATGAAAGTGCAATCAAGTTAGCCAACAACCCAGTCCATCACCAAAGATCCAAACATATAGAAGTGAGGCACCACTTCCTTAGAGACCATGTAGAAAAAGGAGATATACAGCTGTGCCATGTAAGGACTGAAAAACAATTAGCTGATATATTCACCAAGCCCTTAGATGAGACTAGATTCTGTGCCCTGAGGAGTGAATTGAATATCATTGATGTCTCTAACCTGCAATAAAAGGTTTGGCTTGGTGTCTAGCTGATATGATTTCATCTAAGTCATTTGCATCTTTTGTACCTGTGCTACCCACCTGTCTCACAGGCGTGTGCTTTGCATCATGCTGAAACCATATCATATAGTCTGTAAAGTGCACTCTTTTGTGTACAAGTTTTTATCTAGATCAACTCATGTCAGCTTGAGCTTTGCCTGATTGATTTTCTGGCAAGCTGACACTGAGAAGATCACTTAAGGACACTCTGATAGTGCTAATGCTTTCTTTCTCATCTAAATCAATCCATCTAGGTGTTCACTAGATGAATACTTGTCACCTGAGTCTCCCAGCTGTGTCTCAGGTGAATGCTTTGAAAATTCCATAGGCCAGAGTATACATCTCTTTCACCTGTGTCACAGGTTCTTATGTCAGCTGTGACACAGCCACCTTATAACCTCTGGGCCTATATAAAGAGTTGCTGCGTCCACACAGAAACCGCTTCGAACTCCCATACCCAAAACTTCCGCCGTGCGCCAATTCTTCGAGTTCTCATCTTTTTCGCCGGTTTCGCTCTCGAAACTTCTTCTGCAAGTTGGAGGAAGCACTCTGTTGAACTCTAACGTCAATTCATCCGCAGCAAAGTTCAATCTCGATCAAAGTAAGCCTCTGCAAAACCCTCCTTTGCGCTCAGTTCATGTTTTAGGTCTTGATATACTAATCCAGTAGCGCATTGGTCCTGATTAGGATTGGCCTTACTCTTGTGCAATCTTTTGAACACATCCAACCTAAAATCAGCCAGCAAATCGTTGTCAAACTCAAAATTCCATGAATTTGCTGTCCGCCCCCGCACGTAGCTGTGTCACCGCTAGGGTCTCACCTGTCACACAGGTGCGCCTATTCAACTGGCTGAGACCTCGGTAAAACCTTAAGTCCTCACCTGTGTCTTCCCATCCTAACACAGGTGTCTAACACAGCTATTACTCTGCATCAAATGAACACCTCTTACCTGCTTCTCTCTTATCTATCTTGTTTCTACAGATGTCTGGTTCTGGTAATCAGCCAAAGGATATCTCAGAAAATCTTCCGCTTGCCATCAGAACTCAGATCATGGAAAAGAAAGGCCAAGAGGAATGGGAAGCAGAGAAAGCAAGGAGACTTGCTAAGAAGCTTGATGCTGAGGAGAAAGCCAAGGGTGCTGCTAAAATTCTTTTGTCTCCAGCAGATTTGGCTGAAAGGGAAGCAAAGAAGAGAGCTTTGGAAGAAGAGAAACGCCAAATTGAGCTAGCTGCAAAAGACTCTGTCTCCAGATTGGAAGAGCTTAATGCTATAAAAGCTGCTAAGAAGGAAAAGCAGGTTCAGCAGAAAAAGAGGCTTGCAGATGATAAGAAAGTCAGCATGGCTGAGGCTAAGAAGAAGAAGGCAGATGAGAGAGCTAAGAAAGCTTCTGCCAAAGATGCTGCTGTCAGGTCAAGAGGGGACCCGTTGTGGACACTCTCAAGAGAACTAGAGCTGCTGGTGGACCAGCTGATCTGTCCTTGAGCAAAGCTCCTAAGAAGCCCCGATCAGAAACTGTAAGTGAAATCAGAAAGAGTAAGAAGCAGCAGCAAGAAGAAGAAGAGGCTGAATGGAGAGCTGAAGCTGAGAAAAGAAAAACCCACAGCAAACTAGTAACAGAATTGCATGATTTAGTTGGGAGGTTGTCAGGTACCTCAGGAGCCGAAAGAGAGGCTCTAAAGTCAATAATTGAATATATCAAGAAAGTACTCTTCAACTCTTCTGATGCCCCCAAGGATGTCTCAGTTCACAAGGACACATGGAAGAAAGACAAGGCTATCAAGGAAGAGCTTGATGAGTTGCTGAGAAAAGAAGAAAAAGCTGTAGGAGATGTGAAATCAGATCTACTTATGCAAATGGAACGCCTTGCATCTCAGCTCTCTTTGCAGTACAAAGAGCTATGGAGGAAATATCAGGATACCAAGTTGCAGAGAAGGGTAAATGCCCTATCAATGGAATTGTCCTCCTGCTCAGATGAAGCTCGTAAGAAAGCCTTGCAGGATGAGATAGCTGCAGTCAATTTGAGGATTATCAAGTTAGATTGTTCAACTGCCCCTATCTCAGCAGTTCCCCTTCAGCAAGCAAGTGCTCCAGCTCTTCAGTCAAGTGTGCCAGATGAGCCTCAGGCATTATCCTCAACTGGGCTAGAGATTGTGCCTGCAGATGTAGAGCTCTAACAGAAAGCTGCTCTTGATTCCATAGAAGATATTCTTGCAGAACTAGACTCCAGTGGAAAGCAGCTAGAAAAGAATCTAGATGATTCTATGGTCCAGCTCAGAACATCTTTTGATGCTAATCCACCTGTGTCACAGGTGGCTAGCTCAGGCAAGTTCGGAAAACAGACATACCAGAGGAAAGGAAGAAAATCTCAGAGTTCAACAAGCATTGACTCTATTTCAACCCTGGATGTTTAGAAACCATTGTCTCCTTCTCAGTTTTTAATCTCTGAAGCTGAAGATCAAGCTGCACCAAAGGCTCAAGTGTCCCCATCTACAAGACCAGCTTCAGCAGAGTCCCCAGTGGCTGCAAAACCATCAAGTCCACAGCTGTCTCAACCAGCTGTGTCCCAGGCAGGAGAAAAAGCTCAGACCCAAGACTCTCACCGGTCTCCATCACCTGTGCCACCGCGAGCTGACCTAGCTCAGTCAGTTCAAGCACCTATGCCATCCCCTGTGGCACAGGTCAGTAAGTCAGCTGAGCAAGAAGAAAGAGAAGAAAGCTCTGAGAGCTCATCTGATGATGGAAGAGGTGTGTCTGTGACTCCTCCAAGGCCAAGAGCAGCCAGAGCTGATTCTGATGAAGATTATCAGGGAGAGAGCCCATCTCCAAGTGACAAATCCGCAGAAGAAGAAGAAGAAGAAGCAGAGGAAGAAGTGGCAGAATATGAGGACAGCTCTCCCAATCACTCGGTTAGAGCAGAAGACATGGAAGACAAATATCATTACATCTTCTCTCATGCTCTGAGGACTGAGGCAAATCAGATGGAATTTATTCCCAGAGCTGCTGCCAAGAAACTGCCAAAGAGTGATCCCAAGAGATCCAAGAGCAAAGTTGCCTCAATGAGACCTAGTTCATTTATAAAGATGAGGTCAACAAACCCATATTTCTCTAAAGATCAGGAGTTTATAGCTCCATCTTGCTCAGACCCCAGATTCCACAATGATCATCAAAGGGGTATATACCATGAGATTCTTGCCTCCAAAGGCTTTGTAGATTGCAAGACAATTGATTGGTCAGCTATGACAGATTCAAGACTGAGAGCAGTTCCTTCTCTGATCCAAGCCTCAGGTCTTGAATTCTTATGCAATCTCCAGCAAGCTTATGATCCTGAGATCATCAAAGAGTTCTATGCCACAGTTTGGATAGAACAGGAGAATCAAGATGTTATGCTCTGGAAAACAAGAGGTCAACTCCTTTCAATCACAGCTCCAGAGTTCAATAGCTTAATGCATGCTCCTCTGAAACCAGGCATGCCAAATCTTTTCAAGCTTGCACCAGTTCCTAATGAACTAAGAAGAAAATTCTACCCAAGAAATTTCAGATTCCCTGCCAAGGCCCCTTCAGATCATGTCTATTTCAAGGGTATAACCATCACTGTCAAGCATCTGATCAAGATTCTGAATGTCACTCTTCAACCCAAAGGGGGAAACACAGATGCTGTCTATAATGCAACCTGGCAGATATTGGTGCATATAGCCAAGAATCAGCACTTTGATGTAGCAAGATACATTTCTCATGAGATAGATGCTGTTACCAAGGATAAAAAGGCTAAGCTAAGGTATGGATCGTACATCATGTACATGATCCTTCAAAGAACAGGTCTTCTGGATTCTACACTTCATCTCTCTGTGAAGACTATCAAAACCCAGCTTAGACCTCAGGCAGATGATCATCCAGATGAGGTTGCAGTCCCTGCATTATTTGGAGACTCTCCTGGACCAGCTGTGTCATCTCCCAGTCACACAGCTGCCCCACCTGCTCCTCCAAGGTCATCACCTGTTCAAAGCCAAGTCCCCACCGGTGCCACAGCTGTTGCACCTGTGCAAGACACAGCTGATGTTGATGATGATGATGACACCTCTTGCAACCCTGCCATAGCCTTTGTAAACAAGGTCATACCAGCTCATCTTGCTACTCTGCGCAAAGAAATCGCCAGCTTCAAGAAGAAGTCTCTCATCTGAAAGCCAACATGGATCAAGTGCAATCTCAGCTCTCAGATATGTCCAACCAGCTCTCAGCTATGTCCAATCAGCTCTCAGAGGTCCTTCAGCTGCTGCAGAGCAAGTCTTCTTGAAGCATCTCTTCCTCCTATCTTCCTTTTTGGGTGTTTTAGTGTCAAAGCGGGAGAGAGTGTAGAGTAGAGAGAGAGAGTAGAGTTGTAGTGCAAGGGGCAAGGGAGAGAAAAGAAAAAGGGGGAGAGCATATTGGGAATTATTTTCAAAATGATGTATCAAGACTTGGTTTTTCTGATGTATCTTATGTCTTGATAACATTATATCCTTTATGCAAATTTTTGATCTGATACATATCTTATGCATTCTTATGCTCATTTTTATATGTTGGAATGCTCTAATATATACATGTTTGGTATGCTCTAATACACATCTTGTTCTGTCAAACATGTGTGAATGCTCAGATTCATAGTTTACTCTGATATACATATGTATGATCTGATATACATGTTTATCATGCTCTAATACACATATCAAATGCTTAATACATATGCTCTGATATTTTGTGTATTTTGTGCTCTGATATACATATGTTTAATATGACTTGCTCTGATTTATATGTATGCTCTGATAAGGAATATAATGCTCTGATCATTCATCAACATACTTAAACTGATAACAATGCAAGTCATCAGAAAATACTTCCCATGATTAAAACTTGTAAACTGTGCATCTCTTGTCAAACAAATCTTTTATGCACAGATTCAGGGAGAGTATATTCTACCAACTCTCACATGTTTCAATATTTCAATTCTATATATTTGAATGTGTGAAGCTTGGGTTGCCACTAACCACCAAAAAGGGGGAGATTGAAAGGTCATCTAGGCCCCAACATGGTTTTGATGGTTAATGGCAACCTAAACTGGAATCTAATGTTTACATTTGAGTGTAAGCAGATCTTACAGGTTCTATGAAGAAGGGTTATCCAGAGAAGGATGGCCACCAAAAAGGGTACAAGGTGGTTTCAAGGACAAAGAGATGGCTGTGCTAGGGAGCTGTGCCACAGCTGAGAAGAAGCCGGTGCTGTGCAGGGAGCTGCAAGCAGGGTGATGGTGGCTTGATGCGTCAAGGGCCGTGACTTCAGTTGGTGGCAGGTGAAGCCTAGATTTGCTAGTTTCTTTGAGTCCATAGGAACCACCCGTACTATCAAGAGGGATGAAACAGTAGCAGTTATCTAAGGGAACCTTGCTCATTGCTTAGAGTGTTGGTCAAGGGGATTGGTGCTTTGAGGCCAATTGCCCTGTGTCAATAGCTTTGCAACATAAGTATGTAGCTGTGTGAAAACCCTAGAGCTTTAGGCACCTGTGTGACACAGCTGTGTCATAGGTGGTCTTTCGCTCTGTGACTCAGGTACATCTCTGTACCAGGGGAGAGCTTGAGAAATGCTAAGGTACCTGCACTGCGATAGGTGGTCTGCTGAGTCAGAAGTCTGTCGGAGGTTCTCTCCTTATAGGTACTAGAGTTTGAAGTATGCTGAGGGCATGTCATGTGCCAGGACCGGGCTGAGTAGTGTTGCTATCAGCTGAGGGTTCACCTGTGTGCGCCGCCGGTGACACAGGTGTCGGTCTGCCTGAGCCGGGTACAGTTGGGCGTAGGGTGTAGCTGTGTCACCGGTGGTTGACACCGGTGGCTCACTTAATCCTACGTGGCAACAGGGTAACGGTCAGGTGCCTGTGGACCCTATATATAGGGGACCAGGGGAGGATTCTGTCCTCAACCTTGCTCAAATCAGTGATTCGCATACGACCGTTGCAAAGCCTCCAACCACTCCACAAGAGCCGAGAGCCTAAGGGTTAGTTCAAGTGGGTTTGTGAGCTAGAGCACGAGCAAAGGTTCCTCCAAGAGATTGCTGCTGGATCATCTGTTACTCTTGGAGTTTGTCTGCTCCTAGACGGGTGTAGGAGTTGCTGGTATCACCCGAGCTTGTGTGGGTTGAACCAGTAGTTTGTGAAGGTGTTCTGAGGTCTACCTGCTGCAAGGCAAAAGGATCTCCACAAGCAAGAAGGAAGAGTCCTGAAAGATCAGGTACTCGGAGAAGAAGCACGATTCAGTGCTGGCCAGCTCTTAGGAGTGGTCTCTTCAACGGAGACGTATCTTCTCTGCAAAGAGTTGGGAACTTCGGTGAAAAACCTCTGAGTCTCCTTTACTTCCTGTATTGCATGCTTATCTGTTTACTCTTGCTTGTTTGTATCTCTTAGACTTGTCTGCTGTACTTACCTTTTCACCTGTGCTAGTCTATCTTTATACCTGTGTGTGATCATCTGTCACTCAGCTGTTTCATTCACTTGTATTCACCTGTTCTAGCACCTGTGTCACAGTTAGTCTAAGCAGAGCACCTGTGTCAGGTTATCCCTTCACCTGTGTCTATCACCTGTGTGACAGCTGTGTGTTATTTTACACATAGTTTCTACCTGTGTCACTCACCTGTGTCACAGCTATCCACTATTAACTTGTGAAGTTAATCTGATAACTCAAACAAAAGACTAAAAAGGGAAAATTTTATATGCCAACTATTCACCCCCCTCTAGTCGGCATCTCGGTCCTTTCAGCGTTCTGCTCCGCATGCAAGAGGAAGGGCGCCAATGCCAATCTCACAGGGTGTCCACTTCGTCTTCAGCTATGGTCGTTCGAGCGCTTCCCAGTCGGACGACCAAGGATCGACAACTCAACTTACGGCCCAGAGTTCTTCCATGGAGCAGGGCCACAGCTGCCGCGGGACGAACCAACTTTTAGGTCCATGTGGACTAGAGGAACAGTGAGTTACTTTCTCTCTTCCTCAGCTTGTATTGTCGATAATATTTATACCTTAGTTCGTAAGATTTATTGACTATAACACTTTCTTACGTACTTCTTGCAGCCTCAGTGGGCGAAGGCTCAGGTACGAGGCTGTTACCTCTCTTTCACGGAGCAGTTCCAGCACCTCCCTGCGCAGAGTATCATATGGGAGCCGTACTCCCATAATGCATTGACGCGACGTGCACCTCACCGGGGGATGTCTTCGCTGTGCCGCTGAGACGAGAGCTATTGGAGGACCACTTTGAAGATTGTCTTCGACATCTTCGTGGAGGAACACTCATCACACTGTGTGATGAAGCAGTTTGGCTTGTACCAGGAGTACCCGCCTCCACATGTACCACTGGTCGAGCCGAACGCACACACGTAAGTCAAGTTTCAGAAACTCCTATAGACTTAGAATGTCCATTGCTTTTACGAGATACAAATTCATTACATTAACAGGTGGAGTCGCAAGGGAGGGGGTACTAGGGAGACATAGTGGGCATCACGGATGGCCCCTTTCGTTGCCCAGTGGGACACACTCTGAACAATGTCCAGCGCGAGGAGCGGCAGTTTCGATATGCGGAGTTCGACGCCTACTTGCAATGGTATTTGCCACGCACGCGCATCCACCTTATTCATGGAAGCGAGGCTCCTGACGACGCGGCAGCACAAACGACAGACATGTACCCAATCCTCGTAGCTGAAACTCTGGATTTGGCAGTTAGTGAAATTCGTGATTCGCTTCTCCGTGTTTATTTGTTTATTACTTATGTGCACACCTATGATTCTCACTCTTCAGGGACAGTGGGTGACTGCGGCGAACACGGAGGTCACCGCTGTTCTTCAGCGTCTCCCAGCCGGTTCCGAGCACCACTCAGGCTTGTCCAGAGTCGCGGAGTACACTAGGAGGATCATGGACATATTCAGGTGCACATGCAGGGATGACGTCGTTGCCAGGACTAGCTCAAGCCAGGGAGCACAGAGACCACCCCGTCCTTCACAGACGAGGCAAAAAAGCTTCGAGAAGTTCTCATCACTCGACGAGCACTCAGTACATGCCTTTTTCGATGAACTGGATGCGCCTTTATCCTTTGATGATCGAACATCTTTTTTAGATGTGCACCCACGTTTTGCTAGAGGGGGGAGTCCAGTAACTTTGCGTTCATCTTCTTCAAATGTTGTCTTCATTAGGTGTCTTCTATTAGCAAATGGGTCTCTTTAGAATCGGTCCACATGCCCGAAGTTTCAGATCTTGCAGTTCAGCAACCCTACATCCTCCGGATGTGCCTACACACCAAGAATGTGATGTATCAAACGAAAACGGTGCATGAAATGCTTACAAACTATGAACAAAGGAATTGTACTAACCCTTATATGCTTATTGTACTGAGATTGCGGGATACTTATCGTTCCTTCGCAGAAATCGCCTTTCATATACTTCACTCCAGGTAGTTTTCTAAACTCGTTCACCCTCTCCCATATCTTGTGCCACTCTCTCAAACGATTGCACACCTGCTTGTACGTAATTTTAGGGAAACCCCTTCTCGCTAACATCTCTACAAGAGCACGCGTATGAACCTCCTCAAAGATCTGCGAACGTATAATTTTACAACTCTATCTCCTCATTTCCGCACGAGTAAGAAGTTCGTAGTCCATTCTCGGGTTTCAAACAACATCACTGGCATCTAGTAATTTATACAAATAATTATTATTACACAAAACAAAAATTATATATCTCAATGTTTTAACGCATATGAGGAGGAAAAATATTACAAGACTTACCTCTATCGTCGCTATCCATCCACGAACTACTTCTTCTTCTCCTCCCAAATCAAAACAATCTACTCCGAGATACCAATGATTTTTCGGAAGAACTCAGCGAAGATTAGCTACCTGGTGGGAGTGTCTGCTCACCCGTTTAAATAGCAGAAGGGGGTGCGGAGGTCGTGGCGATTAGGACCAATCACCACTGGTCGTGGCGATTGCTGACAAATCGCCATGGCAGGTGTCTGGCGATTATTGACAAATCACCATGGCGTCTGGCGGTTCGATAATAAATCGTCCTGGGCGGTCGGTCGCCAAGGGGGAAATCGCCACTGGTCGTGGCGATTAGGAGAAATCGCCACCGGTCGTGGCAATTACTGACAAATCGCCATGGCATATACCGATTCCATAGTGAATCATCAACTGGACTGGCGATAGCTGGAAATCGCCATGCACCGTGGTGATTAGAGTCCTATCGCCACCACCTGTGGCGATTGAGGCTATTTTTGTAAAAATTTTGAACATTGTAATATTTCTAAAATTTCTAGATAAAAAAATAATATTTCAAAAAAAACTCACTGCTGGCCTGCTACGTGGAGAAAATGAGCTGTTGAGTGGGTCCCGTGGCCAGAGTAAAAAAAAGAGGCAGCAACGGTGCTGAGTTCAACTCAGGGTTTAGTAAAAGGGAAAATCAAAACTTGTCTTTGAAATGTTTTAGAGAATTTGTGAATATCCGTGAAGCATACATATATATACTCTCCAAAAAATTTCCTTGGATTAAAATACCCCCCTTTTGAGCTGCTATGTTTCTGTAATTGCAAAACAGTTTTAAATCAAATTTTGAACTGTGAGTACTTAAATAGCTTTTCAAACGTTTTTAAACTTCATATTTGAGGTTAGGGATGTACCCTACTCCCAGGTGTAAATTCTTACAACATTTGGAGAAGAGGTGACACACTTGATTGATTTATGTTGAACCTGTTCGAGTGTAACTATTTTCAAAATCATTGGTTCCAATGTACAACTGAGTTCCAATGTCCTTCAAATTTTTGGAAAGATTTTTATAAGATGTTCAGAACTTATGAAGATTATGGGGCATGCGGTAATGTTGGGTTCCCAGTCTCACGTTAGTTTGGTTCTAGGACATATGTTAAAGTTTTTAATCAGTGTTGTTTCTAAATGGACTAAATGCATGCATATGTTGTGAGAAATCCTTTTTACATACGATGATCTTTACTGATCTCGTGTTTAAGGAAAATGGGTTATTACAACAAATTTCTTGATTTTAGTAAATTTCCTAGAATTTTCCATTTAACAAATTCCTAAATTTTAGTAGACTTTATAGAATAGTTTTGAACTTTCTAACTTTTATGTTTGTTTGACTTCTTCCTAATTATGAAATCAATTATAACTTTTATTTTTTAGAAAACTGAACTTTTACACAAAGTTTTTGTTTGTTTCAATTGTTTTGTCTTTATAAATTCTACATTTTTAATCTATTTTTAAAAAATTATGGCTTTCCTTATTTTTTTATTGAATTGACTGAGTTTGTCCCTTTTTTTTCAAATTTATTTTTTTTCCCTGATTTTTTTATATTTTCTAAAAATAAAAAGTAATGCTGACTGAGCTGTCACATATGTGAACTACTATCACATCATTGCTAAAACCGTTTTAAATGGGGTTGAGAAACTAACTCTGTTCAATTTTGAAAGTTTAGAGATCAAGTTTATCTAGCATTAGAGTTGAAGAATGAAAGTTAGACTCAGAAAAAGTCGTGGGAGTATGAATGGATTCCGTCCTTTAATTTTATTTTATTATTTATCCGAGGGGATAGGTCAAACGCATGCATGATGTTAATCAGAACAAGCAGCTATGCCGATCCCCAGCATTGCATGATTTGGTCAATCGTCCTAGGATCTGCTAGCTAGTGGGGTGTGTCAAGGAAGAAAGCGCCAACCAAACCAAGGGGGTGTTTGGTTAGACTTTTCAGTAGTTTTTCACTAGAAAAAGCAGCAGTCCAACCAAACGGCTAGCTTTTCAACAGTTTTTGCCAATGGTAGCTGTAGGCTTTGCAATGCAAATTTAGTTGTTTGCAAAAGCTGCCTTCTGCCAGCTTTTTGCAATATGCTGAAGTTTCAGTGCTCATTTTCTAAAATACTGTAGATTGTTTAGATCAACCAAAAGTTATATGTTCACTTTCCCACAGCCGCGGCACCTTTTCCAGACAGCTAGCCAATAGCAGTTTTGTTAACAGCCACAGCTCAACCAAAAAGGCCTCCAAGTCTTCTTCGGTATGGTTCGTTATCACTAAATACGAAAAATATACCGAATAAGCTTCAGTCCGGTATCAGTAAATGCAGAATAAAACTTCGGTTGGACATTGGTATGTATCGAATTATTCCGGTTCGGTATTCGTAAATACCATGTTTACCAGTTAAGCGAAACAACATGGTACTTTTATTTTCGTTTTGGCATACCGCTTATTAAGGTAGGATCAAAGTGATATAAAAAGACCAAAGTGACCTTGAAATAAAACACGCTCACGAACGTTACACGATTTTAATTTGTGGTTCGACACTAAATATGTGAGTATTCCTTCTATGTCATCAGGTTTCAAATTTCCCTCCCTCAGTAGCCATGACCATTCAACCCCTGTGGTATTTGTTTCTTTTTTTGCGAAGAACTATGCCATTTATTTGTTCACGGTTGACGCGCACGTTTGATACCCCAGAAAAAGGATTTTCCGTGTACTTTCTTTTGTGCCAAGTTTTATCATTTGTGTTTGCTACACAACTTTTCATGAAGAAAGGTTTCTCCTTCCCCTACATAGGTAGAGAAGTTTTGTTTTTAAGAGTATGAGTCAAACGCACATAATTCACACACATCACATTCATATCACTATAGCTACATATATATATATATGTGTGTGTGTGTGTGTGTGTGTGTTAGGAAAATATTCGAGGCTTCATTGGTCCAACTTAACATGGACACACATTGTTCCACTGAATATACATGCGTGTGCTACTCCGAATAAATATGCCACATCATATTAATCATAGGATTGGACCTAAATGGACAAGAATAAATAATCTCCTTCTCACCATCAGGCTGATCCATAAGATAATTTGCTGTTATTTTATATTTTTAGGAATGTTATACAATTTAGATGTTTTTTCACATTTAAAAAATAACTAATATGGTTAAAACAATACGTTTAAGCTAAAAATTTAATTTGAGTTTAGAATATTTCAACAAGCATCTATGAATTGCTATACAATTTTCAGAGAATACATGGTATGTCTTAAACTCATTTGATTTCTAGGCATTTGGGAAAACCGAAAATCAAGTTTATATCTAAGAATCTTCTATGGGCCTCTTCATCCGGCCACTCTCACTACCGCCAGTCTACTTACAACCCTCCTGGAGACCGTCGCCGCCGAGGATGCCGACTTCAAAATTAATAGGCGCGCAGCATCAGCGCCGTCCACGTGCTGTAGCTGCGCTCGCGCCGTCATCATCGCGAGGTCGAGCTCGAGCTCGAGCTTCACCACCGCCGTCACAGGTCCCCGAGCCGGAGCCGTCGAGATCAGCCTAAGCCCTCGTGAGCGCACACTCTCAATCTCTCTCGTTACGAACTCCTTAGAAAACTGGGCCAGCCCAACAAACCAGCCCAAACCCGCAAGTCACATCCAAGTACGTTGAAGACAACCCAGAAAATTTTCGGAGTCCTGCAGCGCCGCCACCGCCGCCCCAGTTCACGCAACCGACTGCATCGCTGCGCTACCGCCCCCACCCCCACCCCTCTGTGGCTCCTGTCACCCGGATTGACGCGCCGTCGCCGCTCTATAAGCCGGTCCCCGCACAGTCGATCGGCTCCACCGCCGCCGCCGCCGCCGCCGCCGCTTGCTCCTTCCTTGTATTGGCCGCCTCTTTGTCCTCTATCCCTCCCCGCCTCTTGCAGGCTCTGTGCTTGTCCTTATGGACAACAAGAGTAACGTGAAGAAGGAGATAGATGGCTCCGTTGCACCCCCTCCTCGCAAGGTTGGTGTTTCCTTTGTTGTTCCTGATATTGTTTTGGTTCGCTTTGAATCTTTGTTGCTTACTATACTTGGTTTTTGCATTTAAGGGAGGACTTAAATTCGCACCCAAAAAGCCTCCAAAGAAACCCGCAAAGCTTGTCCCGAAGACGTATGTTGTTCCGATCACGCTTTCTTTCATAATACTCGGATATCTTCCATTCAAGATTTGCTAGATTGGTACGCACGGTATTGTGGAATGAGAGTTATTGTAATTCTACAGCGAGCCAGTTGAGGAGAGCAAGGATGAAACAGTCGATAAGGAATTGTTGATGAAACTTAAGACATCACAGGTGCGTATATTTATCTTTGGGCCGTCTGTTCGATCTACAACCTTGTCGTTTGGTAGTTGATTTGTGTTTCATGGATCTTGTTTAATTTTGTAGAGTACGGATCCCTTCGGAAGAAGAGTTAAGATTGAGAAAAAGGGTAAATGTGGTTAATTGCTGTTGTTTGCCATATTTGTAGTTTATAAACTAAATGACTATGTAGTGAATGGGATTCCTATTCTTTGAGCATGCTCACTGGCAACTTTTCCCCATTTGTATTGGCTCGTCAGTCAACTACTCAACTCTTGTTGTTAAAGTGTATGGTTTGTTGGCTTCTGAGGGTAGAAATCTATTGCAAGTAACTTGTTGGCCAATTGTAAGTGTATGATTTCGTTGGGGACCCCACTCTCATCAGTACAAGGAAATGCTTCATGTCATAAAATATCTTCAGAAATGCAATGTACAGAGGTTGCACCAAAATAGAATTTTGTTCTCTTGCCAAGTGTAAAATTACTGCTTGTAGTAAAAGGTACCTTAAGATTTGCTACGTAGATATTCAGAAATCTGTCTTACTTAGCCCTTTTGTAAGTGATGTATTAGATATTTACAACCATCAAACTAGTGTGTTCTTGTTGATTAAGGTACAGAGTGTTTCAAATATTGCTGACATTTCTTTCTGTAAATTTGGATATCTTGCTTATCGATCTGTTGCCGTAGCAGAAATCCGTACGCAGGTTGCATTTGGGCAAGGGAACTCTTCCTATGCAAGATCTTTTCCTATGCGAAGTTCTTCAGCAGGTATTGTTGTAAGATATTTATCTTCATTGTTTTTTGTTTAGCTAAACCATTCACTAAATGGTTTAATATGTGTTATGAAAATTGGATAAAGAAACTTTCCACTTTTTTGTAGTCTGTTGACTGGCATTGCAGTTTTGTTTCTCTTTTAGAAAGGAACAGAGAATATTCAATGCTTATTTAACTGAACATATTGTTGTATTTGGATCTTTAACACCCTTTCTTTCATGCATTCTCAGATGGTTCAGCATCAAAAGCACCAAAAGAATATGTCGATCCATGGGTTAGTGGGGATACCACCTGTATCAATGTGAATGTCCTGCTTTCCACGTGTTATTCATTTGATTTCGATCTTTATACAGGACTATAGCCATAGCGACTATCCTGTTACTCTCCCGCTTAGGAGGCCCTACTCTGGAGATCCTGGTACCTTGTTGGTCCTTCTGGTCTTACATTGCAAGCTTTTTCTTCTTCAACCATCCCTTATGTCTCTCCTACATTCGTAATGCAGAAATTCTTGATGAAGAGGAGTTTGGAGAGTCTTCTGCCAGCAAAGCTCAGGATGGTGAATTAACCGCAGCAGAAGAACTTGGAATAATGGTAGGTATTATTACATGGTTACAACTCTTCGTCGTTTCTGGTCATGTGCTTTAAAGCAAAATCACTTGCTAGCAGAAATTCAAGTGTATGATTGATTATGTAATCTGGTGTTTAACTGCTCAAATCTGTTAGGAGCCTTAGAGGCTATAGTTGCTTTCTTATATTGATTGCCGTGTTGACAGGATCAGTTGGACACACCACGGTTGCTCTTCTTCCAGTTACCTTCATCTCTTCCTTTACCAAGCAGCCACAATCAGTTGAAGACCCAAATACAGGCACCAAGGAGAATGCTGAACCTGCAAGCACAAGCTCTAAAGTGACACGTGAGCAAATAAGGACATCATCATTCACTGGCTCTAAGATCAAAGAGCTGCCAGGAGGTTTCATGGGGAAGATACTCGTATATAAGAGTGGTAAAGTGAAGATGAAGATCGGGGATGCACTATTTGATGTGAGTATCAAAACTATAAATTGCTGCATTTTATCTTCGTAAACGTTTCAAATGAAATACTCAAAATTAACAAACTGCACAGGTCTCTCCTGGCTCAAATTGCATGTTCCTCCAGGAGGTTGCGGCGATTAACACTAGAGAAAATCACTGCTGCACCCTGGGAGAGATCAGCAAGCGCGCGGTTGTAACCCCGGATGTTGACTATCTGCTGGATTCTATTAACAAGATTGAAGAATAAGCCCATGTTTTTTGTGCTAATCAAGGCCACATAAGCCATTCAATGGGAACTATTTTTGTTCTTCAGAACAACCTGTGAGTTTGCGTGCCCTCTCAGGGCTCATTCTTAGGAGGAAGGCTTCACTTTGTTCTCAGTATGACAATCTTTAGTTTTCGAGCAGATACATGGAAAAACAGCTGAGTCTTTCAGTCAGTCACAAATAGGTCCCTGCTGGGGTGAGTCAAACAAAATGAAGTTGTGGTTTTGATAGCAAAGATAAGCTCGTAGGGCAATTTTGTTCCCTATTTATTGTTTCGGTCAATTTTCTCAATAAAGTGAAGGTGCTTACATTCGCGAACATGTGTTTAACTTACACTTTGTACGATATGACAGGATAAATAGCATGAGTGCATCAAAGGAAACATGATGCTACTATTTGCTTGTTACAGGGAAATGCTGCTCATAGAATATCCTTGAGGATCAGATGAGAGTTTGCCTGTAAAGGATGCCCAATGGGTCGTGAAATTGGCCTCATATGTACGATGTCAATGGGCCATTTTCGTGGTAACCCATGGCAATTCCTTTACTGGGTGAGGGGATTGGGATGGTGGAGAACTTTAGTGCAAATTTGAAACAAAGCAAAAAATGAAGGAATCTTCTAGGATTCAAATCATATAGAAAAGAGTAAATTTGTGAAACAGGTTTAATGTAAAGAACTATTACAGAACTACAGATTTAAAGATAATTTCACATAACTAAAATTGAAGGACTAATGGTATCACAAAATTATAGTTTAACGATCAATTTCCACAAAAATTACATATTTATAGACTAATGCATTTCCGCAAAGCATAGGCCCACATACTCACAAAGTCCTAAATGTGTAGTTTTATGACACGCTTGATCGCTAAATCTGTCCGTGAAATTGGTTGTTAATCTGTAGTTTTGTGATAGTAGTACGTAGATTAAAAATGTAATTTTTTGGAATTTACTCTCCCCCTTTATAAGAATGACTCCAAAGAATATCCTCTTTATATCTTTTAGGATAGTAAATATTTACTCGAGCCTTACGAAAATCTCCCTTCGAGTGTCCCGATTGCAATCTCCCCCTGTTACCTCATCCCTCTCTATTTTCAAGTGATGCTCACTTCCAGGTTCCAATCATTCCTATAGTTATGTCCTGTGAAGCATAAAAAAGTATTTTAATTCCAAAAGAACTTTGTACAATTTCAATCCTTAAATTTTATTCCTACAGAGGTTGTTTGATCGGTAGGATTGGAAATCTTATGAATTTTTCATATGATCCACTTTACGCTCAATTTTAAAGAAAATTTCCATTGAGTTCAACATTTTAAGGCATCTTTGATTCATAGGATTTCAAAATCGTATGAATAGGCAAAACATAGGATTGCATGCCATACCATATTGAATCCTACAAGATTGAAAGATTGTTTGATTGCACCATAGACAAATATATGAATCTTTCTAAGAGGTTGAGTCAATGAAAATTTTCCTATGAAATATAGTGCAAATGAATCTTAAGGAAAAATTCATATGGCTTGAAATCATGTGAATCAAATAAGCACATACAAAAAATTCCTGAGGATTTGAATCCTCCAAAATCCTTTGAATCAAAGAGGCATTAAAATTTTTCCTTTGAGCCTATGACAACTGTCACAAACATCTAATCTCTCAAAAAAATTCATGTGTTTTTTCTAAGATGTAATCAAACAACTTTTATTTACTATTTCTAAATTTTTAATTCTCATAGTTACAACATGTCATGATATCTAATTATGTACAGCATATAACGCTGTGTTTTTCCTTGGTTGTGCTTCGCATGGGATGCACGTTGGCTGGCCTTACGATGTGATCGTAGGGTGCAATTAGCATATCTTGATGTATTTACTACTTAAAAGGATTCTAAACTATTCTTGTTGCAACTGGTAAGCTACGAGGGACACAAGTTCATAGTTCGCTGGTGCAAGTTTACAAATGAGTTACACTTTACAGTTAGTTTAGAGCAAGTGTAACAACCTATACCATGAACGTGCATACTGTCTGAAACTGGGACAATGGCCAAATCATTTTCTCTATTCAGTAACCAGAACAATATGCAAGGGATTACATACTCCAGTGAATCTAAATCATTCAGTTTGAGAATATGAAACCTGGATTGTTCTCTTGTTTAAATCTTGATGAAAAAATATGCCACTTGAATCTTCGATGGAACATATTCGACACGAATAGTTAACTGTCGACAATGGGAGCATATAAACAACGCATCCATATTAATGTGCTTAATTCGTTCATACTTAACTAGATCATTAGCAATCTGCTTTGACCTCTCTACCATTCTTCCTGTCCGTTCACGCTCGCTCCCCACCAAGCTTAAATTCCTGTTCGTACACGAACACGTCACCGTGTACCCCCGGAGCCGAGCACGATGCGCGGGACACGGAGCCGGGGGAGACTCGCCGGGAGCGCGATACGCAAGACACGCCGGCGAGTGCTTTTGAGAACCCGAAACCCCACACCCCCGGGAGGGACCCCGTCAGGGAGTGCGGCGGCTATGGGCCGCCCTAGGTCGACCTGATCGCCCCTAGGGCCTCGAGTTTCGTTGCCGTGTAACACGAAGAACAACGAAGAACGAGAAGCAGAAAAACAAGGATGAGTAGATGAAAAGAAAATAGATTGATTGTTTCGATTGGGAGAGTTCCACCTTAATCGGCCATGTACCCTTCATATTTATAGGGTATGCCCGGTCTTTGAGCTGCAATAGGACTCTATCTCGTACAAAGATATATTTCCATACAATCTTGAGATAACTTCCTAGTCAGATTGAATTAACCGCCGTGATCCAGACTCCGTCTTGTATACGAGATGTCTTTCCATATTATCCGGGAATCTTTCCAAATCTCGGACTTTCCTTTAAAAGCCTTGATCCGCCACTGTTCCTTGCGCCCCAAGTTAAGGCTTCGAACACAAAAGTCTTCTCCTTGAAACCTGGTGCCTTGGCCTATCCGTAGAATACTTCGGGAACGTCACCAACCGTCCACCGACTTGTCGTTGCCGGGAGTCGGTCGTGCTATGTAGAATCCGTCTTGGATCTACTCGGGACCGCGAAGGCTCAGGGACACGAGTACTCGGGAACATGAGTATTCGGGAACGCAAGTACTCGGGAATATGAACGCTCAGGGGCGAGTACTCAGGAATATGAACGCTCGGGGACGAGCACTCGGGGGCACAGTCGGGGTCTGGCACTCGGATCTTATCCATGCTTGGCACTCGGGAGCGTTGTTCAGTGCTTGGGGATGCGAGTACTCGGGGACACGAGTGCTCGGGGACGCGAGTACTCGGGGACACGAGTGCTCGGGGCACCAGTACTCGGGGACACGAATGCTCGGGTGCGTCAGCACTCGGGACCACGGGTACTCGGGAACGGGTACTCGGGACTCGGGGACGCCGCACCACTCGGCATGGGCCACGATTCGGTAACCTTGTAAACCTTGCCTGACGCACTCGGTCCATTTGGGGTTGCTGCCAATTTTGGTCGTCAACACATGCCCCCCTGTTTTCGGTATAAAGATATATTTTACCGAAAATAATAAGTCCTGTCCTTAGGGCGATGCGAATCATCTCATCGGCCATTTCTTTCTTAGGGCGATATGATATATCGGGCCACAGTACTTGTTATGCTTCTTGCCACACGCTCGGGTGGAACCTTTTCAGGTACTTGCCATTGAGAGCTCGTGGCAGCACAGTGCCCTGCACGGATTCCACTAAGTATGAGTTCCCAGGAACCACTCTTGCAATTCTGAAAGGACCTTCCCAACTCGGCAACCATTTACCAAACTTGTTATCCTTCGAGCCGATTGGTAGGATTACCTTCCATACTAAATCGCCGACTTGAAAGCTCTTTGACTGACTCTTTTGTTGTATGCTCTGGCTACCCTTAGTTTGTCCTTTCTATGGCCTTTAAAGCAACCACACGCTTATCGGTGACTTCATCAAGACCATCCATCATCAAATTATAAAAGTCGACCGCCGATAAGTCGTTCTGCTTGGCTAACCTTAAAGCACTCAGATTTACCTCTACGGGTAAAACGGCCTCTTGTCCATACACGAGTTCATAGGGAGTTACCTTGTAGCACTGTATCTTGAAATTCTATGTGCCCATAATGCCTCTGACAACACTTCATGCCATCTCCTCGGGTTGTCTTCGATCTTCTTCTTAATAAGCTTGATCAACACTTTATTGCTGGACTCAGCTTGCCCATTGGCTTGGGCATAATATGGAGAAGAATTGAGCAACTTTATTTTATAAGACTCGGCAAACTCCTTTACTTGTCCTGCCATAAATGAGGTACCTTGATCCGTAGTCAGAGTTTGAGGGATGCCGAATCTATGTATAATGTGCTCGGTTATAAATCGAATCACCTCCACACGTGTCATGTTCTTGAGAGGTATTGCTTCGGACCACTTGGTGAAATAATCGGTTGCTACTAACACGAACCGATGCCCCTTTGAGGAAGAAGGATAAATTTGTCCAATGAAGTCTAGTCCCCAACCTCTGAATGGCCACGGCTTGATAATAGGATGTAGCATGGCAGCAGGGGCGAGTTGAATATCACCAAACTTCTGACAGGCTTCACACCCCTTGTAATACCTGAAGCAATCATTGATCATAGTCGGCCAATAGAACCCAGCACGCCGTAATAACCACTTCATCTTGTGTGCCGACTGATGCGTGCCACAAATGCCTTCATGTACCTCTCCCATTGCAACTCTTGCTTGGTCCTCATCCAAGCATTTCAAAAGAACTCCGTCGACCGTTCAGCGATAAAGATTATTATCGATCAAAATATACTTGAAGGCCGTCCGCCGAACAACTCGGTCCACTCTCTTACTCGGATCTTGTAAGTAATCAATGATCGACTTCCTCCAGTCTTCTTTGTTGTCCGCGTCCGGATCTTCCACTGGCGACCGAGTCGGTGAGTTCTGACTCGGCCTTTCCTACCGAGTTGGGCCCAAGCATCGGCTCTTGAGAAATGTGAAAGACACCACGATTAACATGGTAGCCGGATGCTTGTTGTGCCAACTCGTTTGCAACCCAGTTTTCTTGTCTAGGTATATGAGTAATGCTAAAATAATCTAAGGTAGAGATTATATCTAGACACTTATCAAGATAAGTATTAAGTGATTCGTCAAGACACTGATAAACCTTGGACACCTGTTGGACTACTAACAACGAATCACCGAAAGCCTCAATATGTGTAGCACCTATGGCAATTAACAGCTCTAAACCGAATAGCAGTGCTTCGTACTCGGCTTGATTATTCGTGCAAAAATATTCTAAGCGGCATGAGGCTTCGAAAACAGCACCATAAGGAGATGTATAAACAACACCAACACCTTGGCCATTGCTACAAACTAACCCATCGAAATATAATCTCCATGGTACTATAGCAACGAGATCAATATTGATACTTTCCTTGGTGTTGACCCGATGTTCAACGATAAAGTTAGCAACGATTTGGCCTCTCATAGATTTTAAAGACTCATAGGCCAAATCGTACTTGATCAAAGCATAGGCCCACTTGCCAACTCTACCGCTAAGAATCGGTCTATGCAACATATACTTAATGACATCAGTTTGGCAAGCTACTACGCAAGCACTGGATAGCAAATAATGTCTCAACTTTGTGCAAGCGTAATATAGGCATAAGCATAGCTTCTCAACGAAAGTGTACCTTGTCTCGGCATCGAGTAGTCGCCGACTCAGGTAAGTGATAGCATGTTCTTTTCCTTCGGTTTCCTGGGTTAACACAGCTCCGATGACGCTCTCCTCTGCCGCAATGTAGAGTCGGAAGGGTTCCCCATGTTTAGGGGCCTTCAATACTGGAGGGGTAGATAAATAGCCCTTGATCAACTCGAACGCCTCTTGCTGCTTTGCCCCCCAAGCGAAATCGACGTCATTCTTCACCGAAGGATAGGAGTGAATGCGTTGACCTTTCCCGACAAGTTGGCTATGAATCTTCTTAGGTAATTGATTTTTCCAAGGAGCCGTTGCACGTCCCTTTTGCATGTCGGAGCTTGTAACTTTTGAATTGCTTCTATCTTTTTAGGGTCAATTTCTATGCCATGCTGATGTATGATGAAGCCTAAGAACTTCCCAGCTGATACGCTAAAAGCACACTTCAAAGGGTTCATCTTCAGGCCATACCTCTTCATCTTCTCAAAAGCTAAGCGCAAGTCGGCCAGATGAGATTCAAAGGCATCCAACTTGACCACAATGTCATCAATATAGACTTCTAGTATGACGCCGAGTAGATCATGGAAGATTAGATTCATGGCTCTTTGATACGTGGCCCCGGCGTTCTTTAACCCAAAGGTCATCACTGTCCATTCGAATAAGCCAAGGAACCCGGGGCAACGGAAGGCCGTTTTAGACATGTCCTCTTCAGCCATGAAAATTTGATTGTACCCCGCGTTACCGTCGAGGAAGCTGATGACCTCGTGTCCAGCGGTATTGTCAATAAGCATATCGGTTATAGGCATAGGGTACTCGTCTTTGGGTGAGGCTCTGTTCAAGTCTCTGAAGTCGATGCACACCCTCAACTTGCCGGACCCTTTCTTTTCTACGGGCACGATGTTGGAGATCCAGTCGGCATACCTGCAAGGTCTAATAAAGTTAGCTTTAAGCAGTCGACCGATCTCTTCCTTGATCCGGTCATACATCTCGGGATTGAATCTCCTGGCCGGTTGTTTAAAAGGCCTGAAACCGGCCTTGATAGGCAACCGATGTTCTACTAGCTCTCGGCTCAAACCGGGCATGTCATGGTATTCCCATGCAAAGCAGCAAACATACTCTTTTAGCAAGCCGACTAACTTAAGTTTGCAGTCGGCTTTCAAATTCTTGTTTACAAATGTCGGCCTAGAACTCGAACCATCCCCTATGTCTACCTCCTCTAATGGGTCGGCCGACGTGAAACCTTGCCCTAGCTTATCCATATCATCTAATTCTTCTATGGCCTCGTGCATATCGTTCTTATTAGACCGATACTCTGCGAGTCGCTTTTGTAACCACTCCGAGTTGGGATTCATCTGGTTACTTCATATTTCGGGGCCGATTGCCATCAACCGGCTTTGAAGGTGCGGGCACTCGGCTGTCTCCTTTAGCACTAGGGGAGTCGGCTCCCGAGGAGTCACCGAGTTGTTGCCGACTCACTAGCGCATCAACCATGGTGATGAAAGCCGAGACACCCTGAAGTCGGTCGCTGCCGACTGGCTTCAAAGATACGGGTACGAACCCGCTCTTTGTGGCGCTAAGGAAGTCGAACCCGGAAAGGTCACGCCCAGACAGGCACGTTGCGTTGGGGTGCTGCCAGTCCACCAATGCATCGGCCAGGGCGACACAAGCCGAGTTATCTGCGTGAATGACTTCGACTTCCTCATCAATCCATTGTATCAAGCATTGGTGCATCGTGGACGGCACGCATTGGTTGGCGTGAACCCAATCACGACCCAGTATGACGTTGTAATTCCCTTGCACTTCGGCGACGAAGAAAGCAGTGGCCAGAGTCTTGCTCCCGATGGTGAGCTCTACATACATCACGCCTTTTGGCCTCCGTGCTCTCTTTGCCTTCGAATCCGTTGAGCACCATATTGGTCTTCATCAATTCATCATCATGCAATCCTAATTTCTTGAAGACCGAGTAGGGCATAAGATTTACTACGGCACCACCATCTACGAGCATTCTGGCCACAGGTGATCCATTAATATGACCCTTGACGTATAACGGCTTCAAGTGCTTCACCGGTTCCGTCGGCTTCTCAAAGATGGCATTCTTGGGACCGAAGTCAAACTGGGCTATCTCCCCATTCTCATCTACAACACGGAACTCGGCCGGTAAGTAATATACCATATTTATGTCCATACCTCCGTGAGCTGGCGTAGACTCGTAGTCCACCATTTCTTCTTCGTCGCCTTCTGTGGTGGCTATCGACTTCGGGGAGCTTCCGAGTAGGGGAGACGTGTCTTCGGGAGTCGTCGTGTCCTCTACTCGCTTAGGCTTCCACACTTGCTTTATGGGCACCATGGGCCGAATCTCATTAAAAGATTCATCCCTCAGCTTCTCGGCTTCTTGCTCAGTCTTCTCTTGATTTATCATACGCTGCAGCCTCCTCTTCTTAGTTTTAGTCAGCCCGGGAGGGCACCATGTGGGCTGAGTGTACTTAGGATCTCTAGGCCGGCTCTTGCTCGGACCAGCTTCATGGTCATTGGCCACAGACCCCTGCTGCACAGTGATTACGTTATCATTAGAATTGACCAGATTACCGATGGTAATCGGTCCTTTGTCGGGTCCGTTGATCTCTATTTTTTGCCCGCCGTCCGTTGGAGCATCAATACTTGGCGATTTAGCACGCCACACCTTTCTGGCTGATTGCCCCAGAGAAGTCGAAGATGACCGACTCATATCGCCAACTAGTCGGTCCCGAGTAGGACGATTGAACTTTTGCGCCGGCCGACTAGCGTTGCCACTCAGTCGGCTCCGAGTAATATAAGTGAGCCTCTCGTGTACGGGCCTCCTTGATGCCGTCCACCCTGGATGAAAAGCGTAAGGAGTCATTGGGTGCTATCCCCATCTTCCATTGAAGTCGTTCATGTAAGGTATAGATGGGGGTGGCACCATCCATGGAGCTGGCATCCATGGCCCATGTGGCCTGACCTGATGCTGTAATCCTGGCCTTGGAGGTGATCTTGGGCGCTTTGAGTGCGATGGTTGATTAGGGATAGCGCCGGCCGCTTGATTAGCATATTTGGAAAGCAGCATATTGAAAGTCGGCTTTACTCGTTTATGCCGTGCTCCGGCTTCGTTCGTCTTCCATTTGCCGACTTCCGGACTCTTGGGTTTGATGAACTTGGTCCGGGTGCCCTCTGGCGTATGCGGTTGCCCCCCGAGTGCGCTGGCATGGGTGTCTCCTGGTACTCGGGTCTGCCCCCCGAGGACATGATTTCTAATAGTGATCTTCAATATTTCCTTGCCATCGGGTTGTTTCTCAAGTATGACCTCTCTTCCCGGGACCTTGTCGACTTCCTTTTTCCTGGGTTCACCAATAATCACTTTATCTTTGTTAGCTGATTCGGCTATGTCGGGCCAAATTAACACCTTCTTCCCTTCCAAACCCATGACGTTCATTGGGAAGGGCTGCTTGTCAATTTGCATTTCGGCAAAACTTAATCGTCCATCATTGATAGCCGATTGTATCTGTCGCCGAAAAACATTACAGTCATTAGTCGCATGAGAGAAAGTGTTGTGATACTTGCAATAAGCTCGCCGTTTTAGCTCTTCAAACGACGGTAAAGAGTGAGATATCCTGATGACCCTGTCTTGTAGCAAAGAATCGAATATTTTATCACACTTGGCTATATCAAAGGTGAATTTCATCTCTTCTTCACGATTCTTGCGAGTCGGCTTGAGAGCATCACAAGTATATGGTTTAGCTTTGGAGGACCAAACGAACTCGGCGGTGTACATGTTACCCTCATCGCCCGAGCTGTCGTACTCAACCATGTGCATCCTAGGACGATCGGGTTTGAGCCTGTGGATTTCTTTGACTTCTATGCTTCGGCTTTCTTGAGCCAAAACTTTTTGCAAGACTTGATTGACACTTAAGAGCTCATAATTTTCTATCCGTTCCCTAATATGGGTTTTCAATCCGGCAAGCACCAAGTCGGCTAAGTCTCTTTCGGTTATTACCAAGCTATAGCATCGGTTTTTTATGTCCCTAAATCTTTTGACGTAGTCGGTGACCGACTCGTCGTGTTTCTGTTTGACCGATGTAAGATGTGACAACTTGAGCTCATTGTCGCCGCTATAAAAATGATCATGGAACTTCTGCTCCAATTGTGACCATAAGAGTATAGTGCCAGGTGGCAAAGCAGAGAACCATGAAAAAGCGGTGCCAGTCAGAGACAAAGGAAATAAACGTACCTTCAACTCGTTTATAGAGTTCGCTTCACCTAACTGTGCTAGGTACTGACTGACATGCTCCCATGTAGTCTTCGTTCCCTCATCGCTAAACTTAGCGAAGTCGGGAACCTTGTAACCCGGAGGGTATAGGATAGCATCGTAGTAGTCGGGATATGGTTTCTGGTACATCCGACTTCTCACCTTCGGCTCGAGCCCGAAGGATTCTGAAAACATCTTTTTTATGTCCTCCTTGAGCTTGGCTAAAATTTTGTCCGGAGCGGACGAAGTCGCCGTAGGATGACTGGCCATGGGTGCGACTTGTGACCCATACGCCGAGCCGTGACTCGGCATCGGCCTAACCATGCTTGTGCTTACGGGAGGTGCAATCAGGCTCTGGTTCGGTGCTACCGCCGAACCGGGTATACTCATGATCAGACTAGGGTTGGCGGGTACGGCTATGAGTTGGTTGGTTTGGCTAGGGCGTAAATTCAATGGCACGGAAGCGCCGATGAATCTACTACCGAGGTCGGAACAGGGTTTACCACTCCTACAGCCGTACCGGTGTTACCACTAGATGTTGGACACGTGCTCCCCTTAGCACTTGTGTTTTCCATGAACGAGTTGTAAACAAGAGTATTGCCTTCCGAAATATAACTCTGTATTTCGGCTATCTGTTCTGGGGAAAACGTGCTGCTTACCGGGGTGCAAACCTTCTTGCCGTGTAGAGGAGGGAATTTGATTTCTCCAACCGGAGTGATGTTTCCCTGACGATCCTTTTTGAAGTTTGCGAGGAACGTCTGCAGATCCTCCTCCTCCCACTTCTTCTTGTATGCTTCAAAAGCTTGGCGATGTTCCTCCGATAATTCCTCGTATCCTGGCTTGATGATGTTATCGGTGCTGATCTCGCCGAGTTGTGGAGTCTGATGGTTAGACATGATGATTTCGTCCCCAGCGGAGTCGCCAAAAAGTGTGTTCGCACACGAACACGTCACCGTGTACCCCCGGAGCCGAGCGCGATGCGTGGGACACGGAGCCGGGGGAGACTCGCCGGGGAGCGCGATACGCAAGACACGCTGGCGAGTGCTTTTGAGAACCCGAAACCCCACACCCCCGGGAGGGACCCCGTCAGGGAGTGCGGCGGCTATGGGCCACCCTAGGTCGACCTGATCGCCCCTAGGGCCTCGAGTTTCGTTGTCGTGTAACACGAAGAACAACGAAGAACGAGAAGCAGAAAAACAAGGATGAGTAGATGAAAAGACAATAGATTGATTGTTTCGATTGGGAGAGTTCCACCTCAATCGGCCATGTACCCTTCATATTTATAGGGTATGCCCGGTCTTTAAGCTGCAATAGGACTCTATCTCGTACAAAGATATATTTCCATACAATCTTGAGATAACTTCCTAATTAGATTGAATTAACCGCCGTGATCCAGACTCCGTCTTGTATACGAGATGTCTTTCCATATTATCCGGGAATCTTTCCAAATCTCAGACTTTCCTTTAAAAGCCTTGATCCGCCACTGTTCCTTGCGCCCCAAGTTAAGGCTTCGAACACAAAAGTCTTCTCCTTGAAACCTGGTGCCTTGGCCTATCCGTAGAATACTTCGGGAACGTCACCAACCGTCCATCGACTTGTTGTTGCCGGGAGTCAGTCGTGCTATGTAGAATCCGTCTTGGATCTACTCGGGACCGCGAAGGCTCAGGGACACGAGTACTCGGGAACACGAGTGTTCGGGAACGCAAGTACTCGGGAATATGAACGCTCGGGGGTGAGTACTCAGGAATATGAACGCTCGGGGACGAGCACTCGGGGGCACAGTCGGGGTCTGGCACTCGGATCTTATCCATGCTTGGCACTCGGGAGCATTGTTCAGTGCTTGGGGACGCGAGTACTCGGGGACACGAGTGCTCGGGGACGCGAGTACTCGGGGACACGAGTGCTCGGGGCGCCAGTACTCAGGGACACAAATGCTCGGGTGCGCCAGCACTCGGGACCACGGGTACTCGGGAACGGGTACTCGGGAACGGGTACTCGGGACTCGGGGACGCCGCACCACTCGGCATGGGCCACGATTCAGTAACCTTGTAAACCTTGCCTAACGCACTCGGTCCATTGGGGTTGCTGCCAATTTTGGTCGTCAACAATTCCTATCCTCCAACACTCGCCCGCCTTCTCCCTCCTATTCAAGGCCACCCTAAAATCCCCAAAATGCGTCGATCCCTCCAACTCTTCTCCAAAATTGAGTCTATTCCTATCTCTCACCTCTCGGCGACACTAATCATGCCCCTCTTCCTCTGTGATTCCACTAGATCGCTCCAACATGAAGCTCACCGGAAATGGGCTAGCTTGATGCCTTGGGCTCGATCTCCTCTTGGAAGCACAATGAGGAGTGAAACCTCATGAAAATGGCAGAGGTTGCAAACGCAAGGATATACTCGTTTTGCTTAAAATGGCTGAGGAGTAGCCGAGAGTCCACAGCCGAGGTGGTCGGCGTGGTGGCACACTGTGAGGGATGAAGAGGCATTCTGTCATATAAGTGGTGGGCGCGTGAGCTAGGGGACGGAGAAAAGGAGGAGGATGGCACATGGCACCTGACATGCGAGACTGAACAACCAAAATTTTGGATTGCTGAGGAAGACTAACTACCCCTATTGGGGTTTAGAGCATCTCTAACCCATCCCCCAAAAAAGTCTTAACTCCCAAAAAACTGTCATTTTTGGGAGTTAGACCTATCTAACCCATCCCCAATACACCTCTAACTCCCAAAAAAAATTTAGAAGCTCCCAAAAAAACTTGCTCTGCCTCCCAAAATATTGGGACTCCCAATCCCCCTCCCAATCCAACAAATACACGCAGGAGAAAACTCCGGTTGCAACCGCCCGCCGAGCTCCGCCGCGATTCACCGCCGCCGGCCTCCCTCCGGCCATGCCACCGACTGCCACGGGCCCCTCCGCCCCCGCCGACCCCGTGCCCCGCGCCCTGCCGCCGCCTGCTCCTCCACGGCCGTGCCGCGCCAGCCACCGCCGCCTCCCGACTCGGCCTCCCGAGCTCCCGCCGCTCCCGTGCCCCGGCCTCCCGCCGCTCCCGCCACTCCCGTGCCCGGCGTCCCGCACCCGACCGCGCCGCCCGCAGGGGAGGGGAGAGAGGCGGCGAGGGAGGAGAGAGAGGCGGCAGGGGAGGAGAGAGAGGCGGCGGGGGAGCGCGGCCGGCCAGCGAGCTCGGCGGCGCGGGGGGGTGGCGAGCGGCAGCGGCGGCGGGGCAGCGCCGCGCGCGAGGGAGGAGAAGGGGAGGGTCAGGCGGGGTGAGGAGGGAGAGAGAGAAGGGGGTGGGTTTTATATTAAAAACACTTTTTTATCTTACGCTTTCTAATACTAAAGACGTCTTTTTGATCTACGCTTTCTCTCAGAAATTTTATTGGGAGTTAAGTTTAGGGGATGGGTTAGATGCCACTCTCCTAATACCCAGGAATTTTTGGGAGTTAAGTTTTAGGAGTGAGTTTTTGAGAGTTAAGTTTTGGGGATGGGTTAGAGTTGCTCTTAGCGTTACCCATCTAAAAAATGGGTTTAGAGTTACCAAACGCTCCAAAACTACGGTTATGCACAAAAGGAATATTTGTTCTCCATTGTAGTAAATTTTTTAGGAAAACTGACTCGCTTAATTAAGATAGCATGTTCAAGGGTACAATGCCAGGATCCGGTGGCATAAGAAGCCACAGGTGCCGACCAGACTGAAGGGAAAGTGAGTACTTAACTAAATTATGCGCTTCAGCATTTGACCTCCTCCCTTCGTGTCGAAACTTCACCTCGTCAAATTGCTTCATCATCATATTGATCTCCTTGAGGACCACACTATGGGCCTGTTTGGTTGGGCGGTGGCTGTTGACAAAGCTGCTATTGGCTGGCTGTCTGAAAAAACTGCTGTGGCCGTGAGAAAGTTGACATATGGCTTTTGGTTGATCTAAATCATCTACAGCATTTTTTAAAATGAGCACTGAAGCTTCAACACATTGTAAAAAGCTGGCAGAACGCAGCTTTTTCAAACAGCTAAATTTACACTGCAAAGCCCACAACTACCGTTGACAAAAGCTGTTAAAAAGCTGGCCGTTTGGTTGAGCTGCAGCTTTTTTCAGTGAAAAGCTGCTGAAAAGCCCAACCAAACACCCCTTATATATGCAGCGGCTTCTGGATATAATATCGTGCACAACACCTGAACTATCAGAAGCAACGACCACCTTCCTGGCTCTGATATCCTAGGCTAGCGCTAAGGCCTCCGGACATGCTAGGGCGTCTAGTGTTGCTGGGTCCAGCACGCTAGACATGGTCACCGCAAACGCGCCCTGGTATGTGCTGTCGCAACTGCAGAAGCTCCACAACTACTAGACTTTGCCAATCCTCCATCAACTTTAATTTTCAAGAAATCAGCAGGGGGTGCAACCCTCTTGGGGGCCGGTGCACCATTCATCATAGCATGTTGTCAGTTAGGCTGCACCTTCTTCTCATTGACCATCTGAAGTTCTCCCAGGAAACTAGTCACAAAACAGTGAACAAACAACAGGCTCTGAATCTTCATTAATCACTTTCCTCCTCGCCATCCAGATTGCCCATAGAGTCACCAAAATTTTGACAAAATCCTCTTGCTTCACTGACTCTAAAAGGTAAAAAGGCATTCTTTCACATCCGAGATGTTATCCACCTGAAGATGTTCAATTAATTCGTCAACAAGCAACGCCCAGACACATCTAGACATGGTACACTAGTAAGGAGTGTTTCCAGGAGTCCTCATGCACATTGCATATAGCAAACGAACTTACTTCCTCCACGCCCCGATGCTTAAGAACATCCTCAGTCGGCAAAAATTGCAAGACCAAGCACTAAGAAAAATTCCCATCTTTTAATGGTACCTTTGTTTTCCAGAGAGAAGCCCATCGTTTGCTATCTCGGTCAGGATGTGAACTATCAACGACTCCATCTATCCAATTCTCCCTCCTTTTCTTGGTGCTGACAAGCATTCGGTATGCAGAACGATAAAATACTCCAGATTTTTTAAGTCCCAAGCCCAGAAGTCCTCTTGTACTCGACTGCTCAACGGGATTGTACGTATGACACCCACATCCAGAGGATAGAAATCTCACCAAGCTTCTGCAAGTTCTGATGTCCCATTGGTGCATTGATTAGCTCAGACGCAAGAATCGGAGGGGACAATGTCTTCGCAACTACCAGCCACAGCGCCACATCTCGTGGCGGCCAGTTATGCGCCCAAACTAGCATAGATGCACCATTACCAATACGCTTAATCAGTCCCTGGCACAACACATCCCAACCGTCAAGGATAGCTCTCCATACCTGAGAATGATGTGACCCAATTATTGCTTCCAGCAGATCACTCTCCAGTGGTATACACCCTTAAGGATTCTTGTGCTAAGAGAGTTCGGGTATCAAGGATGCGCCAGGCTTGTCTAGCGAGTAAAGCTAAATTAAAAAGTTCCATGTCATGAAAGCCCAATTAATCCACCCAGGTACTTAGGGCATGTCATTGCCTCCCACGACACCCAACATGTTTTCCTCTTCCCTTCTTTGCTTCCCCACTAGAAACCCCTGATCATCGAGTTAATCTCATCACACATTTAAAGCAAGACATAGAGTAAGTAGGGGTCGCATGTATAACAGATTTGATGAGAACCTCCTTGCCTCCAAATGAAAGAGTCTGTTCCACCCACCCTTGAACTTGTTTCCAGACTCGGTCTTTCAGTAGGCATGCCTAAGTATTTCTCTAATAATGATTCATTCGACACTTGCAAATCTACCTTGATGTCTTCACGCAATTGATTAGAGCATCCCTTACTAAAGTGGATTGATGACTTCTAGATTTATTCTTTTCCCCGAAGCGCAACGGTAAGTCTCCAATACATTAGTGATCTCCGTTGCACCTTCCAGATTTGCTTTCACAAACATCCGGCTATCATCCGGAAATAAAAGATGGTTCACTAGGGGAGCCGAGGCGCCAGAGCCGATGGTGCCACTTGGATGTCAATCAAATTTTCTAAAAGTCCTCTTCTTTAGCATGCTCGATAGGCCCTCTGCTGCCAAAAGAAATAAGTACGATGAAACAGGATCACCTTGCCGTATGCCTCGTGATGATTTCAATTCCTGCAGTCTCGCACCGTTGAACAGAACAGAAAAAGAAACCGATGTAATGCATTTCATCACCGTCACGACCCAAATAGGGTTAAAGCCAAGCCGGTTCATGGTCGCTTCAAAGTAAGGCCATTCCACCCTATCATATTCCTTCATCATATCCAGCTTGAGGGTACAAAACCTTTTATGTCTCCCTCGCTTCTTCTTCATGTAGTGTAAGCACTCATATGCCGTTGTAATATGGTCCGTGATTAATCTTCCTGGCACAAAGGCTGATTGCTCACCCGATATAATATCAGGTAGGACTCGCTTAAGCCGCTTAGCAATGACTTTGGACACCACCTTTTGTAGGACTTTACACAAACTTATTGGGAGAAACCAAGTTAACAGTATAGGGTTAGGTACCTTCGGTATTAAAAGAATGAAAGTTTTGTTGATAGATTCCAAATCCACCCCTCCATTGTAACTTCCTCTCCACACAGGCTACAATGTTTATGGTAGAAGTGGGTTAGTAGGTTGTCTGGTCCAGGGGCCTTCGTGGGGAACATTTGGAAGAGGGCTACTTTAACCTCTTCCTCAGTATGTGGTTGCATTAGCATATCATTCATCTCACGTGTGACACACACAAGAACATTGTGGAGCACCTCTGCTGATCGTGTAACACCCTCCGAGGTATATAGATTCTTGTAAAAATTAGAGATCATAGTACTCAACTCCACAGCATCTTCGCTTATTGTGCCATCCTCCCAGGTAAGCTGTGAAATACAATTCTTCTTTCCATGCATACTTGCCCTCTGATGGATGAACTTGGTATTCTGATCACCCTCAGCCAGCCATTGGATCCGTGACCTCTGGCTCCACATTGCCTCTTCATGACGGTTCAACTCCACAAGGCGGATCTCCCCTCAGCTGTTATAGTCGCTTTCTTAACTCATTCATCTCATTTTTTAGAGTATTGTACATTCTAAGTCCTCATACTATTTAAGGGGTGTCACGTTTGTCTTCGAACTCTGAAAATCGTCATCTAGGTCCGTGAACTTCAGTAACTGTGCCATCTAGGTCCAAAACGGGTCCGACCCCGTTTGACCGGCCACCTGGCGCCGTTTTCCGCTGCCACGTCGGACAGGGGTAACGGCCGTTGATGAAATATGCGAAAACACCCCTGACCCCGCCTGCGCCGTCGTCCTCCTGGTCATACCCCTCGGCGTTCCTGCCCCCGCCGCCGTCGCTGTCCGACGGGGACCTCGTCCGCTCGCTTCACCGCCTGGCGCGCGACCTCTCCGCCGTCGACACGCCCGCGCCGTTCCTGCGCGCGGCGTTCGCGTCCATCTCCAGGAGGTCAAGGCCGTCGTGGCCGACTGCTCCGCGTGGAGCCGGATGCGGCTGCTGCTGCAGTCGGACGAGACGGACGCGGAGCTGCGGGAGCTGCACCACGACCTGGCCACGCTGCTCGACCTCTTGCCCGTCGTCGAGCTGGGGCTCGCCGACGACGTGATGGACCTCCTCGCCCTTGCGTCGCATAGCATGGAGGCATCAGTAGAAGAAGCGCCGCCGCCGCCGGCGGCGAATGAAATTTGGGCATTTTCTTTCCTGTGATACAACCACGAAATTTAGGATAGGAACGAGATCTAGAGGTACTAAGGAGGCTAACAATATAAATTAATTGGAGAATAGCTCACTGAATTGGTTGAATTTGATTCGTCCCCAAGCTTCTAGTGGAGCGAGCAACCGATTCGATGGGGAGCGCTGGGGAGAGAGCGCGCGATGGGAAGAGGGAGTGGGGAGAGAGAGCGACGTGAGAGAGGATTTGCGAGGACAAGGTCCGACGCGGCGCCCTGCAGCAGGACTCGGGAGGCACCATGCGGCCAGCTCAGCGACGGTCGCCGCAGCACCACCGCGTAGCACCACCGCGCCTCCCGGAAGCCACTGGTGAGTGCCAACGATCATGGGATGCTGCGAGCCGCGGGCTCGGAGGAGAACGTGAGGATCATGGAGGTGGACGACGGCGGCGGCGAGGCGCGCGGCGCACGGCGCAGCAGCTGCTGCTCGACGCCGGTGAGGGCCGAGCTGTACCAGAAGGCATCGCCAACGCCGTCGGGGCTGATGACGGACGGGAGCGCGCGGACGTTCAGCGGCCGGTTCGAGGAGCACTCGGCCTCCTTCTCCGCCGCGTCCGAGGCGAGCGGGCGGCACCACCGCAACGCCGACCAGCACGCGGCCGCCGCGCTGCTGTACCCGAGGAACTACATGGCCAACACGGAGTCGTCGCGCGCCAAGGCGCGGTCGCAGAGCGCGCCGGGGCATCGCCCCGCGTCGGCGGGTGGATCCGAGGCGGTCCCGTCGTCGCCGTCGTGCGAGCGGCCACCGAGCGTGGGCGGCGGCGTGCGGCGGAGGGCGTCCATCAACCCGCGGGACCTCGACGGCGCGCGCAACAGGAGCTCCGACGCGACGCGCATGGAGCGGTGCATGTCGCAGGCGCGCGCGGGCGCGGGCGCGGGTTCGGCGTGCCAGTCGGCCGTGCGGCTGGACGGGTGCCCGAGCGTGTCGCTGCCCGGCAGCGAGTGCGGGTCGTCATCGAGCGCCGTGGTGGCCTCGGCCGCCGCCGGGGCGCGCATGGCGTGACGATCGCAGAGCATCACTCGTGCAGAGGAGAGTTTGGGGGAATGGGAGCGACCTGGGATGAGACGGGGGTGTTTTCGCATATTTCATCAACGGCCGTTACCCCCTGTCCGACGTGGCAACGGAAAACGGCGCCAGGTGGCCGGTCAAACGGGGTCGGACCCGTTTTGGACCTAGATGGCACAGTTACTGAAGTTCACGGACCTAGATGACGATTTTCAGAGTTCGAGGATAAACGTGACACCCCTTAAATAGTATGAGGACTTAGAATGTACAATACTCCATTTTTTACTTGTCCAAATACTGATGAGCCCCACCCTTGCATGTCTACCGTGATCAACGCCAGCTTAGCTTGAATATCCACCATCGAGATGCCCACCTGATGCTTCTGACATGTCTGTTCAACAAAGGAAACAAAATTCTCATGTGATTCACACATTAATTCGTACCCAGCTGCGCCACCGTCCGCTGTCGGTGAGGCCCCGCCGCTCCTCTCCTCTGTTTTCCTCTCACTGATGGACAGGCTCCACTGGTAAGGCACATAATTTACGTTTAAACATTAAGGTGCCACTGCTAGGCGGGCCCCCTCTCTCAGTTTTTCATTTTAAACCGGGTTTTAACCACTGAGTCTATGGCAAGACAGACCCACATGTTAGGTTTATAGTTTTAAACCCGCACTGGTTTAAAATATGCCTTCACGTAAGAAAAGTATGTTCCCTCTTTACCCTTTTAATGTCACCTGCTTTAACTTTAACAAAGTATTTTCCACCCTCTTTACCCTTTTGACGTCACCTGCTTTAACTTTAACAAAGTATTTTCCACCCTCTTTACCCTTTTGACGTCACCTGCTTTAACTTTAACAAAGTATTTTCCATCTTAATTCTCCCTCTTATTTTTCCCTCTCGGCAAAACTTTGACCACTCATTTCTTCCTCCTCATAACTCCAATTGACCTTGTTATTTTTTCTAAATTTCTCTAAATCAAATCCTATCCAATAATACCTATTTCATAAGTTTTTAAATTATTTTAATTTTAATTTATTTTGGTTTGTTTGCTTTTCTAGCGATTAGATACCGATGCTTGGGCAAATTTCGAGAAGGACCATAACACCACCAGGACACCAACGAGCCAGACAAGCACCCTCTTTGATCATTTTGAATCCCATATGTACAATGTATTTATTTTTTCATCAAATCTGCATGGTATTTCATTACAAATTGTTATTTTATGCTTAGGAAGTAGTTATACTTATCATTTCATGTGCCCGTCCTTTGGTATTGTATGACTAGTACCTTGTCACCCTAGTGTTAGTTACCCACTATACATATAAATATTTGTGGGACTTTAGATGTACTTATTAAAATTTCTTAGCCATGCTTTAGTATGATAAATTAGAGAAAGTTGTAGATCACTTATACACTCACCCTTGGATGCCATTTTTTGTCCAAGGGTTACTTTTGAAAATATATTGTTGAGTTTGTGTCGAATATCTAGTTGCCCCTCTAGTCCCCATTGCTATTTTTCCCCTTTCCTACATCTGATGCCAGAACAACTGCCCAATTGCCGCTCCTTTGCGTAGGAACCAATCCCTTCTTCTACGCCAAACCACCCGGTATGCTAGCAACGAATGGAGTTCCCCTGCAAATCGCACTCGAGGCAAGCGTGAGGTGCTCATGACACTAGACCTCCACCCACCTGATGGCCGACCAGCACTGATTCCCCGCACCTGCCGTGGCACCTAAGAGGATGCGAATCATGGATGAAGAGAAAACTCGCCTGGCCACATCAAATCAGACCGAGCAGCGCTACTACTCAGGAAATGATGACCACCGGGGATCAGGAACAAATTGGGAACTCTGGATTAGCATATACACCACCAAATTTTAAGGGGGGTAGCCCCAATAACTTGGAAGAGTTGTTAATTGATATGACCTAGCATAGAGCGATAGCTATAACCACACCCTAGGTGCATCCAAACCATCACCAAGACTGTGGAGATGAACAAGTGAAGTCACCACCTCACAAGACTATCAAACGGAAGATGGGAACCAGCTTGACTGGATTACTTTGCAGCGGAAGACTACACACCAGAGCCTCTGTTCTTTTCTCCTGCTCTATCCGAATCTCGAGGATGAGATTCCTTTAAGGGGGGGTAGGTTTGTCACACCCTGATTTCCCAAAAACCTGAAAATTAGGACCAACAAAAACTTTTTGCGTCAATAATAATGTCAGTCAGAATATACCTAACTAAAACTTTAATTCAAGTCATGATACCAAAACACGAAAACCCTTGCTCCTATTTTTCTCAATCTCCTATTTTTCCCGAACCACGTCCGACGACACGGGCAACCTTGTTCAACACCTTGTCTCCATATGTGGCCGCTCACCCTCGCATTCCCACCGCGAGCGCACCTCGACATCCTTTCTCCTCTTCCTAGTCGGTGTAACGTAGACCAACAATTACAACTAGGTACCCCCATGATATTCTTGCAAAAGTGAGACATATATGTGTCACTCACCTCTTCCGAATGCCGTGACCCTCTGCCACCCACTTCATCATGTCCTGTCATGAGTGTGTGCACATATATATTGTTTTTTTTCTATGTGTACGCATATATGCAAACTCTAACCCTCGGCACTCTTCGGTGGTCTTAGTCACCAACCGTATACATATATATACAGTAGTACAGTAGAGTCAATTTTGCAAACCTTACCCTACCGTGAAACCCTACACTTCTCTTGTCCCCAATGAAACCCCATATATGCTAAAACTCCCAAGCGTATGTGTGCACATACACTCTGAACTCTATTTCGATTTCCTTGAACAGAAGTGAGATCCAAAGCCCTTAGCCACGATATCCTTTCCCTTAGCTGCTAGCAAATTCCACGAAGTCAAGGGGGCCGCCACAATGCTCTGTTACCTGAGATAACACTAAATTTTACTAGTGGGGATTGAGATGCCTAAAACCTTAAAGTAACAATTTTAGGAATACGAAGATGGGAATGAGAAAGAATCTTTGGCAATACGTTTAGTCAGTTGTCTCAAATTTTCTAAAACAAGTAACACGCGCCAGAACAACACTCCAAGCATACTAAATAATATCAAACTTAGGTTTTACTTAATCGGGAAGCTTGCTGGCTTATCACTAAATTGAACATGCGAGTTTTATTGAAGCATTTCCTGAAATGACAGTGTTTCCTACTTGCCACTCAACTCCATGTCGTTTAATCAAAACTTTCCCCGACATGTCCCATCATCTGCTAAACACCACAAGCCTGGCATGAGCTAAATTCTTGCAGTACGAGTCACCACATCCCGAGCACAACTTCCTCCCGTGCAGTCTTTTTTGCCCTGATTTATCTGTTGCATGCTCGTTCCTATTTACAACAACCACTCGCAAAGTACCACCCGAATTTACTTGTACTCCCTTCCAGGTGGACCCGTGGCCCACACGGCAGCCCACCTCCTCCTCACCATTCCCTTCCCCATCTCTCCTCCTACTTTCCTCTGCTAGAGTATTGTGCTTACCTGCCACGCCCCAAGCCACCTCATCTTGTCCACCGCGCCGCCCGTCATCAAGTGACAGTGCACCCTACAGCTAGCACTGCAAGACCCGCCATGGTCGTCGTCGCCACGCGCCCCTGGCCATGCGCTCTCCTATTTGTCTTCTCTGCTATTGAGTTGATTCCCGTCTCCCTCTGATCTTTAACACCAGAGCGCCTGCTCTCCTTCCCCATCACCCCATCTGAGCAGCTCAAGGCGGCAAGCTCCTCTCCTCTTCAGCCACACCCGAGCTCCCAGGCTACAGAGCGGTCCTTCTCCCTCCATGGAGCCAAGCTCTCCCCAAGCTTCATTCCCGTGCTCTTCAACTCTTCTCCATTACCTGCAAACCGAACTCCGCTTCTTCTCCCTCCTACTAAAGCACCAAGACCGAGCCCCACTGCTACCCCTTTAACCCAGCGGACCCACCTCCTCACGCCACTAGCTGGTTCGCCGCCGCAGCCGAGTAGCCCGCGACGCCACCGCCGAAGGTTCCCTAGTGCAGTCCCGCAGCCGGTGCACTCCCTGCTCGAGTACCTCCCCGCTCCCTTCTCTGCTGGCAGCTGAAACCACCGGTGCGCGTCACCCCGGATCTACCCGAGCATGCTGCCCTCGCCGCCGCTGAGCATGTCACAATGGCAGCCAGCAAGTCGTCCTCCACGACCGTCACCGGCGAGGTCTACCCGACGCAGCTACTGGCATCATCTACCGCGGCCAACAAGGCCACGGCCCCGTCACCGCCGCGGAGCACCAGACCTATCGCCGCATTTCCCTCGGTTCCGGGATTTCCGCCGCCCCCTCACCGTCGGGCCAGTGGCCACCGGCGTCAAATCGCTCCAACCGTGGGTTCGCCATCCTCCTCGGGGCCATTTCGGTGGTTACCACCACTGTTGGCATTGCCACTTGCCGCCGGCAACGGTGCCCAGAGCCGCCGCCACGAGCTCTCAGCTCGGATTCAACCCGCGCCGCCGTCCCCTCTCGCCGCGGTCCCGATCCCCGCCACGCCGTTATCCCTCTTGCCGCGCCCCAGACTCCAGCTTAGTCAGCACCATCAGCTCCCATTCCGCCCCTCGCTACCGCGAGCAGCTGAACTTTGCTGCAGTCGACGAGACCCGCCGGCCGACGGTAAGCCGCTCCCGGTTGGCCTTACTTCCAGCGACAACCGCCCCGTGGACTACTCCCTCTCCCTCTAATTTCTCTTTCCCTGGCAGTGATTAACCGAGCACCTACACCTAGTAGATCAGTAGCTATCCCTAACATGGAATGATGCGTGGGTGTAGTCCGCTGGTTCTTCGTCTGAAGTTATTGGGTTTAATAGCAAAGCTATAACATACCTATAAAATGAATAGGGAAAAACCCTAGCGTGGCAATACACCCCCTAGTTGGTATCTAATGGAAGATATAATACCTAGTGATTTCCCACCAATGTGAGGAAAACCTAACATGCATTCACCCTAGCACGATAGAAGCTAAAGGGATCTTATGACGGCAGAAAGCCCTAAAATCAGTACCTTTTGTTGTGTTGACCTAAAAGCACCCTCTCTAACTCTCTAAAGCTTCTCAAAGTCAAATGGCTAATCAAACGCATCATGATCGCGTGTGTTGATTCTTCTGGTTCTGTATTTGATGTTCTTGATTTTTCCTCGTGCCATTGATTTATTCGTCGTTTTTCCCGACATGTAGATAACGACGTTAGAGATATCATGCGAAGGACCCCGGACCATTGCTGTATCAAGTTCAGGATCGAGACTCAGCCAATTCACCAGGCAAGCTCTCCCACCTTGAACATGTTGAATCCCATACGTTTAAAATTTAAGTATGTTGTTTGCGAACCTTGCATGCTATCTGAGTATAAACATTATTTTATGCTAGATTGGGTACACCCAGTAGATGCATATGATATAGATCTGGAATCCGATCCTTGGAACCCTAGGTTTATCTAGTCGGTCGTATTGGACCGACAAACTAATAGGGATATAGGCTTTAGCCATGCTTAGACCTGCTGTAGTTAAAACAAATTTTTACTGGGTACGATGGGAATAGGATCAAAACCCTCGGTTTGTTTATGCATTCTGAGGAATCTTTTAAAAGGGAAATGTTTACCAAAATCCCGAACGAAATGATGGAGGATTTTGATTCGGGCAAGAATATTAAGGGGTGTTGGAGGATGGTAGTGTAGCCGGTTGCTACTTGAGGTGATGAGTATGGAATGGTAGGGTAGCCGGTTGCTACCTGAGGTGAAGGGTTGAAACTGGACTCTTACTCGAATCGATTAAGGACCGAACCTAAGTGCCGCTAAATCAGTTCCACATTGTACGTCCACATGTCCTTTATGGGAAGGACTTGACTCGGTACCCTGTCTAATGCTAGAGCTCGGAACCGTGGGAAGTTAGGGTGATGTGCTAGGGTGGATTTGGGATCCCTAGAGGATCTTCACGGAACTGCGTGGAGGTAAAGCTCTCAGTGAGTTCCACGTAGTACGTGTACATAAGTTTGACACAAAGGTGGAGAGTCCCATTTTTGTCATCCGGGATGCAAAAGTTGGGTTACCAACCTAGCGGGTCCGGCTCTGGTGTAAACACGGGCGAAATGTCTCGTTGTAATATCCCTGTCAGTATACGTCGCGAAGTATACCCAGGGTGACTTACATCTTGTGGGTAAAGCCGTACAACCTCTGCAGAGCTTTAAAAACTATTCGAATAGCCGCGTCCTCGGTCATGGACATGAACTGGCAAGGCCACACATTGGTTAGACTGAGTTTTGTATGCGAAAGCTTGGGAATGGGATTAAGGATGTGGACATGATGTGTCCACAAAGTGCAATTTACGCTACACGGTTGGTAGCCAGGAATTGCAGAAGAGGAGGCTAGCCACACTGCCCGGGGTAGTGCGAGTGGGAGCCAAAAAGGGTAGGCGTGATAGGCTGAGCTATCACGCTGAGGAAAGGAAAAAGGGAGGTAGCGGATTCTACCTCGAATGATGATTGTTACTATAAACTACTTCTGTTTTCAAAAATAGCTTTGAAACCTACTATCGTATTTACATGAAAACTTACATTTCCGCACAACCAGCAACATAGGGTAGAGCTATTCCTTGATCTATTCCCTGCATGAAATATTGTCGTATATTTCCTCCTGTGGGAATAGCTTGCGAGTACATTACTCACCTGGCTTGTTGATTTGGCCAGATGAGGGAGACATCAATTCTGAAGATACGAATATGGACTCGAAAGCTAGGGCGTAACCCCAGTCAGTTGCCTGTCGGGTATGGCATATTGATGGGCCATATCACTACTGAATTTCCACTGCAAGTCTATAGCCGTTGGGCTACAGGTATCAGAACGTCGACTTGACGGTCTATTTATATTTCAGATACTGAAATAAGCATGGATGACAATGATATACAGGTTAACTTGTGTGTACCGGCTACTGATCCAGGGACCGGTACAGTAATCACAAGGGAGTATCCGGCCTTAAAACCGGGTATGCCACAGTATTTCATTACAAATTGTTATTTTATGCTTAGGAAGTAGTTATACTTATCATTTCATGTGCCCGTCCTTTGATATTGTATGACTAGTACCTTGTCACCCTAGTGTTAGTTACCCACTATACATATAAATATTTGAGGGACTTTAGATGTACTTATTAAATATTTCTTAGCCATGCTTTAGTATGATAAATTAGAGAAAGCTGTAGGTCACTTATACACTCACCCTTGGATGCCATTTTTTGTCCAAGGGTTACTTTTGAAAATATATTGTTGAGTTTGTGTCGAATATGTGTACGAGTGGGTTACGAGTTGGACTAGAGAAGGCGTAGTATTGTAATAGGGTACTGCGAGGGGGGAGTCCTAGTAGGATACGGACTCATGTATCCTGGCCTCCTATATAAGGAGGGGGACACCACACAATGTAACCAAGTCAACACAAAGAGATCAAGGAAAGGGGAGGAGCACCCGTAGTCAAGCCCCATGGAGGTAGGCCTCGTGGTCGAACACGTTAAAAACATCATGACTCTCGTTGCCGATTCTGCGGTGTTCTCGGTTTAGACCTACGCTTCCGCATGTGGCCTCGTGATTTCACAACAAGTGGTATCAGAGCACGAGGTTCAAATAGATCTTAAGGCGGTGCAGAGGAATTCGGCGGTACGAGACAGAGGACGGCGGCGTGTGCACAAGGCGAGGTGGAGCCTGGAGCATGTCGTGAAAATTCGCTTCAAAAGGCGCCGGTATTTTTTCACAATTTTTAGTGGAAAATTTGGTGCGAGGTGGAGCGAGGAAAAGAAAAAAAGGGGCGGCGGTATGCGGCGGCGCGATGCGCGGCAAGCGGCGGTACGCAATGCCGTGACGCGCGGCAAACGGCAGCAACGTCGGATCACGGCAGCGCGAAGCGGACGGCAGCGTCGGCTAGGCGCTCGGCCAGGAGCAGCCCGCGGCGGCCTGGGGCGGTGGCCCAGCCGCGCCAGCCAGCAGTCTAGGTGGGGCACTGCGCTGGTAGCCCAGGCGCGCGCGACTGCCCAGCTGAGCGGCGGCCCAGGCGCCAGCCGGCCTGGCGAGCGGGCAGCCTGGGGGCACTAGGCGGGCGACGGCCCAGGCGGGGCAACCGGCCCAGGCGCATGGGCGGCGGCCCAGGTGGTCAGGCAGCCCAGGCCGAGCAGAGCGAGGCGCCGGCCCAGGCGGCCAAAGCCGGCCCAGGCGCGGCGCGGCCCACCCGAGGCGGAGGCAGAGCGTTGACCTAGCGGTCGAGACCAGCCCAGCCGCGGGGGCCACGGCCCAGGCGGGCGCACGCGTGGCCTAGGCAGCGACAGGCCGGCCCAGGCGGGGTCGGGCGCCGGCCCAGGTGCGGGCAGCCAGCCCAGGCCGACGTGGCGTTGGCCCAGTCGGCCCGGAGGGAGGAGCAGCGGCCCAGAAGGGCCCGGAGGAGCCCAGGAGAGGCCCAGGTGGGGCTCGAGAGGCCTAGGAGGGGCCCAAGAGGGGCCCAGAACGCATTGGGGAGGGCCAGGACGCGTTTTGGGAGGTTTTTTCAGCCAAATTTCAGGATTAAATCTATCTTTTGCTCCAATTCGTAGTGGATTCTGAATTTTAGAAGGAAAGGGACTCGAAATAGGAATCCGGCTTGGATTTGAGGGTCCAAGGACTGCTATAAAAGCAGGGGTTGGGGGAGGCTTCAAGGGACGAGATCTCAGGAGTTGAAGCCTACAGGAGGGGCAGAGTACTCGGTGGTCCGGAGGTGAGGCGTGGGACTCGGCATCAATTGTGGACAAATTGATGGAGGAAAAAGCAGCGGGGTTGGAAGAAGTGTGGGCTGGCTACCCAGGAGATCTTCGACCAGGACTGCGGAGGCTCGACACAGGAATTGTGGCGAGGCATGTGGCTGAAGGCGCACGGCAGGCAATGATGGTCTGGAAAGACTATCCAAGGAAAGGATGAGGCAATTGTAAATTTGACTCAGTGAGATGACTCAGGATATGGCTATAAAGTTTCTTCAGAATGAAGAAGGAAGTATAGTTGTAGGTGGAGTCATGGTGGAGTCAGGGAGTAGCAATGGAGCCTCATTGGAGGTTTAGATCATTGAGCTGCAAAGATGAATCTCAAAGTCCAAGGTGCACGGAGGTTCGCACAAGACGGCTTCAAGGTGGCGAAGGACATATTCGCCAAGGTGGAATTTGTTGAGTTTGTGTCGAATATATTACGAGTGGATTACGAGTTGGACTAGAGAAAGCGTAGTATTGTAATAGGGTACTATGGTGGGAGTCCTAGTAGGATACGGACTTGTCGGCGGAATGGGGCCCAGGGTACCCCTAACCGCCGGCGGAGGCCAACCAGATGCCGCAGAGGGTGACGCGTGGCGCTCCGGTCGCTGGGGCCTTGGGCCCCACCCGGATCGTCGTACGGAGCCCGCGGCCAATCCCAAGGAATCAGGGGTCTCCTCCAGAGGCTGCATCCACAAACCAGAAGGAATCGTGGGCCTCCGGGAGTCCACGGCCCATGCGCAGAGCGAGCACTCGGGGTCCGTCCCCGAGCGCTCGGCGTCCCAGAAGGCGAAGGCCGCGCTCGGGGTCCCCTCCCGAGCGCTCGGCATCTTGGCAGATGTGGGGCCCAGGGGAGCGCTCGGGGTCCGCCCCCCGAGCACTCTCCCTCGGGTTCCCCCTTCAAGGCGCCCCGAGCGGCCCCCCAGCGGGTGCTCCCCGAGCGCTCAGGGTTGCTCAGGGGCGCGTAGAAGACAACTGGCGCCCCTCCTAGCGAAGGAGGTCGCTCGGGACCGAGTGCCCGGGGGATGACGTGTCCTCTGGTGGGGCCCTCGTCCATGCACGTCGTCCAGCGCCAAGCTTCTCCAGCAAGCCTCCGCCCTGGCGGAGGCATTTAATGCCTGTCATTCCGACGGGGAACCCAAAGCCCTGTGAGGGCATGATGACGGTCAGGCCGGGTCCCACCGGTGCAGGCGATAAGCTCTGTTAGCTATCCCTCTCTTTCTCTCTGAGGGGTGGGCCCGGGCTGACAGATTCTTTGACCGACCAAGCGCGCCGCCTCGCACGCCCTGTCGCTGTCAACCTTTTCACCCCATGGGGGACGCCGCCGCGCGACCAATTGCGCGGCATGAGAGGCTGACTTATGGGGCCCGCGAGAGGACGTCTTACCAACCCAGTCAGAAGAAACCCCGTAAGTCTCCGCCTGCGGGGCCCGCCGAAGGCAAAGGTGTCAGAGCCCCTGCTCCGACACACCGCGAGGCGACGGCCCGGCCGAAAGTCTCAAGTGGGCATTAAATGAAGGTGTGGGCGCTTCCAGTAGCGCCCACGTCGTCTACAGCACAAGTACAGCTCATGTTTTCCTTTGCCGACCTATGTGGTATTCCCCCGAGTATATAAGGGGAGAGCCTGGTCCATGCAAAGGGTTGGCTCATTTTTCCTAGTTCGATTCTCATAAACTTAGATCTCTCTAAGTTTACTCCTTATCAAAGAAGCACCGTTCTTCCTCCGGGCTAGAGCTAGAAGAAGAACAGTGCATACCTTTGTAACTCATCATACTTGCCATATACACACATATATACAAAAACAAGCAGGACGTAGGGTATTACGCCTTCCGGGGCGGCCTGAACCTGGGTAAATCCTTGCGTCATTTCATTCTTAGCTACCGGGTTTACTCGCCAAACTCCAATCCCCACCGGGGTTCGCAAGGAACTCAATACTCCCCTGGGCCGAATTCCAAAGGGGGTCCCTCCGGACCACCGCTAGAGGCGTCTCTACGCCGACAGGACTCATGTATCCTGGCCTCCTATATAAGGAGGGGGACACCACACAATGTAACCGAGTCAACACAAAGAGATCAAGGAAAAGGGAGGAGCGCCCGTAATCAAGCCCCGTGGAGGTAGGCCTTGTGGCCGAACCATGTTAAAAACGTTGTGACTCTCGTTGCCGATTCTATGGTGTTCTCGGTTTAGATCTACGCTTCTGCATGTGGCCTCGTGATTTCGCAACATATATTTTCTTATCAAAAAACAAAACTAAATGGAGTTATGTTTTGGATCCGAGTGAGACTTAAGTTAGAGCTTGGTAATGCGAGTTGAGTTGGAGCTTACATAATGTTAGTGAATGTATCAGATGATGTTTGTGATGGAGTCTTGCTCGGATCAGCTAAGGATCAAACCTTAGTGCCGCTCACTAAAGTTCACCTCATACATCCACATGCCCTAATGAGAACAAGTTAGTGGTGGGCATAGCCTATTTGGTGGGTTCGTCGTTAGGACTAGATGAGTGAAAAGCCTTGCCGTGATATCCCAGCCGGCGCACCTCGTGAAGTGTGCTCATTGGATCCTGGCAACAAGAGAGATTCATATCTTGTGGATAAAGCTATACAACCTCTATAGAATGTTAAAATCTATGTGAATAGCCGCATCTTCGGTAATGGATTTAACTTGGTTAGGCCACACTTAGTTAGACACTGTTTTCAAATATTTTGAAAATGTTAGAACATGGGAATAAGGATGTGGGAGTCAGAGCTGCCCACTAATGTAGTAGTAAGAGCTACATGAAGTTAAGTTGGAGCTAAGGATGTTTGTTGGAGCCGTGATGATGTTATTATTATGCTACTCATTATGTCAATTTTTTTAGAGTTTCCCTTGTGCTTGTTTTACTCTTTGCAAATTATTATGTTATTGCAAATGAAAACTTAGATTTTCGCACAACTTCAACCTAGGATAGAGCTCTCCTTTGAACAAAGTCTTGCATGAATATCTGTTATCATTCTTCGTGTGTTGCTTGCGAGTACATTTAATGCGCTTACATGGCTTGTTGATTTGGTAAGACGTGGAAGAAGACCAGAATGCCAGTGACTTCTACGACGACGACTATGAGAACTAGGGCGTAACCCTAGTCGATTGTCTGTGGGCTTGGCATATCTTAGGGCCCTGAAGTTATTTTATGTTTCTGCTGCAAGACTTATTTGATGTTCAGCGCTCATGGTATTTATGTGTAAGACTTTGACCATAATGGTCTATGTTGTGTAAGACTATGTTACGTTATGTATGGATGTTTGTGATATCAGTTCAATTGTGTGCAGTGGCATACTAATTAAGGGATCGCTGCCGCACAGAGATTGTTCCAGTTGTTAGATCAGGGTCCCCACATAATATATCTTGATAATTATATTTTTACTTAAACATGTCACATCCCATTCATCTTCATAATTATACCTAAATCGATTATAAACGACCATTGATCCGGTGGACTCTTATAGTATCACTTATAAACTATTTGCTGACTCATTATCTGAACTTTAGTTCCTTATACTAATCTGATATTACGTATAACCAACCTATTAGTTTGGTACAAATAACTGAGCTGCCGAATCACGATCTGAACTTTACTGTCATATCGCATGTAGAAGATCGTGAAAAATCTAAAATGATATGTATTATTTAAGAGAGGGAGTAACTAGCAAGAGCTAAGCTAGCTAAATTATCAATATAATGGAATTAGATGTATCAGTAAACTACGCTAGATCTAAATAGTCCTCTCTATTAAAAGCTAGATCTAAACCATTTTTGAGTCTCTCTTTAGTGACCAACCACAAGATATTGAATATTTAGACAATACAACTAATTAGATCTAGCTTTTAATAGAGAGGACTATTTAGATCTAGCATAGTTTACTGATACATCTGTCTCTCTTTAGTGACCAACCACAAGATATTGAATATTTAGACAATACAACTAATTAGAACCAATTACTTAACTTAGATAATCAAGAACAAATAGATCTTTCAACAAATCGCCTCAAAGTTGCCACCTCCACGAGCAGCCACCAACATGTATGACAGATTTAGAATACTAACAGATCTCGTGGCTGGGTCTTGCCTTGTATACCTTAAAAAATTATCAGAGAAGAGTCTCCTGAGAAACCATCTATGATGATTATCACATATGGTTCTTGAAACGAACCATCTATGATATTTGAATTATCACATACAGTTCCAATGATGAATCATCTGTAAAACTATCACAACAGTTGGTTTTACGAACCCTCTGTGGTAGTTGCTCATCACAAATGGTGCATGACAGATTGAACAACAGGGATGGCTTCTAATGGGAAGTGCGTGTGATTGTGCTTATCTGTGTTGATTTAGTTTAACCGTATGTTAAGAGGATTCTAGCATTGGCCATTCCGTAGTAGCGAGTAGAGATCAATCCTCCCAAGACCAGCCACTAGGGCTTTGTAATCTAGAACTCTGATACTACTTGTCACAAAATATGTGGCAACTCGAAGATGAAACAAAGAATGAGGGATAGCAATTTGATGTGAAATATCCACGCATGAGAAAATCATGGATGTACAAAGATGTTATTCATTATATTGAAGGAGTATTACAATGCATGAGATGATAGGCGTCCAAAATATACTCATCAATGTGGTTCTTCTCATATATGGAGGCAAGAAACAAGATTTCTTAACAGATAAGAAATGGAGTTATAGTTCTAGCATGAGTTAGTGTATTCTCTAATACAAACATAAATTTAAATCACTTTTCATATCAACAATCACCAAGAAAACCCAAGGCAATCTCGAGGTAATTATGGATGTTCTTGCAGGACTGACCAAAATATTTTGAGCAAATCAGGTGAACACGGCCCGATTTTGCCCGACCAATTAGGCGTGCTCGCCCGCCACCTCTGGTAGTCCGATGCACGCGGCCGGCGGTGCCCCGCTGCTCGGGCTCGTCTCCTTGTGGGCCATGAGAACAGCGGCGCCGCCACAGCTTGGGCAGTGGGCAGGGGCACTTCGTCCGCGTCGAGGGCTCGACGCGTCGAGCCGAAAGGAGCAGGAGCTCGTGAGTCGTGTCTCGGTCGGGTCTCACTCGATCACGGGCCAGGGCAGACTTGCTCTAGGTCATGGGCAGCTAGCCACGCATGAGCGTAGCGACCACGGCTTCCCTTGATACACGTCATTATGCTCATTCTCCAATTCAATTGGTCACGATATGTGGCATGCATGGACCAGCTAGTCGTCGGGACAAATCTCAGTCACCACTCACCAGTCATGCGACTCTGACCATTCTTGAAGCCGTACCTGCAACGGCATTCAGTCATACCCATTCATACTGCGTCATACCCATTCATACTGCGTCCCTCCCTCTCCTCTCTGATTCTCTCCTCCCTAAGAAAAGCCATACTCGGGTTGTTCAATAGCAAAGCACTAATTGAGGTTAACTAGCGTATATGTATTTAATGATTTGAGATTAATGTACTTATCCCTATAGGCGAGTGCGATTGATTCCAAACTACTTACTCCCATATACGAACCAACGAAGCCGGACATGAATGGATGCCTCGATATACATGGCGCCCGTTGTACATTCCACCTCCGCTCTTCTGCTTTGCACAGCGAAAGCCTTAGTCATGTTCCTGATAGCAACAATTCGGTTGACAGTCTCGACGCCGGCGGCCGGCTCCAACGCCGATAAGCCCACGCTCACCTTCTGCTCCGGCCAGTCCCCCTACTTCATGTCCTCCCCCGTGGTTACAAAAGCGGAACTCACCGACTTCCTCAACACCCTCTCGGCGGGCGCCTCCAGTGCCAGCGACAAGTCGTACAGCATGTCTTCGTACATCACCGATAATCGGACCATGTATGGGATCGCGCAGTGCCGCCCCGACGTCCCCGTCTCTCACTGCGCCGCGTGCCTCACGGCGTGCAAGCAGATCATTGCCGACGGGGTCTGCGCGGCGACGGCCGTCTGGCACGACGCCTGCTTCCTCCGGTACTCCGACAACGACACGAGCCGCTTCGATGAGGAGGAGTACACGGCGAGCGTGTTCAACGCGAGCCGCGTGCTGTATGGTGAGAAGGCGGTGGTCACCGGCCTCCTCGACGCCGTCGTTGATAGTACTATCAAGACGGACATGCGCAGAATCGGCTATGGAACGGCGGCCGGCCAAGTCTACAGCCTAGCACGGTGCATTCCGGGGATCGCGCGGGCGGACTGCACCCGGTGCCTCCGCGGCGCGGCCGCCGCGGTGGAGAGAGAGTACAACGGAAGCGCCGGGATGCAGGTGCTGCGGCTAAGCTGCAGTGCGAGATACGAGATCTACCCGTTCTACAACGCCTCCCTACTGGATGGCGGGGTGGGCATGATCACCACGATCGGCGACTCTCCTGCTCCAGATCCTATGCCGAGCCCGCCCGGCACGGCGCGTGCGGCTGCACCACCCCCATCGCCAGGTAACCGATGAGTATTAACAAGTAAAAGATTGTCGACATGAATAGGGGCGCAAGTCAACCTGAATGAAGAAACACTCACTACGAAATTTTATAAAATTATAAAAAAATCAAAGGCATATATTGTTGAATAATGCGTGAGCCTGCAAATTTCGGCTTCAAAATGTTGGGCCATACAAAAAATTATGCACACTTACTGTTGGTCTTTTTAGGTGTATTTGTTGTTCGTTTTCGTTTCAATTTTTTAATCTATTATAATGTATTTACTTAATTAATAAAGTCAAATCGTTGCTCTAGAAAAAACTACCACACATGTTTTTATCAAGTTTTCTTTTTTGAAGATTTTCGACTCATTGCTGTCTCCCATTCTTCGTTTCATCTACTAATTGTCGCGCTATTATGCAACATTTGTACACTTACGATATTTCTAGAATTTTTCAAAACTTGTATGTCTTCTTTTAAATTTTGGAAACACTGCCGTCTCCTTCCGCAACGATAAGGATAGTTATTGCTCAGCCGTGGATGATAGGTAGCTGGGGGTGAATTCGTGGTCGATGGACTGCCGTACGCGTCATGCACCCACAGAAAACGATTATAGTAGGAAAAAAAATCAAATAGTCGTTACTCGTTAGTAGACAGATGGGGTGTTTGGTCGTTTGGATGCGCTAATTCTCCTAGATGGTGAACGGATTGTAATTCCTACACAGAGATATGGGAAATTTGCATCCGCAGTACACAATATATCTACTATGAGGAAATTGTGGAAATGTGTTCCTGAACATAACCAAAAGGACTACAGTGATCTAGCTGAATTAAGGTATAATTTTTTTTGTTTTCTTTCTTATAGCGCTACCACCGACAAGCCACGGATGGAGAAGGAAGACTCAGATTCTACTAATCGTTCTCATCGCAACAGGAGTTGCAAGTGGCGCTACCCTCCTGTGCTTCTGGTCTTATCGAAAACGGCGACAGTACATGAGAGATGTTGTAGGTAAGGTCCTCCATTTTCTTTTGAGTTAATACGCAGTTGTATCCTTAAACTAAATAGATTGTGCTAAGACCGGCGCTGGTGAGTCAGCTTGTCCACGACTCCACGTGTAACACCACACGAGCGGCGTACAAAAACGATCCAGAATTCAAAGTTTTACGGAGTCGTTTGGTCAGTCGAAGGACGAAACTGAGCCGCACCTCTCATTGAGCAAATTGTGTATGAGCTCTTTTCTTTTCTGAAGTCTAAGGTAGAATGTTTTCATTCAATGAAAATTCGCCAGGGGAAAGGTTCCACTTCAAGTTCTCTCTGAAATGTGCAAAGGATGTACCGAAGGGGTGTGTGTGTGGGTGAGTAGGTGATCCTGGAGACCACGTCGTAGTGGTGCTCCTGTAGACTGTTGTTGCCAGGAGCAGAGCAGGAGAAGGTGGACGAGTGCATCAAAGGGAAGTCGGGGACACCGACTTTAGCAATGTCGCGGACAGCGCAGTGTTGGATGGTGGGGATGCCGAGCGCGTCCCGAGGATGCCGAGCGGAGGGGCACTGGAAGATGACGTTGTGGTCGGAGATCTCCGTGCAAAAGACGGCAGACGTCGCTTAGCAGAATTAATGTGTTCACGGTGAATGTTGTCTTTGCACTCTATCCTCTTTTTTGGAGCAGCCGAGCGAATAGGCGCACACGCGAGAGCGTTCTGTTATCGCAGACCTCGTCGGCCCAGATGGGAGCGACGCTACTGTAGATAGGTCCGTAGGTCAGGGTGGCCGCACTGTGTGAGGGTCACGCAATAAAGGAGAGGAAGCGTGTTTTTGATCGTCAAAGTTTAACTTTTGATCATAAACTTTTGCTGTAATATTTCATAAAATCACGATCATAAAAATCAACTTTCCAATATGGATCTAATTATGATAATTTTATATCACATAATCTATATATTATTAGATTAATTATTGATTAAAACTTAAACTTGAACAATTAAAATACAACTTATATGTCCAGAAAGAAAGTATGTTGCTAAGATAACGCTTATCTCTGTTTTGCTTTCATTTGTCAAGCAGAGGGGATGCCAAGAGAGGATCCGTTTGTTCAAGGGGAGGAGCATCGAAATGCAGAAGATAAGGATGATGAGAGTACAAGCTGCCAATCCCAACCCTATAGTTACAAAATTCTTGACATTGCAACCTGTCACTTCTCAAATAGCAACAAGTTAGGGAGCGGTGGATTTGGAACAGTCTACAGGGTAATCACCAAGATCATCTTACATATATATGATATGCATTCCAGTTCATTAAGGTAAAATTCTATTTTTAGACCCCTCAGCTATTGCAAAAGTCTAAGTTTGGTCATTTATTGAAGTATGGGATCAAATCTATATGATTTTAACACTTGAGGGACCAAATGATGTTCAGTATTGAAGTTGAGGGGCCAGCTTAGACTTCTTAAACAGTTAAGGACCAAAAATTGAACCTTTTTCCTTGAGATAATTAAGTAAAAGAACGTCTCCTCAATGGTATTAAAGAAAGAGAGCAATGGTACCATTATATTGGTTCCCGGCGAGTCCTTTTTTGAGATTTGAGCATGAGAGAATTATCTCTGTTGAAATATATCGATAATCTTTCTCCATTAGTTCAAGCTTTTGGTTAAACTAATTAGTGCATGCAACTTAATAGGCTATTAGAGCTTAGAGATCATGATTTCAATATTCGGCTAACGCAATATTAATAAAAAAATACGACCTACTTCGAGCCCACGTCTAAAGCCTAGAGGATCTTAGATGTGTGGGTGAGTGTTGATGCCTAAACATGAGGAGGAGTCGTGACTTTAGTATATCGCGCACCTTTCTCCACCACTGTGAACTTTTAGGTGAACCAGTTAGTGCATGTAACTCAATAATCTCAACATTATGATAACGTTTATACATGTTTCGTGTACTACGAACTAACTAGCAGTGTAGCCCACGTATTTATGCGGCTAGATTTATTACATGTTGCATTATTATTTACGTAGTTATTTATCTCCTATCGTCAATTGTTGTTTGCTTTTATTCGTCGCTATGTTAGCTTTGATATGTCATTTAATGTGTAGGAAAAATTGCAGCCACAAATACGTCTTGAGAAATATGATTAAAGTTTGGTAGAAAATTTTCCGTCGAATTAGCCTTTAGTTCAAAGTACTCCTGTAATAGCAAATCTTATTTATCAGCGAGGTGAGGACCTTTTTGCCTGACTTTCATACTAATTTCAAGCTTTCTCTTTTCAACTGTTCCTCACCTTTCAGTGTCTATCGTCCCACCAATCACTTTTTGAGGAGTTTTCCACCAAGCATTAAATCTAAATATTGGTGGCTCATACCTAAGCCTTGTATTATCTTCCTTCACCCACATCATCATTGGTTGTATTTTAGTTGCATTATTCAATTAGTGCATATCACGCCTCTAGATGCTTCCTCGCATGCTTCTCTTATTTACTTGCATGTGTCGTATGTCAATCTCGTTAATGGCAGCACTAAATCAGACGTCAACTCAAGCCCGATGTTGACTAAACATATCACATCCTGACACCCTGCGGCCCGTAAGGACTGAACTTAGCTTTTGCTCTTAAAACCACATGCATTAGAGTGATCTGAGTGGTCATGCTACTAAGCTACTCCACAAGAACCTAAAGCTTAATGGTTCCTTACCGCTCCTGATCAAACTGCTCTACCTCTCTAAAAATTGCCTTTATGAGTGTATCACCGCCAACATCACCTTGCTGCATCTCACAATCGTCATTAGTTTGTTTGGTAAATCTCCATTGAAGCATGATTCCCTGCTACCACTATCATGTCATGACTTATGTCACGACCTCAACGGCAATGAGTTCATCAATATATTCATCGAAATTGCTAAAGCATCCTCTCTCACTCATTCTTGTCATTTCTTATTGTGCCTATGTTATTTTGCATCGACTTATATTTTTAAGCACAATTAAAATGACTTATAAGTTATAACATACTTGATGTGATTTATTGCCTAATATCTTTGCTGCTGCAGTGAAACCACTGTTTTGCTTCTTTCATGCCATGCACTTGCTTGCACACATAGCACGTTGACATGTACATTGTTGGTCTCTATACATGCATATAATATTTTATTCTTTCGGTCTAGCCACCGTGAACTCTGCCGGAGGTTGCATGCTTTTCTTATCGATCTAACGCTCTCCGCTCAACTCCATTCTAATCCTGCTGACCTCTTTCCTATAGCTTCAAACTTTTGCATGTTAATACATCAAATGCATGCTTCATCTTTGCTCATCGGCAAGAGTAGCCCATACATATTTATACACCCGATGCACGAACATTAACATTCATCCTCTGTCACTACTAATTTAAATAGAAATCAGATAGAAATCAAATTGCTAACTTTATTTTAATTTTTATTCCACGTTCCAAATTTAGCTTGAATTTCATGTATAAATCTAACTACTAATTTTCATCAAGATCAATTTCAAGATTTAGCAATTTAGGTAAATAGAGTTGTATTCTTTATCTACCTAATATATAAACTAAAATCCTAAATTTCATTTAACAATAACTCTGAAATTTAATTTAAATATGTAGAGTTGTATTCTTTATATATAAATCAAACTGCTAGTTTTCATTTTAAATTAATTTTAAGATTTAATTTAAAGAAAATAGAGTTATATTCTTTATCCGCCTAACAAGAGAAACCCAACAGCTCACTACATTAAAGTTAATTTCAAAATTTAACTTTTAGTTTAAGAAAATAGAGTTGTATTGTTTATCCATCTAATGTATAAATCCAATTTCTGATTTTCATTTGAAGTTAATTCCGAAAATTAATTTAGGAAACAAGGTTTTATCTTTATCCACCTAATAAAAGTTGTATCTATAATAAATTTCTATAAACAATCTGATTAATCTACAACATTATAATTTGGACCTATCATGATCAACGACGTAGATATCTTAGCCCACGTGGACGAACGTAGTGACTTTTTTCCCTCCTGTTTTGATAACTAGTCGTCAACCCGTGCATTCACACTGACTAGTCTATATATCGCTACATAACTTTTTATTTATCTATAGTACAAAATATTGTGAAAACTTTGTTTAACGGCCCATTTTATGGCATGCTCTTAATATTAGTTTCTTAATATTTTTCCTGAAATAGTTACCCACAAAAGCATGGGGATTTCCAAAGTTCAAGACAGTGCGTAAGAGTAAAACATAGAAAAATGGCTGCCAGAAAAATGTAAGATTACAACATGAATTGAAGGAAAATCGTAGGTGATCGTAAAATTTTAGTGTATAGTAACATATTTTAAGGTCACATAACAACACAATGCGCCTTTACAGCCTGCTTGCCATACATGAATATCAAATAAGTTTTGTAGGGATGACAGAGAAAAGTTCGAAATAATTGTTCTGAGAGATCTCGGTTTGCCGTTGAATAATTATGGTTCAACGATCTGCAACGAGATAAGTGCCTACTTGTTAAGGCTGCGTTTAGTTCAGGATTAAATTAACTAGGTTAGTTAATTTTAGTCTAGATAGATTAGCTTGAACTCACTTTTGTATTAGGTAATTATCTTGATTAATCTAAATTAATTTTTGGCTAGATTAGAGAGTTAGCTGTAAAAAATGAATTTAGAAGAATTTATTATTTTATCTTTTTAGTGGGTTAGCTTAATCCTATATTATTTTGATTGAATAGTTTTGACGAGGTTAACTTAATTAACCCCATCTAATTCTAAGATGTTTTATGGATTAAGCCGCCAACACACTCCTTTAACCTTAGACCAAAGGGCCTAAGTACCAAACAGTCTCTCCATCTCATTTACTATGGTTAATTGTTTGGAAAGACCCTTTTGCTTCGTGAAAGCACAGTTAACAGCTAATTATGATATTTTCTCTATTTATTATTGATGTTGTTTCTTCTTTTCAGTAAGTATAAATATATATACATACATATACAAGAGTTTTCCTTTTCGATTTGCATCGTTACTTTGGATTTCGTCTAGCAATTAAGGCCCCGCGTCATTAAACACTGGGAGGAGCATGACTCAATTACGTTTCATGTTATTGTCATCTATAGGAAGGTATGTACACACCTGTATTACCTGATGCACGCACGATGCATATATGTGATCGGCGGTCCTGCCGATGCACGATACATGTACATAAGCGCAAGCTATTCTCTTTATTTTTTATTTCTATGATTAATCTATATCGTTATATTCTAGTTTAATTAAATAAACGGTGTAGCTTTTTTTTATTTTTCTCTTGATTACTCGGAGAATTTCTAGATTTTTTATTTATTAATGTATAGATATAATAGATTTTCCGAGCAAACTCCTGTACTACCTCACAAACTAAATACGTGGACGCTAAATGCAGGGTACACTGGATAATGGGAAAGAAGTAGCGGTGAAGAGACTCAAGGACTCCAAGAGAAGCATGCCAGAACTCGAGAGGGAGGTTTCCATTGTGGCCAAGCTGCGCCATGAGAACCTTGTGAGGTTTCTTGGGTACTGTTTCGAAGATGAAGGGAAGCTTCTCGTCTACGAATATCTACCCAACAATAGTCTTCACAAATATTGGAAAAAAGGTAAATAATTTAGCTACGTACATTTGCGATATCAGTCAAAAGGAATTAATGATCTAGAGGCTCCGCTGGTAAAGAGGTCCTGTCGTTCCACTTGATCGCTGCGAATATCTACCCGACAATAGACCAATATTCTTCAAATCTTTGTTGGGTAGTGAATGCGGGAGCTTCTTTGAAAAGGACGGTTGATAAATTTTGGTGCATTTTGATTTGCATGCTACCTCAGGTTCTTTTCAGTGCCAGAGGTTCGACTGGGAGGCATGGTACAACATCATCAAAGGAATTGCTCGTGGTCTTCAGTTTCTCCACAAGAAAGGGATCATCCATCGTGATTTGAAGCCGCATAATGTACTTCTCGACGAGAGCCTCAACCCCAAGATCGCCGACTTCGATCTCGTCAGGGTGTATAATAAGGCTAGGACCCATGAGAGCACAGAGAAGATCGCAGGAACATTGTAAGTAAATGAAACCATATATTGCCGGAACATATATCAGTAATCTTGGTGCTCCTCAATTTGTTCCATCTGTCTTTTTCAAGTGGATACATGGCGCCTGAATGTACGAGCGGTCGAAAGTTCCAGTTCTCGATCAAATCCGATGTGTACAGCTACGGGGTGCTGGTGCTGGAGATCATCACCGGGCGCAAGATCCACACATTTGAAGGGCATAATTCCGAAGGTCTCGTGGAATACGTAGGTTTTTCTTCTTCTTTTTTGGCACTGTGGAATATGCATACATTTGGCAGGGGTTCCGGGTACATATCTTCTGTTGGTAGCCACATCCTGATCGCTTAGACGATTGTATTTGTGCGGCAGGTGTGGCAGCACTGGACCGAGGGGAAAGTGGCGGACGTCGTGGACAGCGATCTGGACGTTGAAGCCGCGGGGCAGGGGTGGCAGCAGGCCCTGAGATGCCTGCACGTCGCCCTCCTCTGCGTGCAGTCGGATCGGTCGAGGAGGCCGACCATGGACGAGGTCATCGCCATGTTAAGTGCCCATCCGAACTCGGAGCTGCCGGCGCCGTCGTTGCCCGGGTACCTCCACCCAAAGTCAGCGTCAGCCCGTGTCCTGCTTCGTCCATTGCCATGTTTCGGGTGTAACTAACCTGATAAGTTAGCCTCAGATGGTGTACGAGTCTTGTCGGATGTAAAATTATTTTAGACAGAGGAAACGGCGGCTCCGCTCTCTACATCATTGATCGATGCATATAATCATATTTTTATTTGAGAATAGTTAATATAAAATTGTTCCTGCTCCAAAACGGAGAAAAGGAAGCAATATGCTCAACCAATATAAGCTCAATCAAGAATCACAAAGCCTATTGTTAGTTTGTCAGCTAAATCGAGTAGAAAAAAACCGTGGTACTGTCCAAGTAGTTGCATGCAGTAGCCAAGGTAGCCCTTCCCTCCAAATACTGTAGTAATAACCACATAGCCATTTGGTAGCCATGTACATGATCCGCGAAAAATTAGAAATTTTCTTTTGTCAAATATCAAATGATTATAGAAAAGTCAAAGTGATCAACATAAAAGCACTCAATCCTATAGAATTTATGCCCTAAATAGCCAAACATGTTAAACAATTTCCAAACATATTGTTAGAAATACTACGACGTGGAGAAAGGTTGAAAGCACTATGGGAGTGTTTGGTTAGACTTTTCAGCAGCTTTTCACTAGGAAAAGCTGTAGCCCAACCAAACGGCCAGCTTTTCAGTAGTTTTTGCCAACGATAGTTATGGGCTTTGTAGTGCAAATTCAGCTGTTTGGAAAAGCTGCCTTCTGCCAGCTTTTTGCAATGTGCTGAAACTTCAGTGCTCATTTTCCAAAATATTATAAATTGTTTGGATCAATCAAAAGTCATATATTCACTTTTCCAAAGCTACAGCAGCTTTTCCAGACAGCTAGCCAATAATAGCTTTGTCAACAGCCACAGTCCAACCAAACAGACCCTATAAACGGTTTGCCACACTAAACGGGCAAAATAGCAATTAAAAAATGATAAATCGTCTCTTGTTCACTATAAAAGTAACATTGCTTACTAGCTTGCCATTTACGTTTAGCGTGGTTGTCCTTCGTTAAGATGACTCCATAACTAAGATACCATAAAATACTTTTATCTTTAGGGGAATTTTAGTTTCCAAAGAAATTTATGCACAAGTCCAAAACAGACAAACTTTATCACTAAGAAGATTGGTCAGATGAACACAGCTTCCCCCTGGACTCATCCTACTCTTGTGTAATATCTACAAAGGATAGCAGTGTTATAAGGTCAGTCCAAGTTTGCCACTTAAGACCAATTGAAGCACAACGGAAGCTACTCCCTCTATTTCAAAATATATGTCCTTTTAAAGTTTGGCACAAGAACTAAGAATGTGAATAAAATGTCAATATTGGCATTCAGTTATTTTCATGTCTATTTTTTTCTCCAAGACAATCTATGTATAAGAAAGCAGCTGGAACTGCTGCTTTCTCAGTGTGCCACGTCATTCTTGATGACGTGGTCGATTGTGAGCCGTCAGATCTCGTGTGGATGGACCAAATCTAACGGTAAATAGTAACGGTCTAATCATTGTTCATACACTCGATCTATAGTGAATAGTACCGGACTGACACTGTTCATAATGGGTTTAGTCACTATTTATTTACCCGACCCACGTTGAATAGTAACGGGTTTAATCAATGTTCATTTACCAGACCTAATCCACAATGAATAGTAACACATGTAATCACTGTTCATCTACCACAATCCGTAGTGAATAGTACCGGGTTTAATTATTGTTCATCTACCCGACCCGCAGTAAATAGTAACCATACCCGTTACTACTCACCTGAAACCCAAAAGCACTATGTATACCAATTTTGATCATTTGGACGCCCTGAATCCATTTCTCCACTACGTTTAACCTAAATTTGAAAAATAAGTTAAAAGGGATGAAAATGAAATCCAAAAATTAAGGAAAAAAATCATATAGGCCAAGTAAAATATAAGGAATCCACTAAAAATAGTTCGACCGAGAAAAACCAAAATAATAAATTTTGAAATTAACATATCTCATTCTTTTAACCCAAAATTAATTTTAAAAAAGTTTAAATTAATTTAGGTAAAAACCAAGTAAATTATTTACTAAAACTATAAGACGTAACATCCCTTTGCTCTCTAAAAAAATTTAAAACCCCCAAAAAAATTATGTTATACTTATATTCAAAGGACTTTTTCTTTATATTCATATGTATTAATTTTAATATATATGACATATTATACGTACAGCAAGCTAGGCTATGTCGTGCAATCACGCGAGCCTTTAGCTAGTAAATGTTAGTATTACTACTCCCATGAATAATTATTTTGTTTTTGATGGCATTGATAAAGGGCCAAATATAAATAAAATAACTAAAAATGCATTGGAAATGTAGAAGGATACGTAATGTTGAAAACGCTAAAAGAAGATCTACTGTTTTAAAACAGAGGGATTGATATTTATGTGAAAAAGATGATCTGAGACATTCGATTGCTGCAAGAATGTAAGCTACCGATTTGCCAAGTTAATTACCATGCCATCGAATGTGTGCAGTAACATTCCATGGCTGCACATGTACGCATGCTTCACGCGGGTACGGAGGAAACTGAAGCGCCTATCTAAATACGCCTGGGGGCTTGGGATTTCAGCTCGGAGCGGTTAATGATTGGTTAACCTACACGGGCACGGTCGATACCGGTAAAATACTACGCTACTGCACGAGCTCGGGTATGAGCCGCTGCAAGAAGGAAATCTCCCGCTCGGAGAAGTTCGGCGTCCTCTTCGCCTTCGTCCCCGCCGTCTCCAACCTCCGGACTCTGCCATCCTCGGAGCCGGGCTCCGGCACGATCGCGGCGAACTCCGACACAGCCTCGGTTATCTCCCGCACCAGGTCAACGATGACCCCGTCCACCCCCATCAGGTGCTGCATGTACACTGCCTCCGGCACATTGCTGCAAGCAAGAAACCTCACCATTAATCACCTGCAACCTTCAGAATCGATCTTTCTACTAGCAATCTTGCAGGTCACTCACTTGAGCTGCCCGTAGGTCAGCAGGGAGAGACCGGCTTCCTTGATCCTGGCTATCGCCGAGGGGTGCCTAAACACCGCCCTGGCCTTCGAAACGATCCCCTGCAGGCCGCCGGCGAGGCATAGCTTGACGGCCTCCTCCAGCGAGTTCCGCCTCGCGTCGGCGTAGATCTGCGTCCCTCCGTTCGTCAGGAAGTAAACCTGAATTTTGGCAAGTCAGTCACTGCTCACGGTCCGAAAAGCTTGTGTCATGCTATCTGAACAATGCAGAGTACCGGTAGCAGGCCAATAGCTTAGTACACTTACATGGTATTATCTATCTTGTAATTTCACTTACAGTGTATCGATCTTGCAGTTTTCGCGTAAGCCGTGCCGCGTCGGGCTGGAAGCTGGAGAAGATGACGAGTCTGTCCTTGGCATGCTCAAAAACAACCTGAAAAAGGTAACAGCACAGTTTATCAACAGGTATCTTCAGAATGTTACAGTAAGAAGATTATGTATGCTTGTTCCATATCCATGCCTTGAGGATGGCCCGTAGGATGCCGGCGAGCTCATCCTCCTGGTATACAAGGTCGTCATCAAACTTGAGCTCGACATTGAACCCAACACGCGCCTCGACGTCCTCGAATGCTTCTCGCAGCGTGCAGAGCGCGTGGTCGGACTGCACGTCCCATTTCAGTATCCTGCCGTCCTTGAGCTTCCTGAACAATGGCTTCCTGACCTGAACAACATGCTACTTACATATCGCCATTGTCCACATGAGGTTGAATCGGAGGGAGGTTTTGGGTTGTTTTATTTATATCTTCCCCTGGTCCTTTTGGGGGCCGTATGAGAGGAACTCGTCCAAGAGAAGATCAGTGACACACTTCCCTGAGGTTTTGCCCTGAAATTTGATCAACATTTGTGAGGCATCAAGATGACGAGATGGTTCTGGATAATGAAGGAACGGCTTTGCAGTGAAATGTACCGTTGCTATTCAATGTTGAATGGAGTTTGGGAACTTACATCTTGTTCGGTGAAGATGAAATTGCCGTGGAAGATGATAGGGCAGCCATCTTTGGTCACCTACAAAAATGAAGGTTCATGGTTCAATCGCCATCATACTAGCATGCAAATTAAATAGCGGGAGAAAATTGGACGACAAAAAGTTTATTTCTTCGAACTGATTTTCAACATAAGGATGCATAATAAATCAACGCAAATATTTCCACCGCGCCCTATATATTATGTCCAATTGTAAAATCAACTCATACTTTTTACGACCAAACGCTCAAAATATTTTACCACCTATTCGTAGCACAAGAATGTGATACACACTACTCTCTCTGTTCACTATATTAGTCTTCAGCCTACCAAGGTAATAGTAAATTAAAAAAATTAATGTAAAATGATCATGCATATTTCTATTAAATCAATACTATCACTTAACTATTTTCGGAACATTTAGACAGGCGTAGAGAGTGTAAGCATTGCAACAACTATACTTTTAGTATCCATATTAAATAAATATTTTAAAATGAATTATCTCGAGACTAATGACATATATAGTGAAACAGAGACAATAATAGGAAGCATCTCAATTTCCATAGGAATATGAAAATTTTGGCACTTCTAGCAAGCCGGAAACACCTAAAGTGAATTCTAGGTATCTTATGATTAGGTCACCTTTGTGTTGAAATTTCACCAAAATATCCGAAACGTATTCAATGGGTATCTAAATTTTTGTCTTTCAGTCAAAATTTTGGTGATACTTAAATTCCGGCCATATTCAAACAAAATTCATTTTTTCATCAAATTTCATAAATTTTGGTTGGGTTTCAATCAAAAAAAAATTATTACACCTACATTCAGGCCATATTTTAGAAAATCGATTTTTGCTTGCTTTTAGTCGAATAGAAAAGAAATTTTGGCCCATTGGACAAATTGAAAACCAGTTATTTTAGTGGTGCCCGAAATTCGGTCAAACCGGAAATGTGAACCCAGTAGTGGTGAAAACGGATTAGAATCGATCGGACATGGGCTTTACCGTATTTGTTTTTGAATCTTTTAACGGAAGTGGAAACGAATTCAAAAACCCGGATTCAGATACGGATACGAATAGTGTCGGATACAAATACGGTGCGAACACGGAACGAAAGCGGTATTTATTGGGACATAAAAACGAAAAAAACCCATTAAACCATTCGTAGCAATACAGCGAAAGGAACAAACTAGTTCAATTTCTCTAATATTTATAAATTAGAATATCATTAATATATTGCTCATCATAAAATTTCGGCAACATAATAGTAGTAACATGCCACCAAGAACTTGAGTCATATGGTGTGTGATAATTCCATTACGGTAAAGAGCAGTCCACAAATCACAAATGTAACAAACCAACTTTTGGTAATTTTAAAAAAAATTATCTACAAATGAGGACTAGAAAATTTCGTGGATGTTTTCTCGAATTAATAAAGCTTAATTGAATTTTTATAATTCTATTAGATTTAAATTGACTAATAAAATATTAATATTTAGTTGCAAATATTTTATTTGGCTTCTGCACATCAAAATATGCACCCTTGAATTTTGCTAGATTTTTCTAAATGTATTTTGTATTTTTCAAAGTTTGTTTGAATTTATTAGATTTCCTGTAATTCAAAAATTATTTTTTCTTGAAATTTCGAATGGGCTAAAGCTCATTCTCCTTTTCCCCACCTGGCTGCCTTCACCTCAACTCGAATGGTCCATCAGCCCATTCTCTCTCTCTTCTTTCCCTTTATTTTTTTCTCCTGTGTTGAAATTCCCTCCAAGGCCTAGATGGACTGAATATGATACCTGATGGCCCATATAATTTCAAAATTTTGACTTAAATTATCTAGAAATCTTTACGTTTTCGACAGAAACAATGGTTTCGTTTTGGATCCGATTCCAACAAAAGGTTACCGATTTTGTTTTCGTTCTGAAAGCTTCTGAAAATTTTTGTTTTCGACGCTTTTCATTTCCGTTGTGCTATGAAATTCCGTAAAAATTCTGATCCATTTTCAGCCGTAGAACCCGGTGTTTGACAGGCTGGACCAAGCTAACGCAAGGTCAAATTCGGACTTTGGAGCCTGACACTAAAGCATAGACCTTTGCCGGCCAGGCACCAGCTTTCGTAGACATAGACCAGCTCCACCAACACCCGGAGTAAGCTTTCTGCATGGGCCCCACCGCCCGGGGACCAACCCATGTCATCGCGCACCAACACCGAGTTTACATGCGTTCGCTATTAACGGGGGTCGCTGTAATTAGTTACCTGGACGTCGAACTCGACGAGGCCGACGCCCGCGACGCGCGCGGCGTCGTTGAATGACCGGACCGAGTTCTCCTTCACCTCCCGCAGCCGCACGTCCGGCGACGTCAGCGCGTTCATCCCCTTCCCGCGGTGCCCGATCACCACCAGCGGCGGCCTGCCCCCGGCCGCCGGCATCGCCTCGGCACCTAATACACGAAACAACCATGCAACAACATTAACAGAGCTACGGCACATGCACTTCGGTAACGTATTCGTGCACACGGCACGCATACCGTTGATGCACGCGGAGGCGAGGTCGAGCTGCGCGGCGATGTCCGGCACGGCGGCGGCGGTGCATGGCGCGGCATTGAGCTGGGCCATATGCGACGTCAGAGCCAAGAACGTGCCGCCGGCAGGCCGCGGCGACGTCGTACGTTTGACTTGTGTCAGCCGGTGAAGGGTGATTAACGGCGAGAGTTTTAGAGCCTTTCTTGTTTGTGGACGTGAGACAGGATCGCTATATATAACGCTGTTTGCTCGTGTTAAGCGTGCAATAAACGTGAGATTAAAAAATGGATGAAATTAAGGGAGTTAGAAGATCGATAAAAATCGGGACACCGCGCGGTGGGCGTGGAACTTGGAAGAGAATAGGATTAATTCAGGCGACAGGAAGACGAATGTTCTTGGCGCAAATGGGGCGCTTTCTTGGAGGTTTATGCCAGGGGATATCCGCTCCCAGGCGACAGGAAGACGAAGCTTCTCCTGCTATCCTTGACCCCTCTCGCCGTATGGAATTGATGGGCTGTTGCCTATTGAGTGCGGATCAATTTCCTGTCTTTTCCGGTGTTCTAGATGGTTGCAGAATGGAGTATATGCCCGGCGCGCGCGTCTGGCGAATGGCGATCGATGCTTATACACGCGCATGGTTGATCATGGTGGGGTACGCGTCACTGTTCAAATTTTTCTACAAACGCCTTGGTCTTATAAAAACCGTGTATTGATTATTACATCAAAGTAAATTGTAGTTTGCACCGATTAAAAGTTTGCTGTATGTATAAAACACCAGGTTAGACGATCTCTGCATACGACACCAGTTAAACTGACACTGAGCAGCAACGCTTTGCATAGCCCTTCAATCTTATCAGGTCAAACCCACAGACTGACAAGTGACAAGACAACCCTGCTTGTCGGTGCCACTTTGGCCGTCCTCGTTGACAAGTCGGAGGCGAGGGGTGCTTTCTTTAGGTGGGTCCACGTGAGTAGATGGAGATCGACCAAACCAATCGTCACAGGTTCCGGGTGTATTGGATTTGGGAAAGATTGCATGTTTTCTTAAACGGGAAGAAACACTTTCGGATTCCATCACTTTGCACGGTGAAAGAGAAAACACACTCGGTAGTTACACTCGGCAAACAGGAATCGGCATACAGCCCGTCGGCAAAGCACTGTTTGCCGAGTGTTTTTCGTCGCGCACTCGGCAAAACGTTTTTGCCGAGTGTCAAAACCGACACTCGGCACACAATAGCGAGTAAACGGCCCGGACACCCGTTAGACCTCTTTGCCGAGTGTCGATCCCAGCACTCGGCAAACAACTTCTGAATAGATACGTCGCTGATTACCGGGGGCCCACGTGGCACGGTTTGCCGAGTGCCATAAATGCGACACTCGGCAAAACTTGACAAATCTGGAAGCCAAAATACCAATCAACCATGCATGTAGTTAATTTCATCATTCCTGCGAACCAACCACAAACCCAAGCAAACTAGTGCCCAAAGTGTGAACTAAAAAAATCAACTGCAATGCAAAGAAAGCAGACATGCATCAACCTGTGTACGTTTCACAATTTAAATCATGTCTTACAGTGGCAAGAGTTCAATAGCTACCCAAATGTACTCTAACATCAGAACATTACTTCTTGGCATGCAGTGAACCACACAGATACATATATTCACACCTCAGGTACATAACAAAAGGCAAGCAAATAAGCTAATTACATCGATCTAAACTAAACCATCCTAAACTTGCAATCACAAACACAAGAAACAAGGGGGAACGGAGGAGGAAATGGAGCGGAAACACAAGAAAAACCTAACCCTAACATTCATAGAGAGAGGAAGGGAAGGACGTCTCACCTAGCAAGGGGGAACGGAGGAGGAGATGGAGCGGAGCGGAGCAGCGGGCGGTGGCCGGGGCGGAGGAGCGGGGCGGGGCGGAGCGGAGCGGAGCGGCGCGGCGGCGAGCGGGGCGCGTGGGACAAATGGTGCAGATCGGATCCGGTGGCCCCTATTTAGGGTATGTTTGCCGAGTGCCGGATGTTTGCCGAGTGTCACAACGCGGATACTCCGCAAACAACGTAGGAGGGATGTTTGCCGAGTGTCAGAACAGAGACACTCGGCAAACCACATGGTATTTTTCTTTCTTTTTTTCCTTTCTTTTATTTTTTCTTTCTTTCCTTTTCTTTCTTTTCTTTTCTTTCATAATTCTTTCTTTCTTTCAAATTTGTGAAGGAGCGTAATTTCATGCGTCCCCTCTCGTGGGCCCCGCAACGGAAACACGCTACCTTTTCATCAAAAGTAGTGACTTTATGTGACTTTCCTCTTTGTTAATTAGTGATAGAATATGGCATAGGAACATGGCCAACTCAAAAAGAGGCCAAGTTCTTACAAAAGTTGGTCCGGTCGCTTCGAAGGGGGAGTTTTCCACTCAAAGTCCAGAAACTTCATGCGAGGTAGTCCTGTTTGTAAAGGAGGTGCCATTTCAAAGTTGTGTATTGCCTTGCCCTCTTTACACCAACCTTATATATCCATATTAGGACTCCATGCCAAAAAGCTAGGGTTTCCGACGGTTTCTGGCGTGATTTCATGCGCCCCCCTCCTGCGGGCCCTGCAACAGAAACACGCTAGTTTTTCATCAAAAGTGGTGACTTTATGTGACTTTTCTCTTTATTAGTGCTAGAATAGGGCATAGGAACATGACCAACTCAAAAAGAGGCCAAGTTCTTACAAAAGTTGGTCCGGTCGCTTCGTAGGGCATAGGAATACTACAAAACGTAACACTACAAAGTAATTATAGACCATGCACTATTCACTGCCCAAACAAACATCAAACGGATCCGATTTAAAAATATAAAATCTAACATTGTTAAAAAATAATTCAAACAACAAACATTAAATAGATCCGGTTTGGGAAGGGGTGTACTGGAAAAAATATTGTTTGCCGAGTGTCATAACACGGACACTCAGCAAAAATGAATAGTGCTAACGGAGGGCCACTGCTTTGCCGAGTGCCCGTTGCATGACACTCGGCAAAGAAACCACACTGTCGCCTCTCCGTCAACCGCGGCGAGGCAGGACACGTGTCTCCCTGTTTGCCGAGTGTCATGTAGGGTGCACTCGGTAAAGAAGTTTTTTGCCGAGTGTCACGTATCGGGCACTCGGCAAAGAACAAGTTTGCCGAGTGTGGTGTTATTGCCGAGTGGTTTTCTTGGACACTCGGTTTATGGATGTCTTTGCCGAGTGCCCGACGAAAAACGCTCGGCAAAGTATTACGCACACGGCAAACATCTCTATACCGGTAGTGAAAGTGATGGAGAGGCTAACGGCCTGTACGAAGGTAGGCTCTGACTTTAAAATCTCCGTGTCATCTAGAGAGGTTGACACAAGAGATAACTTATACACTCGTTTGACTTTTGAGCTGTTTTTATGTTAGGGACAGCAACATAGAGACAACTATATACAAAGACATTAGAGTTGTAGGTGTTGACTTTCAATTTTCTCATTGTTATGATTGTTCCAGCTGAAACTAGTCATATTTTAATAATTTATTTGTTTATTTGTTTTTTTTGCCACTGAAATAAATTTAAAATTTGTGTGCGTCGACCGATGCAGAGGCTAGGGGAGTCATCTCCTCCTTTATCTAAAAAAAAGAAAAAAAATTAAAGCTGACTCTATGACTTTAATTATTTGTTTAGCCTGACTCTTCAAAAAAGTCACTTGAAAGTGGATATAAGAGGAGTAAAAGTAAAAATTGCGGGCCATCTTAGTTGTGTTTCTCTTTTTTTCTCTCTCCTCTATATCAATACCAACAGTATTTTCTCTTATTTGGGGTAGCTACAAGCTAACTTTGATTTGACGCAAACCTAAAAGTGCATTGAATCCTAAACTTTTATGCATCTCAAAATGGAGTTTGACAAGCTAGAACAAGAATATACTCTCTCCACTCAGAAATATAAGATGCGCACGCTTATCAAGATTTATCTTTGACTAAGAATTTGTTTAATAACATGTGAATTACATAGTACGAAATTGATATCATTGGATTTGTATTAGAAAATAATTTTTTTGAAGGAGTTGGCAAGAGCACCGTCTTTTCTATTAAGAGAGACTTTGAAAAAATATTTACATGTCTATTTGTTTTTTAAGGGGACAAAAGGAACAACGAACCCCAAGAAAAGACGTAAGCGAATTACTCGATAGCAAGGTTTTCACTTGTGTTGTTTCTGTTTGCCCTCTTGCATTGGATAATGTCTTCTAGAGCTGTGTAGGCCACTTGTATGAACGTTGTTTTTTTGTGATCGAAAATTCGTCTATTTCAATCCTTAAACATCCATAAGATGTAGATACGTTGCTCACTTCTAGCTCGCCCCCTCTCCTTTTGACCTTAGTGCATGATATTGATTTTGTATAGATAATCCATATATAGTTAGACTAATCTTTAGTCAAAACTAAATTTTGAAAAATACATACACCTTATATTTTTGGATGAAAACGCCTTCAATAAGCCAAACGCCAAACCGTTCTAGAGCTGCCTCACTCTGGATCAAAGATCGATTTAGCCCCCAAAAGTATTTATTGAAATCGCGAAAAGGCAATGTAAACTAACAAAAAAAAACGGGGACGACAGACACAAGTCCAAATTTGTTCTCCATTATCGCAAAATTTTCCGAGAATTTACAGGTACGACCATATCCAGTACAAAGCACCCAATTCTCCTCTTCTTTTGTTTTTGTCTTACCCCTAGAAATGTACATCTAACACCACCGGAAAGCACCCAATTCTTCTTTCCTTGCCAATCGAAAGCAAACACAGTGGACAGAGAGAATACGCAAAGCCAGACCTTGACAATTGTCGCTATCCGGTTTCAGTTGGAGAATCCAAGCTCCCTTGTGCATTGGCAGCAGCGCGCGTCTTCTCCCGCAAGTTCGCACCCCACATCTTTGCCTCGGCCACCATCCGCTCCCTGTCATTCAGGATCCCAGGAGGTTCTCTGGGGGAGTCATCCCGGTCTGACTTGTGGCCAGAGCTGCCTACCTCATCATTCTTCAGGAGCGCCCTTCCACTGTCGCCAACCCTGCTTCGCTGATCGCCACCTGCCTTTTTTGAGGCGTGGGTCACATTATGATCATATGTTTGGGACGACAGGTAGGAAAGAGCAGTCACAACGTCAGCGATAAGTGGGCGTGAAGCAGCCTCTGACTGAATGCACATTGACGCCACCGCGAGGGCTTGGTAGAGCCCACGCATGGGATATCGTCCCTGCAGCCCTGGATCAGCCATCTTTGGGAGCTTCCGCCTGTCATTGAAAAGTGGCCGTGCCTGTCAATGAACAAAGAACAGCATTACTTCGTGCAATTAGTCAAATCCACGACAGATGGAAGATCATAAGCGTCATGCAAGGAATAATCATTGCTCGTTTGGTTTTTGTGCCCTAACATAGTATCTACTTGTATAATATTAACAATTTAGCATCAATAAACATTATATTTAAAATGTGTAAAAGCAACAGCTGACTTATGAATTCATGTCTGGAGTTTAACATAACTTCTACCACAATTCACTCCAACACTTAATGTAGTGTGGATAAGCCCTACCATACTCATGCTCCTATCATGATTTCTACCTAAACAGACGCACTTAGTAGCTTCTAAATACAGTCCTTACATGTAGTTTCCCAACTTCCCATCATGGTTTGATCCCTACGTGCCCCACAAATTTTTAGTAGTTTCCCAACTTCCCATCATGGTTTGATCCCTACTTGCCCCACAAATTTTTAGGAGCAACCAGTATATCGATATCAAGAAGTGAGATACTAGATAATCAATACTGTGACAATGAGATACTGGAGAGAGAAAGTAGCAACAAAGATTTATGAATAATTCGAACATAGCTTACCCATGACATAAGGTTTTGTTCTCCATGCGGTCTGGTGCTGTCAATGGCCTTCCGGCCAGTGATCAACTCAAGCAAGACAACTCCAAAGCTATATACATCTGATTTGACTGTAAGTTGCCCTGTCATAGCATATTCTGGAGCACAATAGCCATATGTTCCCATCACACGTGTAGAGACATGAGACTTGTCACCAACAGGACCCAATTTAGCAAGACCAAAGTCTGATAGCTTTGGATGGAAATCCTCGCCCAATAGAATATTTGATGACTTGAAGTCTCTATATATAACTGGTGGTTGCGCTTTGTCATGAAGGTATTCCAACCCTTTAGCAGCACCTGCTGCGATTTTCATCCTAGTGTTCCAATCCAAGGGCTCCTTATCAGGAGGGAGATCTGCATCAAGTGTTACACACAAGTAAAAGTTAATTTAGCCAATAAAATTTTTCACTGCTGATTGTATTACTGCACATGCAGATTTACTTGGAACAAGGTTAAAAAGTAAGTGTTACATGAACGCGTTTTCCTTGCACAGAGTTTTTATAACTACTGATTTGCATTTGCAAGACTTGCTCGTTAAAAGACAACAGGTTCCCATTCCCAACATTAACTCACGAAGATATGAATTGAAGGAGCATCGATCCAAAAGAAAATGCTCCTAGTGCACAGTTGCATAGCTAGAGCCGAACTCACATGATATAATGTCAATGATGTACTTTCTGGGCACAACATAACATCACCCAGAGCACACCACATCCATGCAGGAGTCTTCAACAGGGTTACAACGTACTAACTTACTGTTTTGTCAGCAATATGTTTCTTTGCTAGGCTCCAATTATTGGCACCCCTGACTAGCTAGTAATAGCCTATTGTCTGGTCCCCAAATGTGTTCATCGATCCAATAATTTACATGATCCTTTTATTCAAATAATCAAATTAATCGACACATGACATATGAATAAGCTATCAGCTTGGTAGCAAAATGGACCTGAATAAAATTCAATTTTCAAACACCAATTTCAAAAGAAATTATACCTCGCACTTAAAAGTACCCAAGGAGTATGGATAAAACATACATCACCAATACTAAAACTACATATACATGAAGACTGTCCAAGATTCGACCACAGACTAGTACATAAAGTCAACATGAAAAAGGATAGATTTCCCTAATCTCCACCCTTCAGAATTTCCCAGAATAGAACATATGCAGCAACCATGTCTCAAACATTACTAAATTAGTACCAGATTTAATTACCATGCAAATACAATAAGTTCATCCTACTATAATTAGGTAACACTGGGAAAAATGGATAGGTGGGACCTGTGATTGACAATATTGGAAAAACCTACTGGATACTGTAAATGTTATGTACCGCTGCATGGGCAAAAGGATTTGGCAGATCAAAATGTCACACAATCATGGAAAGAATCATGCACATGGACGAAACGATATATATTGACAGACAGATGGGGGCAGACAGCATAGCAGACAACATGTGCTCAAACAAGCATGTGAAAAACAACCACTAGCACAAATGTGCACAGTACCGACACAGAAGCATCAATAGTAGCTTAACAGGCATTAATATGCACTGGACAAATATAAACAACAGTCTTACCATGCAAATGATCTTCCAATGATCCAAGGGGCATATACTCATACACAAGAAGGCGTTGCTCTCCATCAGCACAATAGCCAACCAAATTAACAAGGTTTTCATGATGCAGCAAACTGAGCATGAGGACCTCCACTAGAAATTCTTTGTTTCCTTGATTACCATCCCTATTGAGCTGCTTTATAGCAACAACCTGAAACAGATGCTTCAAATATTTCAACTTTACAAGTGTCACACCTCATCTCATGACTTAGGATTTAAAATACTTAATTCAAAGGCACGATTGTTTCATGTGATCGATCTTGCTCAATTAACAAAAGGGCCTACGGACAGACGAACATTGTCCACAACAGAGGCCAACGTAAATTGGATCTGCTATGCCCATAAGTAAACATGGACTGTTTTGTTTGTGGGCATCCACCACTCATGTGCAAACACTGTTTTTCTTGAATATCGTAGAAAAATCAATGGCTTTTCTTGAATGTCCTAGGCAAATCAATGGCACCTTTGATAAAATCAAGCAACCTCGGTACTACTCTGGCAGCAAGAAACAAGAAAACATGATGCCCAGCCTGGCCAACAAATCAAGTTACCTGGCCCGTGCCGTCAAGGCATCCCTTGTAAACACGTCCAAACCCTCCCTCCCCGATGAAGCATTCCTCCCTGAAGTTCCTGGTCGCGGCGGTAAGCTGACGGAAGGTGAATGTCTGTGCAGAGATGACATTGCCGTTGGCGTCCCTGAGAACTGAAAGCTCCTTCATGCCGGCATTGCCTTTCGCCCTCGCCTTCCCAACCCCTGCAAATATTCACACCGTCATGCAGATCAAGACACAACCGTGACGAAGAAAGCCACCAATATAATTGCAAACAAGCATTCTTGTTCTATTTCAATGAGTTATCATCAGATAAATGTGCGCAAATTGTCCTACCAGTACATATCTTTGCCTCTTCTATCCGAAAGATCTAAGGGGATCACCCTGTCATTTTGCCTCAAATCACATCCACGAGGATCACCATGTCCATCATTACCAACCAACTAGCCCACCAAGAAGAGACTAACACAAGAGCATCAAACCATCCCCGGATCCGGTCCTACTCCTACTCCTACCAACCAGCCGGAAGGCCGATCCGAGGGACTCACGCACCTGCGGGGAGCTTCTGGACCCGCGGCGCCGACATGGACGTCTCCTCCCGGCCGCCGACGCCCGAGGACGACGCGGCGGCGGCGGCCTGTCCCCCGGTGCCATTGCCGCCGCCGCCGCCGCCCTCCTTGGGGTAGGACAGCTCCTCGCTGGAGCTCGAATCGAAGCACGAGAAGCAGCCCATCGCGGCTTCACCAATCAACGCCCCGCCGCGCCAAGAACCCACATTTCCGCAAGAAACGCCGCCGGATTCGTGCTGGCCGGGAGCTTCCCGGACCAGAGAACCCAATAGGCGGGATCCGGCAGGGGGCGGAGACGCGGTGGAAGCGCGTTCTTGAAGTAGGAGGAGGAGGAGGAGGAGACTGGTGGTGGACTCCGTGGCCGCCCGGGCGTTGGCTCGGTTTCGTTCGGGCTTTGGCTTTGGCTGCACCGCTGCGCCTGACTTATTAACACCAGGATCTTCTGGGGTTGTTGGCGAGAAGAAACAGGTAACCATGGGAGGTTAGGACTTCACCGTCCTTTTCAGTTTTTTCTTTCTCTTCTCATCCTCCAGGAACTATCGTCTGATCTTACTTGCCCCCCTCCCCCCAACGCCCCAAACACCACACAAAAACACACACACAACCCTCTTTTTGAGAAAAAATCTGAGTCAGATAAATATGCTATTTGGTGTGTTCCTGCTACTACTCCGTGATGAATTTACTTTTACGCGTAAAATTGAAAGGTGGAAAGACGGGGTTATCAGGTTGTGCTATATAAAATATAAACACGTAGAGAAATATATCAGATGTAAAAAATAGGCACTAGTGCGTAGCAAAAAATAGGCACTAGTGCGTAGCAAAAAATAGGCACTAGTATGTTGTCATCGTGTTGCTATTTTCTTAATTTTTTCCAGGGATCATCGCATGATCTTTGGTTGACCTCTTTTAGAAAGAAATTCGAGTCAAACAATTATTATGTGGTACGTACGTCTTTCCATGATTAAATAGTGTTCTTATTGCAATTACGGTGTGTGTATAACACCATAATAATGATAAGAGGGCCGCTAATTTGAGGCCTACTTTTGCACGTAGAACTAAAAGATTGGAACATGTACGTATTATAAATGTAGGCACTTGTACGTCGCGTAGATATGAACCACGTTGTCACTAACTACTTACGGTTTTAGATATTTATACAGTGATCTTGGTTATTTATTAGACAATCAAATCATATATCAGTTTACGAGTGCCTCTATGCTATAGACAACGATATATGTCAGACATGATTAGAATTTTGTGTGTTAAAATGAAACATTAATTATGTTACTAATTGGACATATGTAAGGGAAACAAAAAGGACGTGATTTACAAGCATCAAGACATGTTCTTCTAAACCGAGGAGCTCTCGCTTCCTTCTTTTGTATGATGGCAACAATCTACTCTACTCGCTTAGACTCGAGCCTCCGTGCTCTATGGGTCATCAATTAGTTGGCATTACGCGCGACCAGTCTATGCCTCAATTGACTTTTTGCGACCTATGGCATTGCCCGTCACACTCTATAGACCTTGATATCAGGCTACCTCTGCACCGTTACACCACCAGTGGGCCACCGTCTTCCCCCCCCCTCTACACTGAGGGAGAGGGGAGCGGGTGTCGTAAACCTGTCTGGTCCTAAACCCACTGAACCCTAAACCCTTATTACATATTGTCGTCACGGAGCTGTGGCTGGAAAAGAGGGTGGAGGGGAGAAGCGGATAGGGGAAAGGTATCCGGGAAGACAAATATGTTGAACCAGGAAAGACAAACATGTTGACTCTGGCACGGCGTTGGTGATATGGATTTGAGTACATTATTTTTAGTGTATTTTTGTAAGGATAATGTGATATTCGTTGCTCGCTACTCATGAAACTTTTAAGAATGTTGGTTGTGTATATTATTTTAAGTAGAGATCAGAAGATTAATAAACTTTCTTAAAAATAAAACTTTGAGGAGCTAATCACCACGTGTGCTGCTTCTTGGTGCCCTGCACCGCAGGTTTTCCGGCTCCGACACTCTATAGACAATGAATTGACCGATAATAAGGCTAGAACGACGTGTCGTGGCAAGAGTAACCTACCTAGATCCGTTACTACTTTCCCACACGGATATCAGAAAGAGAAACATGGATAAGATTTTCCAATCTTAGCTGTTGAGTGAGTTGGATATGCATGAAGTGTTTCTGCCATTGGCATAGTTCTGTTGACGGTGGTAGCTGGAGGACGGAGAGGAAGGAGGGCATGCGGTGGCACAAATTTTGGTCGCTAGGGTTGATGAGGAAGCAGCAATGGGTTGTTTGACCTAGAGTCAAGCATGGTATGGACGAACAATAATTGCTGTTTTGAAAAGTAGATCCAAAATATTGCAGAGGGACGGCGCCATGGAAAATTTTCTCTATGTAGATCCAAAATCTCTGGTGGATGATGGATCCAAGAAATGGTAAATTTCGGTAATAGACACTAAGATGCATTTATCAAGAACTTACATGGGAGGGAATATTATATGACTACTGACCGATTCAATTTTAGACATATATACACGCCTACGGTAAAAAAAGAGAGGAGGAGATCCCAAGTCAGACGTCGACTCTCTCACACACACTGATCAGTTCTGATCGTTTTGATTATATATTTAACTGATTTGGATTTTCTTAGAATAATTAACTTACTAGTTTATTGTTGAAGCTTGAAGGAGATGATTTGTTAGTAGAGAATGATAGCAAACTGTTGGCCGTGTGACTCAAGAGTCAAGACCAGGTGACCTCCGAAGGTTAACGTCTAATTTGAAGGGAAAAGAATCAAACTGATGGACCATTTTGTGGATACTATGCTTATTTTCAAAACTGATGTGGAATATCAGCTGCGAAAGTTCTACGGCCTGTCTGGAATGTAGTGGAATCTAAGATATAGACTCACAGATAAACTAAGGATATTAACCACTGATTTTGATTTGTTCGCGTATTCTCTTCGCGTTCATGATTGGCCAATGTGTTGGATTAGTTAAATCGGGGAAGACCTAGGAGGGAAGTAGCATAAGACCGACATGAAAGGTTCACTTCACAGTTCGTATTCAGTTGAAAAACAAAGGTGAAAGGGATGCCAAGTAAAACCCATAATAATCATGTCATGGGACCAATGGCGATTGGCGTGCTCGCAGGAGGCTTGGAGATGGCAGTTCTATGGCACTATGATTAGGTCTTTTTCATTTTCATTTATGCAATGTTGATTCGGATGCCAGCTATCAGGCAGCTTTTTAAATTTCAGAAATTTTGCGATAATCAACTTGTTTAGGCTGTGTGTATCTTCTTAATGTAAAGGCCAGAAAAACAATAAAATCTTCCTTTAAAGAAAAAGGATGGTGATGTTTACCCAAGTAGCTTGGTCTTAGTAATTTTATCTCCCTCCTAGTTTTAAGTCACTAACGGTTGGCCATGGCAATGGGACTAGCTACCAGCACTACCGGAATCTACGAATTTGCCGTGTGCGAAAGGCACACGGCGAAGGCTGAAAAGCCCTTGGCAAAGCGTTTGCCGAGTGCAACACTCGGCAAAGAACGCACGGCATACAGGCTGCCGGCAAAGCCATGTTTGCCGAGTGTATTCCTTCGGGCACTCGGCAAAGCTTTTGCCGACGGTCAGACCGAGCACTTGGCAGAAAAAAAGTGCATAAACGGCCATGACGCCCGTTAGCCCTCTTTGTCGAGTGTCGACACTCGGCAAAACGTGAAGACAGGAGCGCACAGGTTCGGCCACGTGGCTAACGTTTGCCGAGTGCCTTCGGATGGGACACTCGGCAAAATGCGGCAGTTTGCCGAGCGCCTGGTGGAGACACTCGGCAAAATCGCCCGCCAGAACGCACACGCTTCGGCCACGTGGCTCCTGGTTGCCGAGCGTCAGGATTTAAACACTCGGCAAACCCGCTCTTTGCCGAGTGCCTTGCCCGACTGCACTCGGCAAACAGTTTGCATTATGGCAGCCCCAATTCTAGTATGTACAGGCTTGCGCCACGTGTCAGATTTGCCGAGTTTGCCGAGTGTAACACTCGGCAAAGTCCACAGAAATTGTTTTTTTTTAATTCTGTTTCCAAAAATCTCTGCAATTCAAAACAGTGTATATATCACAGGACAGCAACTCGCAGCAAATCATATTCAGCATATCACATATCACAAATATAGTTCACAAACATGACATATGGCAAGTTCACAAGAGCATCACAACATCACAGATATGACACGTTCTCAACATCACAAGAAAATACAAGTCCACAGGACGAAATAAGTTCTCAACATCTTGACACCATCGACGTTAACATTCGACATCCACACCATCGACCGACGGCATCTGCCCTTTTTCACATATAAAATGAAGTTCAAAGGGCGAAATAAGTTGAAAACAATGGCATGAAACTAAGAACGGCTACCATGGCGGCAGAATTAAGGTTAAGGTTAAGGATTGTAAGGTTAAGGTTAAGGTTAAGGATTGTAAGGTTACAGAGAACTAACCGTAGTCAATTTCTTGACGTCGGAGGACTTTCTTGCCCCTGTGAAGATCCAGCAGCAGGCTCATTTGATCCATCTGATGGATGCATCAGCTGCATCGCCTGTAAGGATTAGATAGTAAGCACCCGCCTCTATGGATAGGAAGTGCAATAATGGTGATTGAAAGGTCTTAATGGAACTCACTTTAGTGTGCAGAGGAGGCATACGAGCGGTCGGCATCGGTGGCGGGCTTTTGCCGTGGAGAGCATAAAGAGCCTGCATATTATATTTGAGGAGGCAAGGTTACCGATTCTACAAAAGACGAAAGTTACGTATTTAAACTCAGACTCCTACTTGGCTATTATGGGCAAGAACTAACCGTCATTTGCTGATACATAATATCTCGTTCTGCCGCCAACCTTTCCTCGAAGGCTCGCCTCTCTGCCGCCATCCTCACCTCGGCTTCCTCCCGTAGCCTTCTCTCGGATTCCACCCGTTGCCTCCTTTCTTCCTCCAGCTGGGCCTACAGTATGTCATCGCAATCTCATTATCGCAGGAATGCAAGCATGTAAAGACCGGGGAGGATGAATGAAATTGGACTAACCTGGAGTTCGCTCAATCGGGACAAAGTAGCACTTGGGCGAGGACGTACCGAAGGAGTCGAACTCGTACTCTGAGCTCGGATCTGAGTGAGAGTCGGAGTGGACGCCGTATCGATCAGGCTGTCGGCGAGCCAGTACCGGCCATGCTTCTTGCCTCCTCCCGCCATCATCACCGCAACCGGATCAATGGGATGCTCCTCCGGAACATACTCTGGCCCGTGGAGCTCAGATACCATTGATTTGTATCCGTCCACCCTTGCCGCGACATGGGGGTTGCAATACTGTCCCTCAATGTCCTTGGACTTATGGGCCAACATGTATGTCTCAAAGTCGGAGAGCTGCTGACCAAGATGATCTTTCTCCTGCGACAGAAAACAATAAGATTAATAAAGGGAACCCCCGCGCGTAAACAAGAAATAGATGCCATTGCATACCCATCTTTTCTGGTAACCACGCAGGGAGAGGTTGCCTTGATGGTGTGCTGGGCCGCCCATCTCCAATCGCTGTTCCCTTTTCTCCTCGTGTCTCTTCTTCCACTCATCACTTGACCATAGAGCCGCCATCTACTCCCAGCACGGAAGGTGGTTAGCGCACCACTGCAGAACCACCTAAATAAACAAATACATCATATGAGTAAGAAATTAAGTGTTAGTCATCCAAGGGATAATAATCATTAATGTTACTTACCTGCATGTACTCCTCCTTTTCGAGATACATGGTCCGCGCGTCCTTTTTCAAGACCTTCTCTCCAAGGTGTTTCGCGTAATATTTAACCACGGCCTGGACGCGCGCCTCGTAGTGCATATCGTGCACAATTTTCTTCGCCTCCTTCTCCAGGACCGCGTCTGCATGTACCTCGAAACCATCAGCGAGCCTAAAGAAATCCTACAATCATGCATATAGCCGCAACGGATCAAATCATGAGTTTAATATTTCCCAAGATTTTTTAGTACTGACAGATGTATAGTGTGAAAGATACTTACCCACATTTCGGCCTTCACCCGCTCGGCTCTGTTGGCAAACCTCCTTCCAGACCGGTCCTCTGCATCCGGCGCGACGGCATAGTGGGCCCATGTCCAGGCTAGCTCCTCTTTTCCCTTTCTAGTAACCAAGCCAGGGAAATTTTCCCTGATCAGAAGTCCAAGGATGCCGTTGACATGTCGCGAGTGCTCACCACCCCCAACTTGAATCCAATGCCTGCAGAATGGAAAGCATAGTCATTTGTATGTGTTGAAATACTAAAGGTAGTAATTTGTAAGAGTCGAGATAGCCACTTACATGTCTCCATCTGGTTGAATGATAGGTCGTTTGTGGACTGCAATAGGTCGCTTGGGGAGGGCTGAAGGTCCACGCAGCCAGACTTGGGACCCTGAAGAGCCGGAGGTACCCCCCTGCGATGCTCCGTCGGAGTGAGCCCCCTGCCCTTCCTCCTCCACCTCCTGCTCCTCCTGCTCCTCCTCCTCCTCCTCCTCCACCTGCTGCTCCTCCACCTCCTCCTCCTCCTCCGCCCTAGACTCTCCACCCACAGAAGCGGTGGGTAAAGAACTAGTAGAGGCTGCCCGACCACCTCCTCTACCCCTGCCCGCCTGCCTTCCTTTTGGGGGTCTTCCCCGGCCTCTGCCTGCCATGCTTCAAGCACCTGCTAGAGACAGAGATTGATGGATGCATGCTCTCCATACAAGTCATACTTGGAACCAAGATATAATATTACATTAACACCATATAGACTTACTCAAATGTGAACACTATCAAGAGTAATTGTACAATTCTAATTTGGGACTCTGGTATGGTTCACACCCAGCAGTTTGATCCTACCAAACTCGGTTGTAGACTCAAACATGAATAAGTAACCTAGCTAGTCCACCGAACATATCTCATGCTTAATATAAATGTACAAAACAGACTAAGAGAGATATTTAGCAAGTTCAGCTAACTATTAGGCAGAGCAGGAATATCTCACATGAAGCTAACCTAAGTATTCAATACAGAAATATCCTGAATAGTCAAACCAAAAGAAGCAGGGAACAATTAACTAGCTCGAGCCAGCATATGTCTTATCTAAATCAACATTGTCTTCAAGTTCTTCCCAGATGAGCATTGTATAGAAAGTGAGCTAGATCCAATATAGCCTGCTTCTTCGGCTAGTAAACCAATTTTAGGCATGTGTATAATAGAGACAACAGAAGACAATTAAATCAAATATAAGCATCTGTTCATAGCAGTTAGATATGCAATCATATACACATATATCACCAATTGAATAAGACTTGTTCCTATCCAGCATAAGCTACATCAGCAAGCCAGAATCAAAGTGATAGCATCTGCTCTTTCTCAGAATAATAACTTGATACATGTATATATCAAACTGAACCAACAAAAATCAAGCTTAGCATCTATTCTTCCAGTTGAGCAAACTAAGATACACATAGACATAAAGAGAACATAAAGAGCTAAGGTCCATTTGTATCCATCCATATCAATTCTATGGAAAGCATCGCAGCAAGCTTTGCATCGCAAATAATTGGAATAAGCAAAACCGAGCATAGAAAATCACTTGATTTGACTTAAGTTAATTAGAACTAAGTTAGCCCTGTCATAGCAAGTCGACGCCAGTGTGAAGAATGACTTAAGCAGCCAACAAACAATCAATCGGAAATAACCAAGGAACCCTAGAATCAAGTCTAGTTAGAGGAAAGGGGAGATTGGGGAAAGAAGGGCACTTACCGGAGAAAGGGGCACCGACGGTTGGGGAGCCTCGGCGCGCCACCAGCAGGAGGACGGGGAGGCCGGCGCGGCGGACGGAGAGACCGGCGGGGCTGCGGGGAGGCCGGCGCGGCGGACGGGGAGGCCGGCGGGGCTGCGGGGAAGGCCGGCGCGACGACGGGGAGGCCGGCGGAGCTGCGGGGAGGCTGGCGGGGCTGCGGGGACGCCGGCGGGGCGTGCGGCGGAGGAGGGGCGGCGGCCGGGGCAGTGAATATTTTGGAGGGGCGGGCGGGGAGCGGGACGAATTTGGGCGAGATCTTTCCCCGCCGGTTACCCTAATAGGGGTGGTTTGCCGAGTGTCAGATATTAGGCACTCGGCAAACAACGCGTTTGCCACGTGTCCATGTTTACCGAGTGTCAAAAGGGGGACACTCGGCAAATCCTTTCCTTTGCCGAGTGTCCGGGATGAGGCACTCGGCAAACACATGGTACTATTCTTTCTTCTTTTTTTCCTTTTCTTTTCTTTCTTTCCTTTTCTTTCTTTTATTTTCTTTCATAATTATTTCTTTCTTTCAAATTTGTGAAGGACTTGGACTTTGATTGAATTTTTTAGAATTAAATAACCACTAAGCTCCATGTTGATGCCCGAGCACAGGCCCCCTGGTGTTTGGCACTCAATTTCTTTTGTGGTATAAGGGGTCTGAACATAAACTTAAGACCACCAATAAGATTTTTCAACCCACTTCTGGCCATAATTTCATGTACCTGCAGTTCAAATTTGAATTATATCCATAAAATGCCTAAAAATGCACTTAATGGCTTAAATATAGCAAACGGACCCAAAAAAATGCTAAATTTTGAAATGATACATGTAATGGTGTATGTTGAGTGTGAAAAAAGTTTCAAGGCCAACGGATGAAGCAGGGGTTGGTTCGCATGCAAACCTGATCCGTTCCTTCTCGTAATCTAATTTCTTCCTCAAGGATTGTTCGGTTTCTAAGCAGTTTATGTGACAACTTTTATGAAACCTACTCAAATTTTTACCACAGCCTCTAGGTGCCATATCATGACACCATGATAAGTTTCGTGTTTTTCTGACTTCGTTTGCATTTTTTAGAATTAAAAAACTAACAAGCACCATGTTGGTGACCGAGTCTTGGCACCCTGGTGTTTGGCACTCCTCTTATTTTGTTGTATAAGGCCTGAACATATACTGAAGACCACAAATAGGATTTTTAAACCAATTTCTTGCGATTATTTCATGCACCTGCAGATCAAATTTGAATTATATCCATTAAATGCCTAGAAATGCACTTAATGGCCAGAATATAGCAAACGGATCCCAAAAAATGCCAAATTTTGACATGTTACATGTAGTGGTGTATGTGGAGTGCATAAAAAGTTTGAAGGCCAACAGACGAAGTGACCCGACACTTCGCATGCAAACCTGTTGGGTACCCTGAAAAGTTTTATGTGGCTTTCCTCTTTGTTAGTGATAGAATAGACCTAGCCAACGTGAGAAGTCATGCATAAGTGGAATCTTGATATGGAAAACATTAGCCTCCTCAATAAGTGGCTTGTCAACTCATAACCAACTTAGCAAATAAATAATTCGAACTGGAAAAATAAAAAATAAACTTGTGAGGGGTTTGTAGGAGGTAGCCATGATTGGGCGTGCTGCAAAGCTTGTGAGAGGGCATGGCATGGTTGTTATGTATAGAACAAGTGTACTTTAGTCTACTATATAAGTAACAATTTTGTAAAAGTAAGCAAACATTAAAAAAAACATAGTTTGCCGAGTGTATTACAGAGAACACTCGGCATATATGAACAGTGCTAACGGCGGCCGCAGCTTTGCCGAGTGCCAGATGCAATATACTCGGCAAAGGAACCACGCCGTCGCCTCTCCGTCAACCGCGGGGAAGAGCACGTGTACCCATGTTTGCCGAGTGTCGTGCGTCGGGCACTCGGCAAACATTCTGTTTGCCGAGTGTCAGTCCTGGGGCACACGGCAAATGTCTTGTTTACCGAGTGTTACATTTCTGCCGAGTGTTTTCCTTGTACACTCGGTTTATTCTTGTGTGTGTCGAGTGCCCGACGTAAAACACTCGGCAAAGTGTGAAGCGCACGGCAAACATCATTATTCCGGTAATGCAGTAGGGTATTGTTTAAAAAAAAAGTAGGGAATAACATAATCGTCTGAGTTCTATATATAAGTGTTCTGTGCTTATTCTAAATGAAAACATTATCGTAAATTCTTGGGTACAAACTGTCATGTTCTGGGCCGACTCGAACATATGCACACAGGTTCTGGGGAAGTGTTGAGTTCATGTTTCCTTATTCGAATAGAGGGTGGTTTGCGTATAATTCGGGATAGTCTGACCATTTCTGCCTAAAATGCATGAGTTTCACGTAGAACAGTCCTTCTGTGTTTATATTAAGGTTACTCTTCCAACAAACTTTAAAATCATATATATCAGACCAACTGAGCAAACAGCAACAAAAAGGGTAAGCCAATTTATTTTCGAAAAAAGGTCGATTGCAGATGTTGAACTGTAGTGGTTGATCCAACTTTCAATCGTAAAGGATAAAACCGTTTGTCCCAAATCCTGAACTTCTAAATCTGTTTGTCCCAAACCCTAAGCTGGTTTAGCGGGCAGTTTGACTACATGTCATCTGGTAAGGACAGTATTGCCACATCGTATTGAATCTTAAGCATGCCAGCGTGGACTGCTTCTCCCCCACACCGCCATGCTTCTCTGCACACCGCAACACGCCGCGTTTCCGATGGTTTGGCGAGTTTGCCACCGTGTTTCCTGACCGGCCGTCTGGTGAGTTTCTCTCGAGTCTGACCATCTCACAGAGTGCTACCATTTTTTCAGGGTTAAATGTAAACTTTTAGCCTTTTAGGTATAGAATGGAGGATCAGAATGGGCAGCCTTGAGCCAACATCAATCAGGTCCATCCTCTTTCCCATGAAAAGGAAGAACAACTATCGATCTTTTTGTTTCAGGAATTGGAAGACGCCGTTATATGTGGACCAGCACCAGCACACCTGAACAGAGAAAGATCGCGAATGACTATCAGCTCCCAAAGTTGTATGGATCCACGTGATACTGGGAGTACTGTGCACGCAACGTCACATGATCAGGTGCATGAGATGAAATTTGGGACCATCGTCTCGGTCGAGTTCCATGTGCAATCAGATTTCTCAAGTAACCTACCACCCTATAGCGTTTGTACTTTGCTGTTCCCTTTTCTTTTTTTCCCGACAGATTGATTACTGATTACAGAGGATAGGATAATCCCGTTTTGAGCCAAACCACCAGAGATCCCGTCTTCTCCATCCTCACGCTATTTCTACTCTTCTGACGTGTTGCAAGCTGACATGTGTGTCAAACGGCAGCTATATATGTAATATTGTTTGCAGCCTTACCTTTTTCTGGGGCTGTTGTATTTACCAAGTTCTAGCTTAGTAGGTTTTTTTTTCTGAAATAATAATTAGAGAGCCCTTTTAGAACGCATGATGTTCGTAAGTGTCGTAGACTACGCGGTCGGACAGTAAACTTGTGACACCCCAGATTGAGTGCTGGGTCACTCGGGTGTGCACGAGGGACAGCGGAACGGAGCGCGCAGCAGCAGCGAACACTTAGAGAAAATTTGGGCGAGCCAAGAAGTTGATGTGACTTGTATTCCGTACCCCCAACTGGGGGGCGCTCCCCTATTTATAGGCCTCGGGGAGCGCAATGCCAGATTACAATCCTGCCCTTAGGCAGGCTACGGTCCTACCCCTGGTCCGCCGTACGGATGAGGACTCGTAGGTCATTCATACATCGTTCGTGAAGGCATATTTCCTAGCATCTACGTGACGTCCGGTACAACATGCCATGCGGGACGTCATCCTACCGGGCCTCGCCCGTGGGTCGCCTGCACTCCGGGCTGGCGAACGTCGTCCGCCGCTCGAGTCGTCGCGCAGGGGCCTGCGCTCCGCATGCATCTGCACCCGCCCTCTGAACTCGCTTGCACTTGTATTCCAGACGCGCTTGCACTTGTACTCCGGATGCACCGTCACCCGCGCTCCACTTGCCTTAGCACTCCGCTTGCACTCGCGCTTGTGCCCCGCGTGCACTCGCCCTTGCGCCTTGCGTGCACTCGCGCTCCGGACCGCCGCGTGGATGCTAGTGTCTCATAAATAGATGTTAGTCCATAGCAAGTATGCGCACCTTACCAATACTCGTTTCCGTTCGGGGCGCGCGGGGACCCTTCCCACAACAGTAGCCCCTTGCCGGTACGGGCGGTCGAGAAGCGCCCGTCCCGACCGGCGTTATACCCCTAAGGAGGGGTTGACCCGCGGCCCGGACCAGCGAGGCTCACCCTCGGGGTCGATCTCTCGCCTCCGTCTTCCCCCCTAACGCAGAGCTCGGCATTCTGTCATGTTCCAAAGTAGAGGCGATACGTCTGAGGTAGGCGAGCGTTCGGGACACGCATGCCTCGAGCCTAGAAGGGATCAGGAGTGGCTCTGACTGGACTTGAGGCCATTGCAATTGGCCCTGGAATTCAGCCATTGTTTTGTTGTTGTTTGGCTCACCTGAGACGTACTAAATGGCCACTGACCCTTTACACAAAGCCTGCCATGGTCCATTGGCCGAGGCAGCGGGGCGTGCAGCCAGAGGTTCCGGGATCAAAACCCTGTCGGCGGCATTTTTTGTCAGATGCCGTTCCTGGTGGGCGGCTTGACCCCGAGTAGCTGATCCGGCGTAGCTTGAGGTGGCGGGCCCAAAGTAGCCGATACGGGGCATGAAAGGAGACCTGGTCGCATGCTCAGAGCCAAGACGCGGGGATCGCACCCACTTTGTGGGCGTGTTCGTCGTAGCCGAGCTGCCAAGTGCAGACACGCTACCTTTGAAGTACTTACATGGTGTAGGGATGACGCGTCCGGAGCGTACGCCGAGAGTCCCGCGCCCAGTGTGCGTCTGGAGTTGGCGCAGGCAGCATCCGGGGTGGGCGATCGTCCGGAGGGCACACGAACCTGGAGCAGGAGGGAGGCAGGAGTTCATGTGCACCGAGAGTGCACATGCGTCCGAAGTAGACTGCATCTGGAGCTGTAGCCCAACCAAAATCGGTGCACGAAATCGGAACATGAACGGATCAGGTCGGGGGCACTAGCACAGCGTGTCCGGAGCTCAAGCGGGCACGATCCAGAGTCCAAGCGCACTAGTTCCGGAGTACAAGAATGCTAGGTCCGGAGTAGGCTTTCAGAGGCCTCCGCAATGATCACAGCACGGAGCGAGCGTGGTGAACCCGAAGCATGAACACATCGGGTCTGGGACACGGGCACAGCATGTCCGGAGCTCACGTGCGCATGGTCCGGAGTCCAAGCGCACTCGTTCCAGAGTACTAGAATGTCGGGTCTGGAGTTCAGCCTTACCACGCCGTAATGTGCCCGAGCGGCGACGCGTCTGGCGTACAGGCGAGCACATCCAGAGTACTCGCCTAGTCCGGAGTACATCCGCGTCAGGAGTAAGGACGACCGAGGCGGCGGTACATTCGGAGTAGCAGCGCGACACGTCCGGAGTGGTACGCGTGCTACTCCGGCTCAGCCTTCACACGTGTTTTTGGGGGGGGGGCGGCGCAGAGCCCGGAGTAGGGCGAGTCGAGTATCCAAACCTCGGGCTACTCCGGGCCGGCCCTTGCGCGCTACTCCAGCTCAGCACTTCGTGCATCCACAGGACAGTGAGCCCGGAGCTGGGCAAGTCCGGGGCTTGTGTGCGGCTCGTCCAGAGCACCCATGCCGCTCGTCGGGGGTACACACGTCATTGGTCCAGAGTGGACACGTCATGTTCGGAGTACAGACGCTTCCGCCCTTCGGCCCATTTCCCGGAGTTACTAATTTTTTTATCTTATTTTATATATTATTATTATTATTATTATTTTTTGTGACGGTTAGGGTTCCGGGGGTATAAAAGGTGCGGCCGGCCTCCTCTTTATCCTCCCTTCCCCTCATTGCTCAGCTGCCCCTTGCTACTCTCCCTTGTTTTCAGACCTCCGTGGGCAGCTGGTGACTCGGGCCGGAGTAGCCGCGTCGGCCGGGACTTGGGCACGCGACGCAGGCGACGCTCGAACTCCCGGGGCTCGCGGAGGTCCGGAGCAGTGGAGGTGGTGTCCGGAGCAAAGGAGGCGAAGTTCGGAGCGGAAGCGGCGGAGTCCGGAGTTCGGGGGTGAAGCGACGTTGCGGCTCGGTGGTGTCCGGAGTAGGGGTGAAGTAGCATGGCGGCGAAGCAGGCGAGCTACGACCGAAGTCCCGGAGTCCGAAGGTGGAGTAGGCGTGCAGTAGCCAGAGTTCAGGCCTCTCGGATCTAGCAGAGATCCAGAGCAGGCACGCGCGAAGGCCGGAGCTCGGGTGCCCCAGAGCAAGTGAGCGCGGAGGCCGGCATTCGAGAGTCCAGAGGTCCTGAGCAAGCGGTGAACCGGGCCAGTGCGTGTGTCGTGGCCGGAGCCGGAGTGGGCGTGCAATGGCCGGAGTAGGTGGGGGACCCCGTCCGACGGCGTACCGCTGCTCCGGGTCGACCGGGAAACTGCGGGCTCTGGAGCCCGGATCCGATGGTGGGCGCCGCCGGCACGACTGGCCGCGCGGGACACCGCGTTTCGGTTTGGTCCTTGCTATGAGAGAGGGGGCTCGTCCTCCGGCTACGGGCGACTGCGTACGCACGCGTGCGATCGCTCAAGCAGGCCGTGCACTGCTCCCGGACTCTAGCGCTCCCGCGGCTCCACTTGACTGCACATCGACTCGCCGCCTTTCGCCGAGCACTCCGCACACGCACCATTCAGCGATGCGGTTGGCTGTACCTGGAGCGGATCCAGGAAAACGCGGCGCTCCGCGATGAGGTTCCGCGGCATCCTTCACCCATCGCTCAGGCTCGGTAAGACACGAACCGTCTTGCAGTCGCTGCATTCGCTACATCTTATCGACGTAGCTCACCAGATACTTTCCCTCGAACAGATGGCCGCTACCAGGGGCGTGATCAATCGGAAGAAGGATCGCCAAAACGACCTCTCCCGTTTCCTTGGCACTTCTGCTATCATGAGGGAAGCGTTGGATGGCTTGATCGCGTTGGGCCGTATCTCGCCCAACGGGGGACCGCATGGAGCGCGCGTCCCACCGCCAGACAAGGACGTCGCCAAGCCCGATGCGGGAGAAATTGTCGTGTTCGCCGATCAATTCACGGCTGGGATATGTGTAACACCCCAATTTTCCGAAACCTGAAAATCAGGGTCAACAAAAACTTTTTGCTAGTAATGCCAATTAGCAGTGCATCGAGTCGGAACCTATTCTGCCAAAACCTCAGTGTGAGCCAACCAGAGTCCCTCATCTCCACCTCTGTTCCCCCTTGGCCTCGACCTTATCGGAACTCCATCCGGCAAGGGACACGAAACCCTGTTCGACATCCCGTCCCTAACCATGCCTGAAACCGGCACAAAGACACCCCCGTCTATTCCCCTTTTCTCCCAAAAGCCTTGCCACGGCAAGAGAATCCTTGCCACGGCAAACAAATCTCTGCCACGGCAGCCCGTCTGACCGTTTCCTCCTGCCGCGACAAGTTGATCTACCACCAATCCCCGCCGCACCACAGCACCACCTCTGCCCAGCCTTGCCGCCACGGCCCAGGTCACCTTTCCTTCCCCTCTTCTTCTTTGTCTAAGCCGACGCAAACCCTAACCTCCGACTCTCCCTGTTCCTTCTCCTCTCGAACATGTAGATACATATGCATGCGTATCGGTGACCTGAACCTAACCACAGCTCACCTGTCGTCGCATGCCACCACCATCCGCATACCACCACATATATGCCAACAATAATCTAGTGTATGTGGGCACATACACTCCAACCCCTAGACCCCTCTCCTCGGAAAAATTCCTTCCTACCGCATGATCAAGAAAATAGCTGCGGTTACTTTACCTTTCCCCTCACCGGAATATATACGAATCCATGTATATGTATATATACACCCGCACCCCTTTTTACACCCTTACCCCGCATGTCACCTTTTTACCGTCTGCACGGTAAAACCCTAAATATTACGTTACCATGATTATAACCCTTTTCACCGTGTCACCATGTCAACAAAATATCTATTTCCTATTCACCCCTTCTACCGAATCACCGAGTTACAAACTAACTTTCTACCCTTCTACCATGTTACCGGAACTCAAAATATCTTGATCCGTCCTACCAGATAACCATTCCCTCTTTACCATCTACCGTGCTGGTCCACACCGTAATCCCTCGCATGTTACCCCTACCCCTACCACCTCAACTGCTCACACATGCGCTGAAAGTCCCTAGCCGGTGCATGCTCATACACCCGGCCACCTTTTCTCTTTCCTAAAAGTATAGCTCCAGTACTCTCTACTCATCTTCAGCAATCTCCCCTATATGGAGGATCAACAATCATCGCGTGTGCTCATAAAAGCTAAACCCTAATTGGCACGCACACGATATATGCATCCGACGCAACCCAAACCCTACCCCTATGTGGCAACCCACCGATATTTGTTCCCGACACCCCAGAGACAAATCCTAACCACCCCCGCATCTTACCATAGTCTTGCCGTCGTCCGAAGCCCCTAAAATCCAATCCGTCGTCCTAAACCCAAATCGGAGCTCACGCGCTGTATATGCTCGAGCCCCGTTCCGACCCTAACCCTAGCGGCAACTCGTCCATTCTTGTTCCCGACCTCCAAAACCCAATCCCTAACTTCCCCGTACCCTACCGTCGCCTTGCCGTCGTCGAAAACCCTAAAAACCCCTTTCGTCGCCCAAAACCCTAATTAGGTTTTCCTGCCTCCAGAAATTAAGAAAGTGTTATCGCATGCATTTTTATTCCTCCAAAATGTCTAGAAATTTACCAGAAACTTCTTGAATATATTCTTCACCAATTTATAAAATAAAATTGGGAAGTCCAGTTCAAAAATTTTGAATTACATTCAAAATCCCTTTTAGGTCAAAATCCCCATTTGAACTACAACTACCTTTTTCCTTGCTCAGAAAATTCTACAAAAATTGCACAACACTCCTCTCTGTAACCTTGTTCCAATTCTGTAAAAATACCTCCATCTCCAGTGCAAAAATTTACCAGGATTCCTATCGAACACCTTTATCTCTATCTCTTCTTCCCCCTTGAATTCAACCCAACTGCCAACCACTTGTTCCAGCAGCTTGCTATCAACATCACTTCAGCTCTGAGCCTTGTCTAACATCCTCTCTCTAATGCCAGGCCACCAGCATAGGGATTCAACCCTAACAGCAGCTCATGCCAACATGAGCCAGCTCCTTTTCCTTATTCCTAACTCATCTTCTCGAAGCCCCATTCTCTGCTGAGCTCTACAGGTTTCAACGCCAAGCAGTGACATGAACTGACTCGGGTTGACACACTGGCCAGCATCAGAAACCCCAGGACATGCGTGGCACGCCCATGCGCGCGCTCTGGACGCGCCCATGCCAGTGCCGGACACGCACACGCGCACCCCTGAGCCAATGTCCACGCCGCTGTCACTCCGTGCATCGCCTGAGCAGACCAAGACCTCTGGTGAAGTCGCCGGGCTCCTGTGGCCGAGTCCACGGCAAGGACGGCGGCCGAGCAACCGGCATTCAACCCTCCCACTCCCCCTCGCCTATTTAAAGAGTTCCCGAGCACACAAACCTCCCACAACCTCCTCTGGAAACTCCTCAAACCCCCTCAAGCCCCCTGAGCTCACCGTTGCCCAATCATCTCCTCCAACACCGAGCACCACCGCCAACCTCCGCTGGACATCACCTCCTTTCCACACCAGCAACCGCACAAGCTTCTTAGTAGCAAAAATGGAACCGCTCTGAACCCCTGAACCCAGGGGTGGAAACCATTTTCTCTAATTCCCCCTAGATCAGTGGCGATTTCTCACCGTCGAGTTCGCCGGAATCCTCGCCGGATCCCTAATTTCCACCGGAGTTCCTCCCCGCGCGCGCCCGATCCCCCCTCTCTCTCTGTTCTGACTCGTGGGCCCCTCCACCGAAGCGGTACGCCGCCCCTTTGCCTCTGCCAGCGGGCCCGAGCAGCAACCTAGGCCCACTGTCAGTATTACTGAAGCCGGCGCCGAGTTCCAGTCCACGTCAGCCCCCCCTGAGCCGCCGGTCTGGCCGGTTTTCTTCCCCCAGTACACCATTCCCCTCTGGTCCGGCCGGTTCACCTTGAACCAGGCTGATTCTCAAGAAACTCCCCAAATAAAAGTTGCTCAGAATTAAATTTCCCATCTTTTTCATATAGATCATTTTTTCGAAAATATCAATGCTTCTCTCTGTACAGCCCAGTCCAGTAGCCACTGCTAATTCAAATCTGTTTTTCAAATTTCCTTTTGAAATATATTCAAACTAGGGCACTCCAGTATGCTAATTTCCAGCATTTTCCTTAGCCTTGCTCAAGTTGCATTCATGCGTTCATGATTGCTTAGCTTAGAGATTAAAAAGAATAGATTAAAGCCATGAAACCCTAACTCATGAGCATGCATATGTAGTGTTAACTTTTCTTTCAAAAATAGTTCAATTGGATGATGCATTCCATTCCTCCAGTAGGTTTAAAGTCCAAATCTTGCTATACACCCTAATAGTCCACCATGGTCCATGATGCATAACTCCATGAGCCAAGAAAGCCAGTGCTTATCCTTGAAACCCTAGAAACCTAACCGTCATTTCATGCATGCATATAGGTTCTCCTTAAGTTATCTCCACCATATTCAACTCTTCGTGAAAATGATAGGACCCCGCAAGCATGCATGCTGAACTCTATTATTTATCGTTGTGATGCTCGATTCTTATTCGAGGTATTTTTCCGAACGTGTAGTTGACGGTGCGAGGTACGTGCGCCAGGACGAACCTGAAGCATCTCCGCGTCCGGAACCGAGCCAAGACCTGCCAGGCAAGCCTCCGCCCTTGATCATGTTGAATCCCAGATTTACGAAACATTATTTTGTTTATAAACTATGCATGCTATGTTTTTACACTTTATTTTGTGTAGAGTAAATATTCCCGATGATAGGAAACCCTAGTCCGACCCTGTAATCCTTGTCACCTTAGGACTACTGTACTCCGGAGAATTATCGGGAACCTAGGATAGTGTATGTATATATATGCTTAGCCCCGCAGTAGTTGAATTAGGTTTTCGAAAAGGGAAAGGAAAGCAACACCCCATCTTTCATGTGATGAAATATCGAAACGGACCGTCGCGTCCGGATGTAGAGGTGCATGGAAGGTAGGATATGCATGGGCTGGGATATTCTACCAAAAAAAGGGTTCTGTGGAACCGAGCTAAAAAGGGAGAAGATTTTGATCCGGGTTGGTAATGAAGGGTGTTTGTAGGGAGATGTTAAAGAGCGAGGTAAGGCCCGTCGTGGTTCTCGCTGCCCGTTATCGGGAATGGTATGGAGTCCTTCTCGGATCACCTAAGGACCTGTCTTAAGTGCCGTTGGGCCAAGTCTTACAGTACGACCACATGTCCTTTGTGGGAAGGACTTGATCTAGTAACCGTCCTGGACTAGCATGAACCCGTGGGCAATTAGTAGAGTGCAGGTGGGGCGGGTAGCTCCGAAGAGGGCTAAACCCGTGGTTAACGAGGTTTGGTTCGCCACAGAGTTGGAACACCAACCTCCTCGTAGGAGGGATACTGTCTCGAGCTAGGTGTGGGACATGTCCTTCTGACGGGTTCATGGCTGGGTTCACACCGGCGAAGAGTCTCGTTGTACTAGCTCTGGTAGTATGCAGTGCACGGTATGCCCAGGGTGAACTACATCATGTGGGTAAAGTCGTACAACCTCTGCAGAGTGTTAAAAACTATTCGAATAGCCGCGTCCGCGGTCATGGACGAACTTGGTCGGGCCACACTAAAGTAGTCTGGCTCTTTGAGCCCCAAAAAGGATTTCTGGGTTATGGGTTTAAGGACGCGAACCGTCGTGTTCGCAGGGCAGTTTGCCAAGTTCCCGTCGTATCGGGAGGTGTGAAGTCGGGTTTTCCCGTAGCTACGGGCAAACCCAAGAATCCCCGTAAGTACGAGGTGAGCGTCGTCTACCTGAGGAACCGGGTGACTGGGAACCCCGTAAGTACGAGGCGAGCTGCGTCTCCCCGTGGAACCGGGCAGTACCGTGCTTTGCCGTCGTATCGGAAAGCACAAAATTGAACTCCCCGTTGTGTCGGGCGAGTGTTTTGAGCAACACCTTATCTCGCCGCGTCGAGATGTTTGGATAAAATCGCTTTTACATCTATGTATTTATTTACAATGCAAACTTACTTTCTCGCACAACATGAAACCTAGGTTAGAGCCATATTGTTGATAATCTCCAAGCATGTCATATCCGTATTAAACTCCCCGGTGGAGTGCTTGCGAGTACATTCAATGTACTCACCTGGCTTGTTATGTGGCCAGACGATGAGGAGGAATACCAGTCTGGCGACAGCGACAGCGACTTCGATAGGTAGGCTTTCTCCCCAGTCTGTTGCCTGTGGCATACCGATGGGCTATCCACCGTATTTACTTTCCGCTGCTGTTTTAATTCGGCCAATAGGCCCGGTTTGTAAGAACTAAAAGACCAAGTATGGTTAATGTCTGTAATAAACGATGTATGGCATGGTTATGTATCAAGTACTTGTGTGTATCGACTACTGATCCAGGGATCGATACAGTAAACACAAGGGTTATCCGGCCTCAAAACCGGGTAGTCCACACTATGTCTTCCCGCGAGCAGTTTCTTCAACGAGGTGCTGGCTTACTACGGCCTCGAGATCTCTAATCTTCACCCCAACGCCATTGTCAAGCTTGCATCATTCGAGTGGGCGCTCAGGACCATGAGGCTGAGGGGGACAGCCACGTGCTTCGCATATTTCTTCGAGCCCCACGTGTTCCCCTCCCCTCTCGAGGATGGCCTCTACTCACGCTCGGGACTGTTAGCTTCCGATTCCGACACGGACGCAGCAGCACCTTCCCCGCATCCTCCACCAAGGATAAGTAGGAGGATTGGAAGAGCACTTGGTTTTTCTATCGGGTCGGTGACTTGGGGTACCGGCACACGCGCTCCTTCACCCCTCCCAGCTACGCCGCCCCGCGACTCACATCTGGCGATGCGGTTTGGAAGGCTGCTCTTGAGCGAATGTCAAAGGAACTGTGCGTGAGGGACTTGGTGGAGGAATACTGCACGTTGGGTATCGCTCCCCTCGCGGCGCACTGGGAGTTGGGCTTGGCACGGCTGTCGGCGGGGGGTCTGCACCGACCCCTCGCATTCGTCGACTGCCGATCGGCAGAAGGTATGTCACCCCTGAAGCGCGGCGTACGATTCCTGGCTTACGAGGCCCTGCGTCCCTGACCGTGGCCTCTTCGTTTTCGTTTTGACAGGTTTGACTACAGGGGATGTGGAGGCCGCGGCCACCTTGCTGCTCGGAAGCTGCATAGGATCGAATCAGCCACAATCACAAGGCCTGTCACTGGGGCGTGCCGCAACTAGGCTTTCGAAGCCTTCGGTTGGCCAGTCCCACCTCGGCCCGCGCCCCTACCTTCGGTGGACTGGGTAGGTTCCGGAAAGCACCCCCACGAGGGCACGTCCAGCATGTCACGACAGCGAGTGTGCCGGCATTCGGGACCGGCTGGGTCGGAGGATGAGGCCCCATCCGAGACGGAGTCACGCTCGGTTGACTCACCATCAGGCGGCAGATCCGGCGATGAGTCAGCTGAGGGGGGGGGCTACGCCCTGGGTGCCACCGGGGGGGGGAGGGGAGTCAACCAGGCGCGGGCCACTCTGACGACGACCTTGGAGGCTCGGTCCGCGCAGGCGCGTCCGCGGCCAGCGGCGGAGTTGGGGTGGCACCCCCTCCCGCTCCCCGCCCCCAAGTAGGAGGAAAGGGCCAATATCTCTGGGCTGAGCGGGCTGGAGTTGTTGGTGAGGTCGATCACTTCGGCGGGCTGGCGCTGGACTTCGCAGGATGCTTGTGGGATGGGCACGCACGCCGCATGGGCAGGCGATTGGGCGTAGAGCGCTTTGCCAGCGCACTGTACAGGGTCACCAAGCCCCTGCGTGCTTGTGCCTACAGCATGGCCGTAGAGGGTCGCGTACGCTACCTCTTGATTCTGTTGGATGTTTGCCCGGAGAGCATGGGCCTCACGGTCGACGGAGTTTGGGTGGCGAACGCTGGCTCGGGCCACCGCAAGAACTTCGCCTTGCTGACGACGGAAGTCAGGGACGTCTTCAGTGGCAAGCATTTCTGGGTTTGGCGACGGGGCAGCGAGCGCTTGGGTTGTCTCGAGCTGTGCACGATAGAGGTCGGCGACGTGCATGGTTTGAGCCGTCGCGCGAAGGACGTTGCGCTCGGTGGCACGTAAGCGTTCGCGGAGCTCATCCGCGCGTTGCGTTGCTTCCTCAGCCTGCTGGCGCAGGTCTTCCACTGTTGCTTCCAGAGCAGGCGTCGGTGCGGGAGCGAGGGCGGGCGGGTCTGGGCGACCGTCGGCGACACCTGGAAGACCCCCCACGATCACCAAGGAGCAGGTGGCCATCCTTCGGGGTGCTGCTGGTGGAGCCCCTTGTGCGGTAGTGGCCCCGACGGTATCCTCCGGGGGCGTAACGAGCGGGATGGTCTCCGCGTGCACCAGAGTTTCGTCCAACTCGGGCGCGTGTGCCTGGGTCCTCGCGGATGTAGCCCTCACTGCTTGACCACATGCAGGCTTCCTCTTGGTGCTTCTCTTCGCCTTAGGAGGCATGATCTCGTTGCGCTCGGTGCTGCGTCGCACGTGACTTCTCGTCCGCGTCCCCACGGATGGTGCCAACTGTCGTCGACTACGTGGTCGGACAGTAAACTTGTGGCACCCCCCGGTTGAGTGCTGGGTCACCCGGGTGTGCGCGAGGGACAACAGAACGGAGCGCGCAGCAGCAGCGAACACTTAAAGAAAATTTGGGCGAGCCAAGAAGTTGATGTGACTAGAAGTTGATGTGACTTGTATTCCGTACCCCCAACTGGGGGGCGCTCCCCTATTTATAGGCCTCGGGGAGTACAACGCCAGATTACAATCTTGGCCCTAGGCAGGTTACGGTCCTACCCCTGGTCCGCCGTACGGACGAGAGCTCGTAGGTCATTCGTACATCGCCCGCGAAGGCATATTTCCTAGCATCTACGTGACGTCCGGTATGACATGCCGTATGGGATGTCATCCTACCGGGCCTCGCCCGCAGGTCGCCTGCACTCCGGGCTAGCGAACGTCGTCCGCCGCTCGAGTCGTCGCGCAGGGGCTTGCGCTCCGCATGCATCTGCACCCGCACTCTGGACTCGCTTGTACTTGTACTCCGGACGCGCTTGCACTTGTACTCCGGACGCACCGTCACCCGCGCTTCGCTTGCCTTAGCACTCTGCTTGCACTCACGCTTGCGCCCCACGTGCACTCGCGCTCCGGACCGCCGCGTGGATGCTAGTGCCTCATAGCTGCGAAGGAAATAGATGTTAGTCCATAGCAAGTATGCACACCTTACCAATAATCGTTTTCGTTCGGGACGCGCGGGGACCCTTTCCACAACAGTAAGAATTTTAAGAAAACTGTTCAAGACCAGTTTAAATCGAGAGAAACTCCAATTAAGTTGGCCTTCTGAAATCTGAAGTTTAATTTGACTTTTGAGTGACTTTGCATGCTGCACATGTACCTTCTACCAAGGTGTGCGCGTGGTATCCAAAACCATGTGACTCTCCACATGCATGTATGCAGCTGGTTTATGTCCTTATTGTTTAGTGTAGTTGCCCGTCCCTTTTTTCTTTTCTTTTTGAAGAAAACAACACCCGCACACAGTAACTGAACGCGATTATTCCTTAATGAAACATAAATTCATGTGCTGTGCGTTACTCCAAAAAAAGTATCAGCTGATGCAGCATTGAGCATGCGGTTGATTTCACGATTTCAAGTTGCAGCCAGAAGTGTATCTCTATGTTATCCACAACCAGTCTTTCTCACGTGTACGAGAACAATATATAAAGTGGTAGGTTTAGAAAGTCAGGAGAGGAGCCGCTATGAAACTCTAGCCTCAGGCCGCACCTTTTTGTTCCGCCGCCCGTCCCTTTCTTCTCTTTCATAGCATTTTCGTTGACATTGATTGGGTAAAACGCCTGCTAATTTGTTGAAATAATTTTAGGTTTCTCTAGTTTTGTCTAATCTTCCTAGACCAAATTTTCTAGTTTTTGTTCTTCTCTAATGAGTTCCTCATCAGATTTTGTTAACTTGTGATGAGTTTGATCGGACTGATTCACCTGAATGATGACGTCTACATAGAAATCGATACTAGGATGAGCTGTGTGCAAATAAATTATCTATGATTTTCCTCGAGCAATACATCTACTAAAGCAAAGGTACCACACAATAATGGAGGCCATTGACAATCTATTTTGCATTGTTGTTACTAAGTCAAAGACAAGGAAAATAATAAAGTCCAGCATATTCATAAACTCATAAGCTTGATGATAGCGTGTTTGCCCATTTTATTGTTTAATGTAAAACCTAGGTATTTACACACTTTACTTATTAAATTACCAAAACGAAACATATTTCTGTCAAGAAAACTTTTTGTCTTTGGCATTGTGGCTAACTACACATGGTTGTCCGAGCCATATAATTCTCTTTTTTTTTCTTTTGGGGGAGGCAGAAGGTGAGAAGGAGCTATTAGAGTCAGTTTGGTTCGAGGGCAAGTATATATGGTTCATGATCATCTATGTTTCTGTGGATGGGATGAGGATGCACCAACTTTATTATTTGATTGTATAAGTGAGATGAGTCAGTTTTTTATTTGATCGAAGGAATGAGAGTTGGATTAGATGAACCAAAATTTGATTTGGTTGAAAAGATGAACATGAATAAGTAAGATTACTTTTATTTTTAAGATGTACAAAATTCTAAGTATAAACTGCTTAGTATGTCTTTGTCTCTCATGATTTTTTAAATAAATAATAACAAATACTTTCAGAAATAAGAAGTTGCTGTTTTTTCAAAGATTCACACATACACACAGAAGGAATAAGTAACACATTAACATCGATTTGTTATGGTAAGAATCCACCTTTCTCACAAGAAATGGGTGCTGGGTTTTACATCAAAAGCACAATCCGCACATACGTAGAGCAGGAACAGCAATGCTTCACAAGTACTATCAACATCAACCAGATCTAATCGCCTCGTCACTTGCCTTCCTGCCCTTGCCAAGCCACTCGCCCCACGCCCTCTAGCGTCACCACCGCCAAATCCCGCCGCTATCGGCTAATCCGGCGAACCAGAGGGCCCCGTGCCAATTCCTACTGCCTGGAGAACGGCACGGACACGCCGAGGACGATTACGTGGTCTCCCGCTCGCCCCGTCGCTCACATCGCCGGAATTCGGCCATCTCCCTCAACTCCGGCCGGTCCTCCTCCGCGGCCGTTCGTCGTGCTCGGTGAGCCCCTGCAAAATTGCTTGCACGTGCTCGATCTTCTCCGCCCTGTAGCCATTTCCCCTCACTCAATTTTGCATTTTGTACCTCGCCCAAACGGGAAGCGAGAGGGGCAGGGTTCTCCGGGCCCAAACGGCAAGCCAGAGGGGGAAGCCTCGTTAACTAATAGCCTAGAATAGAAGAAGCCTGGCCCGGCTCCAGCCAGGTCCGGGCCGAGCCGATCAGTTTTTGTTGGGTTAGAGCGAGTATAACTCGTGCACGTAAAGCAATCCACAGGCCTCAAAGGAACAAAAAACGAAAAACGTAAAGCATTCCACATTTTCAGATTATCAAGAGTCGCCCAGCCCCCCAATAATGTAAAGCAATAGATATAGAAATTCAGCTATGTGATTCCCATATAACATCCTTCGAACTTTTTTTTATTAAATCTCTAGAAACTTAACTCATGACAGCCTCTAGACATCGGCACATGGCTTATCAACCCGCAACGCTCCCCACCATTGTAGGTCTCCATTTCTTCATCTAGTCATAGTTTTTCCCTAGTATCCGCCACGTTTGCCCTTCTTGGCGCAACTTTGATATGTTGTCCGTGCCTTTCCTTCTCCGATTGCCTCGCCCCATTGCCACCATCCACATGAGATCCCGCTCTGGGAATCCTAGTTTTTCAGATCCCTTTTATTTTTATTTGAATTTGCATGAAATGAAAGTTTAAATCCCTTTTAGATGAAATTTTGAATGCTCGATTTGAAAATTTTGGAAGCTAAACATCTCTAATTTGACTGTTAAAATTCCATATTGAAAATTGAACAGATTGGTGAAGAGGAATTTTGAAAGGGTGGAAGGAAGCTAAACATGAAGGAGAGACTACCAAGTGAGGAGCCTTGTGGTGGTAGAGTGTAAAATAGAGCCTCACATTATCTTCGGTATCAAGCGTGTAATTGATATCAATAATTCATTAATTTTAGTAGGCATCCATGTATAGGGGTGGCGAATAGTGGCGATCCAACAAGGGTGGGGGAGGGGGTTGTGGGGAAACGAGAGCGAGGTGAGGTGAGTATGGTGGGTTACGTGATACTTTCAATTTTGATAGGACAAACGCCCATCCCCTAGTAGATTGTGATCGCTCGGTTGTAATCCGACAATCTACAAAACTAGGGTGGTGTGGCTAGGGCTAGCCATATGCCTTCGCTCCACGAGCTCTATCGGGGGGATGGCCACCTCAACCAACACCAACATTGTCACCGCCCCTCCCCCCTCTCCCTCCCTCCCTTCGACAACCAAATAAAAAAACTAAAATGATCATTGTGCCTCCTTGTCACATGTCGCATGCTGCTGGCTCTTCACTACACTTCTCCTCCAAGCTCATGATCGGTGGAGAAAGCCGCCACCTCGCCGCACCAGCACTACTATTGCTCCTCTCATCACTGAAATCGAAGAACAAGGTCAGGTGATCCCAAACGCATAAAATATGCTCGCCAGGATGCTTACTATCAGCATGACTGATAACGAGCCTGAGCAAGCTGTGAAGCCTGTAAGAAACCGGAGTATCTCTTTCTTTTTCTCTCAATAAATTAAACACGTAGAAGCTTAATTAGCTAGCTACTGTTCAAAAGTACAATACCTGTTTCCACTTTACACGCCCATGCATGTTAACAAAAGGCAGGAGATATGGAGAGAGGTAGAGGAGGCCATGAGTAGAAGGAGGCAAGAAGCAAGCAGCGAGCAGACACAGGCGTAGCAAATTGTGTAAAGCTCTCTCGAACAAAGCATAAAGATAGCATGCACACACGCAATGCAGCGAGCTCATGCAAAAAGATGAGCATGAATGAATGCATGCCGCTAAAAGGTTCCCTAAAAGAATTACACCGGCGGCGAGCACCGAGTACGTACGAGCACGAGCCCACTTGTTGGTTCTTTAGATTAAAATCATGTTTACATTAGCTCGTTGTTTTAGCATCTGGTTAACTAACTAAATCAACCAAGGAAATTGTATACTATGAATTAGTATTCCCTTAGCATATTACTAACATTTTTAGATAGGTGGCAATGTATGGCATCCCAAAATCCGAAGCATCTTAACACAAACTCGTAGATGAATGTATCATCATGCATGGCTTCTGAAGTAACATAAGATAAAATGTCAAAGGAGCTACACACAGGAGAAGTTAAAATAAGACAAGCCAAACTAATTGATGGGATCAAAGAGATGAACACTAGATCTCTTTTTAGCACCAAGCAAGCAAGAACAAGCTAGCATGCAATGCATAAACTGGTAGCGTCAGCATGAAGGCGCTAGCTCAACACGCCCAAACAAGACGGAGGCAGTAGTAGTAAAAAAGCACCGACCTCTCTCTCTCTCTCTCACGCAGACGCACACACGAAGTGATCGATCTATAATTAACTGATCTCTGTGGATGTACTAAACTATCCTACTAGCTAGCTATTAGCCCCAAGCAGTAGCAATGGTAATGGCTACTGCCATTGCAGAAATTAAGGCGACGGTGCGGCATGCACGGCGGCGCGCGCTCAGAGCCAGAGCGCGCCGGCCTCCTTGAGCAGCGGCACGAGGGAGCCGTTAATGTGGGCGGCCATGACGCGGTCCATGGCGCCGACCAGCTTGCCGCCGATAAACACGACGGGCACGACCGGCGCGGCTCCTCCGGCGACGCAGCCGAGCAGGCGGGCGAGGGCGCGCTCCAGGTCGAGGCCGCGCGGGTCGAGGTCCAGCTCGTGCACGGTGGGGTGCACGCCCATGCCGCAGAAGAGGCGCTTCACGGCGTGGCACATGCAGCAGCTGCTCACGCTGAACACCACCACCGCGCTCTCCGACGCCAGGCGCTCCACCCTCTCCGCCGCCGTCTCCGCGGCCACCGCGACAGGCATCGCCGGCATGTACCACGCCTGCTCCGCCGCCGCACCGTACTGCATTGTCGACACTGCTGCGAAATTTGCTGGTTAAAGAACCGCTAATTAAGTAGCTAGATAGCTAACGTGAGTGGTTGGTCAGAGCTATAGTGAGTTGCTTCAGGATTGGCGAGCTACAAGTGAGAGGAGGGGCGTGTATATATAGAGCAGGGTCACTGGGTTAGGGACGTTTCCGTATTTTTTTGGGGGCAAGGTGGGTCGTCATGGAAAGGAGAAGGATTACTTTTTCTTTTTCAGGACGTAAATGTATGTTCTCGTAGGGGAAAAAAAATCCTGTAAGACAGAACTTTAGACCTTGAGAAGACCCCTTCAATGCGTGCTTAAACTTGTGTCCTCTACGTACCTTGTAAAAAGATGAGACCAAAACGCTAACAAGTGAACGGATTTGCTAATTTATGGTCAACTGGCAATTTACTGCTCACATAGAATCCTTTTTGCTTACCAGTTCTTCCTCTTCCTCTCCGTCCTGCTGCCTTCCTCTTCTTGCTCCTCTGTTGTTGCTCTGGCGGCGGAGGCTAGTAGTCTGCCGAGGTCGACCGATAGCGTCAGCTTAGGGTTAGGGTCCAAGGGTTAATCGGGGTGGGTAGGATGATAGAAGAAGGGGTGTCAGCACCATGCTTAGAGGGATGGCTGGACAAGCCATGGCTGGCTATGGTTGTAGTTGGAGTAGGGCGGGGAGGTGGGGGACCACTAGTTGAATAGAGACGACGTGTTGGGAAGGAGATGACGGCGATGGGTTGTGGTCAGGAGGTGGCGGAAGTTAGCGGATCTGATGGCTGTAGGAGAAGGGAAAAAAGGGTGGTAACGACGATGGCAGGGAGAAGGGCAGCATAGGGGAAGAAGAACCATGTGGGGGCTGGCGACATGGTGGGAAAAGATTACGGAGAGGGAAGCTGGTAAGGCTAGGGACGGCAGTGCGACAGGAGGTGGCGGCTAAGTTGAGAGAGGGGAGAGTGTGCACGTTAGGGTTTGGTTGCGTTTGAGATTGAGGTGGATTATGATAACCTTATTGAGTTGAACCACTTTTTTGTATTTTACCGTTGGCTAACCAGCATAATCTACAGAAAAGAATTTAAAATCTCGTTCCTGTTAACAGAAAATAGAAAAGATATATCCAACCATCTGGTAAGTGTAACATTTTTTGTTTAGTGTACACAAGAGTTAGTTAGATTATTATCCGATTTTTCAAACAAAATTCTAACTTTTTCACAGCTAATTTTTTACAATAGCTTATAAAATAAGTTCAGTGCATCACTTGAGCAACCACAAACTGAGTCTTTGAGGTTTTTTATATTATTGAGGGAGGAAATCTGGACTTTTGAATCTTGAGCAGTATTCAAAAATATTTACTGTGAGCAGATAAAAAAAACTATTGATTGATAATTAGACTCTCCTAAGTAAAACATGTTTGGAAAGTAGGACTTTCACAGGTTAATCTAATTTCCGCGTGAATCCTACAGAATCTTTACCTGCCGACTAGACAATTAATGTTTACATATATGCTGCTGCATGTTGCTACATTTTGAGACAAATACCTGAAAGAACCGAGTGAACCTTTTCGACGCCATATCGCTCGAACACCTCAAGTGTATTACATCACGTTGATGTTCTTTTGTCTCCCCGGTCGCCGGTCGGCCGTGCATGCTTCGATCTGCACACTCGCAGGAGTTCTTTTGGGCACATCCTCGCTCTCTTTATGCAAAGGGAAGCATTCCTGCAAATTGTCCAAGCTAGGGATTTGATGGTGAGAGAAAACACCGGCTTTTGCTTCCACTACAGGGTCTCAGGCCGGCCGGCTTTTGCTTCCACTACAGGGTCTCAGGCCGGCCGGCTTTCAGCAGCTTGTGTGTGCATGCTCTTTTTTTTTCTGTCGGAATGTTAATTTTAAACTTCATTTTGATCATATTTCAAGTTTCAACCGAAGGTGAAATCAGATTTCGAACAGAAAATTCAGAATCTGGTGGATTTCATGAGACCATCATCAATTTTTGGACATCTACTCTCCCCTCCCAGCCCCCTTGGTTTAGTTGGAAAACAGAAGATATTAATGAAAGGCACGTAGGTGAAGCTACTGTTTATGCAAAGCTGTCATGCATGTGGTATTTACTATACCATAATCCATAGTACCTTTCTTACTAACTGCCAACAAGAGTCGAAGTAGTTACCAATTACTACTGCGAAAAAGCTATTTTTAGACGGTTTGAAATGGTCATCTGAGACGGTTTTAGTCACCGTTTGGGAATATATATCATGAATAATCAGTTCTTATCCTAGATGATTCTTAAACCTTCTCAGATTACATCACATCCTAGACGGTTTTCATCTTGGAACTATCTGGAATGTGATATTATCCGAGACGGTTCATTTTACTAAACACGATTCTTCAGATTTAAGTTGTTTAGTGTAGTTCTATTATGCTGTTGTCATAATGGATATCCCAGACAATTTCTTTTACCTAAGCCATCTGGGATAGCAATTATGACAATAATATTTGTTTTATTTTGTTTCTACTGTGAAACAGGAAATTTCACAATTTTTATACTTATAGGTACACATTTACATCACAAAAAATGAACAGATTTATGATATGAAAAAACATACATAGAAAGAACACATCAAAATCTCTGTCAATATCCACATAATTAAGTACATGAAGAAGAAATAAGCTTCTAAGTATCCTCGAGACTTCATGCTAATTATTTTTAAATCTTCCATGAAAACAAGTTCTTCTAATGTTCGTGGAGTAACTAATTAAGGGAATCTTAACACTATGCAAGAAGCCGCACAGTTCAGTTCTCTCGACCTTGGATAAAGTGTAACAAGCAGGGGGAAGATACCTACAACCTTTCTCGGTATCTATTGGTGCTACCTCAAGTCTGATGCCCATATTGGCCAAGTCCAAGTGTGCGTTAAGGCCGTCATTTGTTTTGTCATGAATGTTGAGTAAGAGGTCGAGCATGCTGTCACATACATTTTTTTTTACGTGCATCACATGGATGTAGTGTCAAACTTCTAGATTCTTCCAGTAAGGAAGGTCCCAAAGTATTGATCTCTTCTCCCAGATACTCTTTTCAAAATGCTTCTTCGGTTTCTTTGTCCCTTCCCAAGAACAACGGTGATATCTTTAACCATCTCATGCACCTCTATACCACTAAAAGGCAATGGTTTTGAACCGTGTTCTGTTTTACCGTCAAATTGTCTTGTCATCCTGCAGTATAGGTGACTCCTCCAAAGGAAGCGACTATGTCGTATGTACACTATTTTGTGAGATTTGTTCAGCTACACACTCATTGTATCATCCAAATATTGCACACAAGTTTTGACTCCTTTTATGGCCCGACATGTTATCAAAGACGATAATAATTGACGGTCCAGAACAACATGTAACATAAGGTGAAGTACTCGCGTTTGTCCATATCCATACTTGCACCCCTTCTGTCCACTGGAGTTTTAAATCATTCATCAATGGCACGAGGTACACATTAAGGTCATTCATAGGTTGCTTAGACCTTAGATAAGTATGACCATCATGATGTAATTTCCTTTCATGCACAACTAAGGCGGAAGGTTTCCGTTCAGAGATTCACGGGCCAAGTGTTATGTTAGTTGCTCATGTTACCAAAGGGATTCGTTCTATTGGTACTTAGTCCAAACCTTATATTCTTGGCTTCTGTACCAAATCTTGGGTACTTACTATCGATATTTCTCCACTGGACCGCATTAGTAGAATGTCTTGGCTTTCCATCATTTTTACGCTCCTCGGCAGGCCAGCGCATCAGCTTTACCTCATTTTGGCTCGCAAACAAACACTTCAATCAAGGGATTATGGGCTGATACCAAGCAATCTTTGCTAAAGTTCCTTTCATCACCTTGGTGCCATCATTGACGACTCTATCTGACCCTTACGCTTGTGTCGAGATGTTTTGCACACCAGGCACGAATGCAAGTTTGCATATATTTTTACGGTAAATGATGCAATCCTTCGAACATGCATGTATTCTTTCTACTTCCATTCTAGTAGATAGCAACCTTCTTTGCTCTGTCATGGTTATGGGCAACTCATTCTCTTTCGGAAGCATGTCTGCCAAAAGACCTAATAGCACGGTTAAACTCTTGTCAGACCGTTCTTTTTGGACTTCAGCCTCAGAAATTCTAGTACGAATGAAAATTATGGATACCTTTTTTTGCCGCTTGGATACAAAGTTTTCTCTGAGTCCTCGAACAAGCCAAAAAATTCAGCTTCATCATTGTGTTTACCCTCTATATCACGCAGCATCTGATCTAGATCGGGTAAGCTCCTCATCAACCGACATCTGGTCAACACCAGCATAATCACCGTCATCTGGCATATCATCATTGCCTACGTTTGGAGTATCATTGACTTGGTTCTCCACAAAATTATCATTATCTTCGTCTATCACCTCCTCTTCACCATGCTTAGTCCAAATTGTATACCCTTCCATAAAACCCCATTGAATCAAGTGGTTCTCGATCTATTTTGAGTTATTTATCATTCTCACAGTCGAAGCATGGACATTACATCCACTATTTCCCCTTATTTAACATATCCTCCTCAACAGCTCTTGTAAAAGAAGATACGCTATTGATGTAACCTTCATTATAACGGCTCTCATTATACATCCACCTTCGATCCATTTACATTTTCAACAAAGATTGAATTAAGATCAATCGCTCCATAACAAGTATAACGATGTAAAGTACAATTTATAAACTAAGTGCCTAGTTATTATTTACTTCTTGACCAAAATGCAAACTATATGCATATGATTCCAATTGCTAGGTAGTTCTAAACCCTAAACATTTGTATTGATCTAAATAATCATCTACTCTCTAATTAACACATGTGCCTACACACGCATCATAGCTCTAATTCCATAATCAATAGGAATTAACCTATTCTAGCTCGCTTTTCAAAATTACCAAGGATAGAAAGAAATATGAGAGTGGATTTTGTACATGTACATGTGGGTACATGAGTTAAGGATTTAGGTCAATTAGATATTTATGCGTCTCAAAAAATTCTCCAAAAATTCATAGATGTTCATCATGTTTAATGTACAAACCCACAAAATTTCGTGCAAAAATATAATCAAGAGTGCCCTACACAAAAAAGACAAAAAATTGTTGCTGCATTGTTTTAAAATAAGTTGAATTTTTTGTCTTTTTTGTGTAGGGCACTCTTGATTATATTTTTGCATGAAATTTTGTGGGTTTGTACAATATAACATGATGAACATCTATGAATTTTTGGAGAATTTTTTGAGATGCACAAATATGAGAATTGAACTAAATTCTTAACTCATGTACCCACATGTACATGTACATTTGCTTTTCTCAAGAAATATAATGTAATTAGAATGAATTACTACCTTTGAGAATCATGATCTCCACTAACTAGGCTCAATTTTGAATCGGGTCACTAGAATCGCCCACCAGCTACCAACGCAACTTTAAAGATCTAGGGTACCCAATCTATTTGGTTGAACTTTGGCCTTATATAGGGTTTCACATCCCAAACGGTTCAAAATATAAACCGTCTAGGATGCGTACCTATCTTAGACGGTTCATAACTTGAACCCTCTAGGATAAGTACACATCTTAATGGACCATCTAGGATAGGTACACATTCTAGGTACACATCCTAGATGGTTTATATTTTTAAACTATTTCGGTTGTTATCTCAGATGGTTCAAATTTTCAGTTGTCTGAGATGTGACCTTATTTCAAATAGTTATTCTTGCACCGAGCCATTTGACTATTTTTCAGACGGTGAGCTTTATAGAACCGTTCGAATATCCTAATTCGTGACGAATTTTTGCGTTTAAGATGTACAATCTAAAATAGGTATTTGTATAGTAGTGGATGTACAGAGAGGAGTCAAAGCCAAATTAAGTAGTACATCTCCGAGACAAGTAATGTGGGTTAAGATAGTGGCGGGCCGATGGCCTTGTCGCGCGCGCAGAAAATATTAAAGCTTGTGTCGTGCTCTCTATATACGTACGAAAAAAGTAGCAATCTTAAACCTGTCAGTTGACGGTATCACGAAAGTTCATAACAACGATTCATTAGCATGCACATGCTACCTACCTTTGCGTTGTTAATTCGATCAGGGACGATCACAACTGACTAACCAAAGTGTTATTAAACCCCTAACCTCTCCAAGCTTTTGTGAAAGCGCTCGCTTTGGTCAGGTTGGGGAGGCTCCGGATCTCGAGGCGGCGACGCACTGTCTCTCGCCGCCGGCCGTCGGATCGTTGCGCATCTTTGCCGGCAGTACGTGATGGGCGAAGCCAAAGGGCCCAAAGCTAGCGCACGGGGGAAAAGTGCATGCACCATATATATGGAGATCGTGCGAGCTAGCCTTGCACTGTACTATACCTTGCATGCATGCATGCCCACTTCTCTTTCCTTGATCTCTTTATTTGCATGCAATGATGCATGCGATGGCCGTGCAAAACAGCTTAGCTTAATGAGCTTAGATCGCCGAGAGTAGTTGGCGATGGCGTGCGTTCGTATCTCTCGGCTGATCTCTTGCGGTTTCTTTTATGCCTGAGTCTTGTACTCGCTTGCTTTGGTCCTTTGCATGCCTGCGTGCGTGCGTGCTTTGTGAAGCTAGCAAATATGTACTTTTGAACCTTTTATTTCCATCGGCCATCCCTCGACATAATTGGAAAGTGTACGTTTGGGCCTCTTGCTACTCAGGACATGATATGGTATCTATCTTTTTTCACAAAATAAAAAATATATATGGTGTCGATCAATGTCGATCCATGCAAATTAAGAAAGTCTAGGGTTAAATGGGGTGCCCTCAATCTAGTTGATGATGGACGCGAAACTAGGTTCTAGAACAATATTTGGCTTGGCTAGTCCCCCTCAAGACTCAGCTCCCACTCATCCTTATTTTCGATACGCGAAAAGATTGAAGACGCCGACCGCAATTGTGTATGATAGCTAGGTTTGTGTGGTCGAATGTGAAAGAAGCAATTGGCTGAGATAGGACACCCCAGGATACTTTGAAGTATTCTTAGGACAATGTGTTGCCAGACAAGAAGGGGTAGGTGGATGTGGTGTTGTGGATCTTTGGGTTGCGACTATAATGTGGTATATCTTCATGAAATATTAGAAACAAAATAGCTATCTAATGCTCATTGGTTTATCGTCCAAACCGTCTATGTTGAATGGCTGAAAAAGCCACCATCGAACAGCCCACCGCATCGAACCCGGCCTATTGCTCACATCGACCTCGTATAAGAGTCCCGCATCTCCAAACCCTAACCTAAATCGACCCCGCCACCTTTTTCTCTCCTCCTTCTCTACTTTGCCTCCAAGCGCTGCTCCTCTCCCATTCTGGCTGATGGCCACCAGCCTTCCAAACCCTAGCCCCGAATCGACAACCCCATTGCCTTCTGATGGCCGCCGCGCCTTCCAAAACCTAGCCCAGAATCGATGACCCCTCCCTTTCTCCCGATAGATCCGGCCTCTGGCCGCTGTCCCTCTCCCTCCCTCCACCAGATCTAACCACCGGCGACCGCAAGAACAACAAGCACATCATTCTCGATCCTGAATCTAGCAGAGCCCACTGCCAGCACAGAGTTCAACGATGGGGCCGACGATGATGGGCGGTGGCCACGAAGGTACTCATTCACATGCCAGAACGGTGGGACCGGAAGCATACTACCTCGTCAGCCACACCTTCTCGCACACCACTCTGTGTTGTGGGTGCTCCGACGGGAGCTGCTCCTTCACCTACTTCGACACGTTCCTGGCGCTCGAGTGGCTCTACATCTCCGCGCTCCATGTGCGTGTCAGTCGACGATGCGTCCCTCACGACTGTGGTGGCCGACACAGACATCGACGGTGTCTGGTGGGTCTGCCTAGTGTGGACCAGCGGGGTGGCCGCCTTGGTGGCCTCCTGCCCTAGGCTGGTGGCGGCCAGTCGACCTGCCATACTGCTTTAGCGCCCCGCGGTGATGGAAGTGTCTTAACTTACTATGATGCCCTAGGTTAATTTGTTGTAAATTTGGTGTAAATGATATATGATTTGAACATGTTTGTAAGTAATGATTTGAACCTATTTGTAAGTAGTAGGAGTGTGAACATGTGATTTGAATTTGTGAATTGTTTATTTGAATCTAAAGAATGTATGACTAGGCTAGTCATGAAACTGATTTTTTCTTGTTGCATAATCTTCAATACAGATGGTTCTAGAAATTGCCCTATGTGATGAGGTTTTGTCATCACTGACTAATGTACACTGACAATTGAAAGAACCGTCTAACTTGAGGATATTCAACTATCTGTGATAGCGTTCTCTGCAGCAGTGATTATATTGTATACCTGATGAAGGGTCGCTATCTCACCAAATTGGAGCTTGGTAAGTGTGAGGTGATTGTAGGAATCATATTTATGTCTCCTGTTATGTGTTTTGGATGATAACATACTGTTGGATAATTAGGCAATATAATGAAACTAATCCGAAGACTTAACATGACCAGAAACAGTGAATCAAATCTAGGCATCATCAATAGCATAGGAACTACATCACATCACATATCTCGATCACAGAATAACACAGCACATCGAGCAACATTGTCATCAATTCCATCTACGAAAGCAGAGTATTACCGGAGATGTGAAGAAGCGTCGCAGCGAAACTTGCCGCAGCGATGAAGGCAATGCAGTGCAACTCAACGCAGCGAAGAGACCGATGCCGTGAAGAGCTCGACGCAGCGCAGGAGATCGTACAGCAGTGAGCAATCGCGTAGGCGCTTCCCAAAAACCTTATTCCACTCTCTCCCGTACAGGATCTCAAGAGCAGAGGGTTTCGGAGACCTGTCGCTTGGTGCACGTCGAGAAACGGGGATGGAGAAGACCTGGACGGTGGCGCAGCGCGGATGGGAAAATATTATAGACAAGCTGCCACGACTTCGGATCCGATTTGGACGCGAGTACTGCGCATGATCCGAACTCGGTTTGGATCCTTATCTAAAAATCTAGTGACAAAATAAATGGCAAAATAGAGCTGCGCCAGGACCCATTGGGAAATCCAAATTCGCCGGACCATTCACACACATGTCGTGTACGCGCCCCCTTCGCCATGCCACACCACACCGGCCGGGGAGGCGAGCCGTAGTTCGCGTGTGTGGTATTTCTCTTTCTCTCCTCACACTGCTTTGGGAAGGTGTGGAGCACCATTTCTTATAAGGTGGTCTCCCTCCACTTCAACTAGCAATATGGGACTAAAGCCACTCTCCCTTACCATGCATGAGTGGGCCTTTGGGATTATCTAGAATTAAATGCAGAACTAATTTGGACCTAGCCCATTAATTCTAACATTCCACCACTAGATCCTAGAGACACATGAAGTTTCTCTGCTGTTCCAATACACTGTTTATATACCAATCTTTTCAGTGGAGACTTGTCAAGGTTGAACTTCCACCTAGAGCTTCAAGCTACACTTATCCACAACTACGCAATGGACTAAGCCTTGAATTGACAGTTTTGTGCGAGTAAGCTTTACTTAAAGTCTTGACCAGTACTAGGCTGCCAAAAGACTTCCCCTCGGTGGAGCTTATACGTCATACTCCTTAGTCTCTTCATGAGCTTCTTAGAGAGCACCCAACACTACTGCAGAAACCCCTCTCACAGACTATGACGTTTAACAGTCTAGCTCACTTAGATGTGTTCTTTCAAGAATACTCTGTAGGACAGCATCTTACTGGTCGGAGCCACATAACACATTAAGACAAAGTCATCCTGCCTTACAGTCATGAGACTATGGTATCTTCACTAGAGTAGGTTAAAAATTATACTCTCTCAGTTATCAAACAGTTTGTTCTTCCCAGGTCCTATTTCACGGGATCTCGATTACATAGGTTGGGTTGCCACTGTGGTATAACTCACATGGGTCTCATTCCCCATCTCCTTCGATGCATTGTCTATCACATTCCGTGATAAACCCTTTGTGAAAGGATCTGTCAGATTCTTAGCCATTGGAATGTAATCCAGGGCTATCACTCGGAGTTTTCTCAGTTTTATGACAGACTTCAATCTCCTTTTCACGTGCCTCGAGGATTTCATGTTATCCTTTGCACTGTTCACTTTAGTGAGAACTGTTTGATTGTCACAGTTCATGAGAATAGCCAGAATAGGCTTATCTTCAACTGGCAAATCCATCAATAGTTCACGTAGCCACTCAGCCTCAACAGTGGTTGTATCTAATGCTATAAGTTCTGCTTCATGGTTGACCTCGTCAATATGGTCTGCTTGCAAGACCTCCATGAGATAGCGGCATCACCAAGAGTGAACACATATCCACTCGTAGTCTTAATCTCATCAGCATCAGAAATCCAATTAGAATCACTATACCCTTCGAGTACAGTAGGATACCCAGAATAGTGAATTCCATAAGTCATTGTACCTTCAAGTAGCGCATGACTCGTTCAAGAGCACGCCAATGATCCTCTCTCGGCTTTGAGGACAACCGAGTCAGTTTGTTTACAGCGAAGAAGATGTCAGGCCGAGTAGCACTAGCTAGGTACATGAGTGACCCAATAATATGAGAATATCTTAGCTGATTCTTTCCTAGTCCCTGATTCTTTCGAAGCATCGTACGAGGTTCATAATGTGTTGGAGCAGGTTGCTCTCCGAGTAGCCAAAACGGCTCAGCATGTTCTGCACATAATGAGATTGTGAAAGTGTGATCTCATTCTCACCCTTGATCAGCTTGATGTTTAGAATCACATCAGCTTCTCCCAGATCTTTCATGTCAAACTTCGAGACAGAAATGACTTAACCTCATTTATTTTGTTAAGACTTGTCCCAAAGATCAGTATGTCATCCACATACAGACATAGCATTACTCCTTCACCCCCACTATAGCGATAGTATACACATATATCTGCTTCACTGACTGTGAAGCCTTCAGATAGTAGGGTTGTGTCAAACTTCTCATGCCATTGCTTAGGTGCTTATTTTAGACCATACAAAGACTTTTGTAACTTACACACCATGCTCTCTTGACCTTTTATTACAAATCCATCAGGCTATTCCATGTAAATTTCCTCATCCAGCTCTCCATTAAGAAAAGCTGTCTTTACGTCCATTTGATGAACAATAAGACTATGTGAGGCAGTCAAAGACAGTAATACCTGAATTGTGGTCATCTAGCAACATGTGAATAAGTATCCAAGAAATCCTCGCCTTCCTTTTGGGTATATCCCTTGGCCACAAGCCGTGCCTTGTACTTTTCATGGTACCATCAGGCCTAAACTTTTTCTAAAACACCCACTTGCATCCAATTGGTTTGCACACATAGGGACGCTCAGTGATCTCCCAAGTTCCGTTGGCGATAATGGAATCCATTTCACTACAGACCGCATCTTTCCAGTACTCTGCATCTAGAGATGCATATGCCTCTGAAATAGTTTTGGGAGTATCATCCATAGGTACACAGTGAAGTCATCGCCAAAGGATTTTTTAATTCTTTGTCTCGTGCTCCGTCTAGGAACAACACTGTCATCTTCCTCAGGATCTTGCTCAGGTGTTTGGTCAAGATATTCAATTGGTACGGCAGGTTCAAGAGTTTCAGCAGATTCTTGACTAGAATTGTTAGGCATATCTTTCATAAGAAAAATGTCCTCACAGAATGTAGTATCTCTGGACTCCATGATTGTACCAACATGCATGTCAGGTACTCCAGATTTCACTATTAAGAATCTATAACCAACGCTCCGAGGAGCATAGTCTAGAAAGACACAGTCCACTGTTTTAGGTCCAACCTTGCGCTTCTTTGTTATTGGCACATTGATTTTCGCCAAACAACCCCAAGTGCACAAGTAAGAAAGTGCTCATTGACCCTCGCCACCCTTTAAGTGCACATCTTTCACCCGAGCTTTCTCTTCCACATCAAGGGACGTAATTAGATCCTCTACGGAAATATTTGCCTCTTGTGTTTCGGAGATGTGGCAAAGTTTCTCCACGAAGGAGGTAACTTGGCAATTATGCCCCTAGCCACAAACTTGTCAAGTAATTGGCATTTAAGGTGTTCGAGTTCCTTCACCATGAAGTGTATTTCATGAGCCTGCTCTACCACAGAACGGTTTTTGACCATTCTATACTCGTGATACTGCTCAATGGAATAAAGCTCACTGCCAGCATTAAAGGCAGCAAATTTGCTCTCAAGTGCATCCCACAGCTCCTTCGCGTTCTTCATGTGCATATACACGTCGAAGAGATGGTCAAAGAGCACACTCATAAGACAGCCTATGAACATAGTGGTGACATCGGCAAACTCTTTCTCCTTCTCAGCTGATGCGAATTTGTCTGGTTTCCCTTCAGAAACCCAGAACACATTCATAGCCGTGAGTTAGAGTGTTACCCTCGTCTGCCACCTCTTAAAGTTCGCTCCCGTAGCATCGGCAAAACCAGAGACTTTTATCATGTTCATTAAATGCCTATAAGGTTTTTGGAATGTTGGATAATTAGGCAATATAATGAAACTAATCCGAAGACTTAACATGACCAGAAACATGAATCAAATCTAGACATCATCAATAGCATGGGAACTACATCACAGCACATATCTAAATCACAGAATAACACCAACACAGCGAGCAACATTGTCATCAATTCCATCTATGAAAGCAGAGTATTATCGGAGATGTGAAGAAGCGTCGCAGTGAAACTTGCCGCAGCGATGAAGGCGATGCAGTGCGAATTGATGTAGCGAAGAGACCGATGCCATGAAGAGTTCGACGCAGCGTAGAGATCGTACAGCAGCGAGCAGTCACGTAGGCGCTTACCAAAAACCTTATTCGCTCTCTCCCGTACAGGATCACAAGAGCGGAGGGTTTTGGAGACCAGCTCTCCCGTCGCTCGGTGCACACCGAGAAACGGGATGGAGAAGGAGAAGACCTGGACGGCGGCGCAGCGCGGATGGGAAAACAGAGAACCCGGCTCGGCCCGGCGAGGCAAGGCGAGCGAGCGCGTGCATTTTGTATTTCCCTTTCTCTCCTCACACTGCTTTGGGAAGGTGTGGAGCACCATTCCTTATAGGTGTTCTCTCTCCACTTCAACTAGTAATATGAGACTAAAGCCACTCTCCCTTGCCATGCATGAGTGGGCCTTTGGGATTTATCTAGAATTAAATGCAGAATTAGTTTGGGCCTAGCCCATTAATTCTAACACATACGTCTGTTATGCTGCCGAAATTTATAAACAGATAAGCCCATAAACTATTACTTTATGCTGGTTTTCAATATAAGCCGGCGTAAAGCCTTTCTTCTCAAAATGAAAGGTCCAGGCTATGAGTCTTTGACTCGTTGCTTTTGTGCAGTATATAGACCTGTATATGTACGTATCATAAGACATTTCATAGAGGCACTATATACTGTCGCTAGTATAGAGGAAAATACATTATAATAATTTGTTGGAAGCAATCCTCGAACTCAAGACCTTCGAGAAACCTACGTACTCATCTAACCATTCAACGTCACACAACATCTTGCCAATAGTCGTAATGAAATTCTTATGAGTAGTATATTACATGCTTCAAACTTATGAGAATTGCCTCTACAAAATGTAAATAGTGCCTCAAACCGTGTCTCTAGATATAATATAAGGTCAATTTATAAAGTGTCTCATAAAATGCCTCTACATGAATTTTTGTGGCAATTTATTAAGTGCCTCATAAAATGTCTCTAAGCACCAAATCGGTACTTATGATAAAAATGTCTCAACTAATGTCTCTACGTTTAAGACACTTTATATGGTGCCTCAAAAATGTGTTTCTTCGTTAAGAAAAGTGTCTCTACATGATTATATAGCAGTTTAATATAGGCAAATTGTAAAATGCCTCTAGAGAAGTGTCACTACATGCAATTTGTATTGTAGTGATCAGGTCATATGCTCAACCCAAAAACTTCTACATGTATTTGTGGTGGTACCTGGATCTGTAACCTTCCCTAGCTCGGAGCTCATGAACTTTGAAGCGCGCATCTGTTGAACAGGGCTAGTTTACTAGTTAATCATGCATGCATGCATGCATTGCACGACAAACGAAGAGAGGCGCCAATAGAAGAAGCTAGTGCTGGAGTAACTAACCCCTAACCGTCTACTTAAATTAAACAACCAAATTAAGCTCAATATCAATATAGCACTAGTATATCTATACAAATTGGCTCGATCAGTACGGAAGAAGGGAAGCACGAGGGCTTGTCAGGGTGTTTGTCTGCTGGTCTCCTGCTGCCTGCCTGCTGCCATGCATGCAAATGCATGCAGGTCGTGGATGCATGCAAAGAAAGCGATCGAGTGAGAAAGCCAAACCAAAGGCCCTCCCTTTGCTGGCCGTGACTTTGTCTGTACGTGATCGTCGACGCCCAAGAAAAAGGAGATAGGAAAGCAGCTTGCTAGCATGCACGCTGCTGCTGTGCCTGCCGGCCGTTAGTTCTGCGTTGAGACGCCATGGGTGCTTTGCCTTTGCCATCGCCTGCTGCTTTGCCTAGCTTGCGATCGTGCCTGTGGAGATGGTGGTGGGGTGGCGGGCACGCATCAGCGCAGCGTCCCGAGGCTGACGTGCGCGATGCTCCTTGACGCACGCTGACTTACTTCGGTCACTGGTCCAGGCACGACACCAACTCAGGCTCTTCTCTCTCATGCATGCGTGCCTCATGCAGCTACCTTTGGTCAACATTAATTCCTCTTTCGCGATCTGTTGTTTTCCCTGCTGCAAGAAGATGCATAGAAATACAAATGTATGTATGTATTTTTGTATATGAGTATTTTCTACAACAAAATGATGGAAAGATAATACTTCCTAAAAATCATAATAAAAAATCTATCTATTTATATTAAAAGTACACAACGGTTTAACCACAATATAGATAGACATATTAGAAATCCTAAAAGGTCAAAACTTCTGGCCATTAATCTAATAGACCATGTTATTATTAGTATATCATAGTCGATACATCTTTATAACTGTACTTAAATAAATCACAGCTAATAAATCATCGTAACTGTACAACCAAATCACAACTATTAAATCTTCATAACTGTACTTCAACAGATTACAACTAATAGATCATCATAATTGTATCTAAACAAATCAAAACCGATAGATCTCCATAATTGTACTTGAACATATCACAGCTAGAGAGATCTCGGTAATTGTACGTAAATAGACTGCAGCCGATAAATTTTCATAACTGTAACTAAACATCATCCAATCATTGATTTGGTGGACCTTTATTATTAATGGACCACAATCGGTAGATCGTCATAATTGTACTTAAACATTACCCACCATTGATCTGGTCTGCCTTAATTATAAATGGCGTAAAAAGATAAATATTCATAATTTATGCCTCACAAAGAAGTTACCTGAGTTTTAAGTCCGCATATGCATATTGATCTAATATCAACGATCGACAACTTGAACCTTAACTCCGCATATTGATATAAGAGTGAAGTGCACCATTAGTCTGCAAACTAATAGCGTTTGGACAGTTTAGTCCCAGAACTGAAAAACTGCACGGCCGTCTCTCTAAACTGGTTTAAGTGACTCACTTTGGTCCAAAAACGCACAGCGTGGCAGATGCGTGCCAACGTGGCTCAGACGTGGCTCGTGGGGTGCACGTGGGGGGTCGGGTAGCTGAAGGGTCGCCCTCCTCCTGCTGTGGAGCGAAAACCACCATCTCCAACTCATTCTCCCTACCTTCGACCACCTCTAGGCGAGCAGCGACAGCGGCGGCAAGGCTTAGAGGGACAGCGGCGGCAAGCTGATCTGTATGAATGCCAGCAAGCCGGCAATGGCGCCACGGCGGCGTGTACCTGGCGGCATCCCTCCCAATTATGGTGAGTTTTTATTCATGGCTCAGGTCGTTGGGTTTAGAGGGGTCTAGGTCTTGTGCATGATCATCAGACGACGTTTGGGAGCAATATTTAGTTGGGTTACTCTGTGATTTAGTCGATGTTGGCGTGATTTGGGCATTGAACCGATGAAAGTTGGGATTTAGTGTTTGGTTTGTTTAACTTTCAAATCTAGGAATAAGAACTTACTTTCAATACATCGTAATGTAGGCCAATTCGATGAAGAGTTCAGTGTTGAGATCCATCATGGTGGATTTTTGTGTGGTGTTGAGCAGAACAAAGCCTATCTGGATGAGAAAGTGGACTGGTTTGATAATTGTGGGATAGAAAGTTGGTCTTTACTGTGGATCGATGACTTTCTAGAGTAGTTTGGTTATGAGAAGACCGATTTAGTTAGGGTTTATTGGTGCTCTCCTAGTAAACCAGTAGCTGATGGATTGGTTCCAATGTTATGCGATGCTGACACAACTAATATGATGGCCCGTTTAGTGCAGAACATGACACTTGTTCTTTACATTGATCATGTTAACATGATTACAAGCAATAAGTGGATGATGTGCTCACTGATGGAATACTAGAACTGCCCAAAGTTTTCAATCTGAGGAAGGTGGTACATCTTGAGGTAAATTCAAAAGAGAAGCTACCAGATTTCTATGATGGGGTTGTGAGCCCAAAGAAGAAGACAAAATTTATAAGCAGGAGCAGAACCAGAGAAAGGGGAAGAGGGGTAGTCATAATATTGACTTGGAAGATGAAGTTCCTAAAGCAGATAGTGAAGATGAAGCTTTTGATTCAGATGATGAGTCAGATGAAGAGTTCATTGACAGTGATTATGAGCTACTTTTAAGTGATGATGACCTCTTTGCAGGTAATGTAGACAATGATGTTCAGGATGAGCTGTTTGAGAAAAAAAGGCAAAAAAGTGGTAGCTGAAGAGAAACAGTGTGGGGATCCTGAGGAAGATGAACTCCACCTACCAGATTCATCAGATGAAGAGGAAATGAGGTTCAGTTTCAAGACATTCAGACCAAATGTTGGCATGAAAGCACCAAAGTTCTCAGTTGGCATGATCTTTTCAAGTGTTGAGGAGCTAAAAGAGACAATTTCTGAACATAGCATTAGAAACAAGGTTGCCATCAAGAAGACCAGAAATGAGAGGAAGAGAGTGGAGGCACATTGTGCTGAAGGATGCCCCTAGTTTCTGTATGTAGCAGAAGATAGCAGGTCAAAGCACTGCTGGTCAAGAGGTATGTTGGCAAGCACACTTGCCAAAAAAGAGTGGGAAATCAAGGCCTTAACTGCCCCCTATCTTGCAAAAAAGTATATAGATGCATTTAGGGATGATGAAAAAATGTCTCTCAAAGCCTTTGCAAAATTTGTACAGGGAGAGTATAACATGACACTTGGCAGGATGAAGCTAGCAAGGGCCAGGAGAGCAGCACTTGGAGTTATATATGGAGATGAGGTGAAGCAATACAACATGCTTTGGGATTATGCTAAAGAGCTAAGAAGGTGCAATCTTGGTAGCACCATATATCTAACTTTAGCTAATGGTGCTTTCAGAACAATGTACTTTAATTAGTCTAGATGCTTGCAAAAGGGGTTTTTTATCTGGCTGCAGACCTGTTATATGCATAGATGGATGTCACATTAAGACCAAGTTTTGGTGGACAGTTATTGACTGCAGTAAGCATGGATCCAAACGATTGCATATTCCCAATTGCCATGGCAGTGGTAGAGGTAGAATGCAAGAGCAGCTGGCAATGGTTCCTGGGGACACTAAAGAAAGATCTTGACATACTAAACACATCAGCCTACACTATTATGTCTGATAATTAGAAGGTAACTTCAAGTTCCTGTCATGTTGTCAGATTAGTAGTACATCTATCTTTCTAACTCTTTTATATGTAAACTTGTGTAGGGTTTTAATTCAAGCAGTTAAGCTGAATTCCCAGAATCAGAACACAGGTTTTGTGTGAGGCACCTCTACCAGAATTTTCAATCAATTCACAAAGGGGATGTCCTCAGGAATCTGCTATGGGCTTATGCAAGATCAACCTACATTCCAGAGTGGAATATGAACATGGAAAAGCTCAAGGAAGCTAGCCATAATGCTTATGGATGGTTAGAAGAGATGGCTCCAAGTACATGGTCCAGGGCATTCTTTGATGAGTTCAGCAAGTGTGACATTCTGCTCAATAATAGTTGTGAGGTCTTTAACAAGTAAGCATTCCCTATCATGCTTTGTTAGTTCTATTGATAACTGAGAGTTTGGTTGAGGCTTATCAGACAAGAGAGAATCAAACCAGAAGACATGGTTCACAACTGCTACACCACTAGAACTTACATGTAGGCTTATGGTAGCAACATATGGCCTTTGAGAGACAAAGTTTTCTGGGAAAAGATGAATGGGTGAATGTGGAACCTCTAGTGTATGGCAAGAAAAGTGGGCAGGCCACCCAAGTGTAGGAGGAAGCACACAGTTGAGCTGGAGGATGGCACCAGGCTGAGCAAACATGGGGTTCAAATGCACTGTGGACACTGCAGAAAGCCTAGGCATAGGAGGCCAAGAAGTCCTGATCTTAACCCTAGTGAGAAGTTAGTGCCACAGAAGAGTAAGGGTACATTGCATGAAGATGTACAATATGATGATCCATCTACACTTGAGATAATGTTCTGATGCCAATGTCAGTTTTTTCTTACCCTCAACGTTCAACAACTACTTTGACATTTTGGTGTAGCAGATGGAACCTAAAGAAGTAGTGAATGAGATAAACACCACTTAGATGAGCTCCACAATGGTGTCTACCTTGATGGAAGAAGAAGTGAGCCACCAATTAGTAGGATCATTTAGTAGCATGTACTGCACTAAGCATTGGAACCGTTCTAACTCCCATTTTAGGCAGAAGCAGTCCAAATGGATCGTAGACAATATGTGCCTACCCCTCTCCCACATAACGATTTCATTACAGTCCATGCAGCTAAAATCCTGCTGCAAGGGCTACAACTAGTACTAGAGAGGGCAGGGCAAAAGCAAGAGGTGTATCCAGAAGAAGTGCTGGCAGGGGGAGGAGTAGTGCAAGAGGGAGAGGTGGTAGCAGTGGGAGAGGCAAGCTCTACGACATCATGTTTGGCAATGATCAACAACCAAGAAGTAATGATGCTGATGCCGGTGATAACACTGGGGAGAACTGTGTTGCTTAGAACTAGGGCCTAAGATGTAATGTTGTATAAGTCATGGGCTACAATAACCTCTATTGTGAACTTCTAGTGTGACAGCAACTCTAAACTTTATTCTCTGAGTTGTGTCAACAACATTTGCTCAAGTTGGCATTTGTCAGGTTATGTAATGCAATTTGCTTATTCAATTCACTTCTTCACCCTGTAATGCATTTTGTGTGTCAGTTCCAAAAAAATCACATGCCAATCCTGATACAATGCCTCATACAACTAATTGCTAAAAAGTACTTGCTTAATGTCCACAATCTTCACTGATAACTGACATCACAAATCTGATTAACACATACCCATGCTTAAAACATGGACGTGATCACTCTAATGATCTTGACAAGCAAAATACATATGAGTAAGAGTCTAATGTCCTTCAGAACATCTACAGCCTGAATCAGTTTCACCTTTATCCTTGCCATGATTTGTGTCGCCTTCCCTCACATCTTTGGAATGATTCCTCTCGTCTTCCTTGCCATCCTTCCCGATAACTAGCGCGGGTGATTCAAATTTTGTTGCTTTGTAGCGCCCTTCTACAGGTCCTTCATACCGAGCTGGGATCCCTATGCTCTCAAGGTAAGGCTTGTAGGTCTTCTCCCACCTCCAGAAATTGCAACCAAATTCGTTGACCTAACCAAAAAACCAGGAAATTGGATTTCGGTTAAAGAACACAAGGAGCAAGTGAGGGCTTAACTCGTGATTCGGGCACTTGTAGAAATCAATGTCCGGGTGGTCGGGCGTGTTGGAGGTGTACACCTTCACTGTCCTAAACATGCAGTCAGGGCATTTCACCAAAGGAAGGTGCGACTTCGTCCTTCGGCATGTAGAAGATGAACTTGAAGATCCACCCATGGCGAGATTTGGCGCAAGCTAGGGAGTCGACGAGACCTAGGGATTGGAGGTTTGGGATAGGGATTGGAGAAGAAAGCAAATCAATAGGGGGTTTTTGCATATATACCCAACCCCCACGAGCCACGTCTGAGCCACGTTGGCACGCATCTGCCACACTGTGCGTTTTTGGACCAAAGTAAGTCACTTAAACCAGTTTAGAGAGACGGCCATGCAGTTTTTCAGTTCCTGGACTAAACTGTCCAAACGCTATTAGTTTGCGGACTACTGGTGCACTTCGCTCTTGATATAATATAACACACGAATGTTCCATTAATCATACTGATATCTCATACAAATAACTTGCCACCACACGTAGGAACCACCGACTGGCTGGCACACGATTCTACTTTAGTTATGCTTATTGATTTACTATCATGTACAATCAACACAGCCAGCAGTAATTTGGTTTTTTTGTAAATGTGTCGACGATCGGTAAACCGCCGATCTTACGGTATTCGTGGAATGTGTATGTATGAGGGGTAGGAACCGCTAGGCACAAGGCCAAAGGTATAATGGCAAGGAAAACGCCCTTTTTATACAGGTTCGGGCCTCCCTCAGAATAACAACCCTACGTCCTGTTCGTATATATTAACTGGAGAATGTCTTACAAGGGATATGAAGGTTAGTGGCTATCCTAGGCCTAATCGTAGACTAATCCGACTAATTCCACTAAGCTCGACTCCTTCGAGGTGGCGGGTCTTCTCATAGGAATAAGCTAGGGCTTCTGGATCTTCCTTGGATCTAACCTCCCTTGGATCTAACTTGACTTGTCCTCCCCTATGGGATTGCTCATCCTTTTATAGGGGGTTCATCTAGTCGTACTGGACATGGACTTATGCCCGAATAGAACTCTGGCTTCCTTAAACGTCGGGATGACTTCCTAGTTTAAGGGTATCCTTCTTCCTCACGGAGGAGGGGGGTAGGGTACCTTACCATCCTGAAATCCTTACCGGGTACATGGTATACTCCAGTAATCCAGGGAATTGTATGCGGATACTTCCTAATATGCGGGATACCGTACTATACATCGTCAAGCCCCCCATCAGTATGTGAAGTGAGGTCATGACTGTTCTGTATGAAATCTGCCCTTCTCGGGGAGTGGCTCCGAGTAGGCGAACCGAGCAATCCTTATCAACAACTTTCCCGAGTAGGTACAATCTCTACCGAGTAGTCATGATAGCCTTACCGAAATAGTCCTTGGAAATCCAAAAGCTTTTCTGGTTTAATCTGACCCATCGATCACGGACACGCGTTGGCTTGGTGGATTTCTGGATAACCGAACCGTCGTGGCGGAAATTTCGCGTGGTGATGAATAATCTTTTCTTTTTCTGCGCTACTATTCGGCTGAAGTTAGTCATAACACAGCGCGCTTGTCGGGGTCATGGGTTTGTCAGACCCTCTTTTTCCCGCGCAATGTCTCATATGCGGGAAAAGCAACTGTCCGCATTAAATGCGATGGAACAGATCGTGCCGTTAACCGCGCTCGGTCAGGCGAAAGTTAGAATCTTTAAGAAACCAAGAGTTGGGGTTTTGCCCGCATTGCTCTCCGTTCCTTAGTCTTCCCACCATCTTCTTCCTCGCACCCAGTTCTATGGGATCGAGTTGATTCATCTCAACCCGAACTCGGTCCTGATGCTGGCGGTCTTCGCATATCTGTGCGAAGCGTACCTCAGTATCCAGCCGAGCCTGGAGCTGTGGAGGTTCTTCTACAACCTCCGCCGGATGAAGGTCAGCGGCGGAGGAGTCGTCGGTGGTACCAGGTTTCGACTCCGGGGAGGGAAGAAGGACGCCTACATTTCCTCTTCCTGAAAGTCGTCGTGGTCGGGCTGGCATTCCCGGTGGTTCTACTGCCAGCCCCCACCTTTCTCCAGGATCCACTACCGAGGCCTGGCTCCCCTCCCGACGAAGTGCTGGGTGGAGGCCCCGAAGGAGACCAAGCAACTCAAGGCCTTCGTCCACGACATCGCCAATCTCGCCACCAAAGGCTTGTCGACGTGGGATGTCATGGAAGACTTTCTTCGGTGGTGAATCAGCCCTCTTCGATCGAGGGTCCATCCCACCTGGATAGTCCTGGAGAGAGAAGACCAGTCAAGGGACTTCGATACAGGTAAGAACTCTGCCCTTCCCGTACCGTTCTAGTTGATGTGACATCCCACTTATTTTCGACTTCTTTTGTTTGCGTAGATCTGTCCCCCGAGGAGCTTCAGAGTAGGTTGAACAACCTATTCGAGCAGTCTCCCCAGGGCGGGCGGACTGACGTGCCCCTGCCTCTTCTGAAGCTTAGCCCCGACAAGCAAAGAGAAGTCCTTTCGGTGAGTTGGAGGTCTTTTGCCTAGTCTGGTCCTGAGTCATCCGAGTAGTAATGTTAATAACCTTCGGGTTTTCTTCTGCAGCGATTAGGCCGCGAAGGCCCTGACTCGGAGGCCGAGCGGGCTGGAGCTCCCGTGCAGGATGAGGACGTCGAAGTCCTCGGAGAGATCGTGCCGCCCCTCGAAGAGGGAGTCAGAGGTCCATCCGAGGCCGAGGCGGCGGTGGAGGCTAGTCGGGTGGATTCTCCTATCCGGACCCCTTCTCCTCCGCCGAATCCCCAACCTCAAGTTAGAACTCTCGCCCGACTAGTTTTGCCCTGTGCCTTTCCTTGGTTAGGGTAACAGGAGTGAGCTTGTCGGACAGCATGAGGCGAGTGGCCTTCTTCCAAGAGAGCCGACGCCTCCTTCCCTGGCTACCCGCAAGGAGGAGACCGCGACGGCGAAGGGGAAGGCACCGCTGGCCTCTGCTGAAAAGCGAGGTTCAGATGTTTCGTCGAAGGGACCTCTTCCTCTGGCGAAGGGCCAAAGGTAAGTTTCTTTCGTGGATTTTTTCGGCGTTTCTTTTTGTTTCTTGTCTTCATGAAAGATTAATTTGGAAGTTCCTTCGATTAGGGTGACCATCCTTCCAGTCGGAGTTCCGGCAGGGGCTGTCGTCGAGGAGCAGCCCCTGGCGCCAAGGTCGGTGCAAGCCCCGGTCGAGCGGATTGAGCCCCCGGCGCTGGAGCCCCTGGTGCCAGAAGGTGTCGATTTGACCTCCCTGCTATAGGTAAGTTGAAGAGTTAGTAATAAAAGTACAATGTGACCAATACTAACCTTGTTGCTCTTAGATCATCATTTCCTAGATCCCTCCACTTGAGAAGGCTCAAACTGAGCTGGAGGCGAGCCGAGCGGTAAACGAGGAGCTGAAGAAGCGCCTCGAGGTGTCTGGGAACTGGCGGGCGGAGAAGGAGGAGCTAATGAAGCATCTCCAAGACGTCGAGAAGAGGTGAGAGGTGGTCGAGGCTGAGCTCCAGGTCTCGAGGGCCCGCTTGTCGGAGGCGGAGTCTTCCCTGCAAAGAAGTCAAGCCTATGCGGGGAAATTGGAGGAAGACCTCGAGCGCGCCCTTGGCACGCTCGAGCAGGCGTTTGTCGAAGTCGGAGTCACCGTCTTCCCCAGCTCTCCACGTGCTGCCCGGCTGGTGGAACTCGTAGCTTTTGTCTCCCGGCTGAAGCCCATTCTCGAGAAGCTCCTCGAGGACGAACTCCAGCAAGGCGTGCGGGATGCCTTGGCCTTTGCTCTGGCCCTTCTCCGGTGTAGGCACCCAGACTTGTCCCTGGAGGTTCTTGCAACTGATCTGCCGGCTGGTGAGGAAGAGGAGCTCCTCGATGCTGTGCAGAGTGCTACGGATGCTTTTGGTGATAGGGTCCAGGCGTCTAGTCTAGCTAGGTAAAAATAGGAACTTGTAACAAACAGTGGTTAGTAACTGTGCACTAATCATGTGTGTTTTTGGTTCTCTTAAATACTTGTCTGCTTTGTGAAATGCTTGTCGGACGTGAGGGTTGTCGTAGACTTAGTCGAACTCGTTGTCCCTTTCCCCTGACTTAGGATTTTCGAGTTGCGCTGTTTTACCGATGACTGCGCTTGACCAGGCCTTAGGTTTAGTCGAATGGAGGGCTCCGTGGCTTCCTCATCATCAGTAAACGTGATAAGGGGTCCTCGTACAACCCTTCATGGTCGTAGCGGCAACTCGTGTTCCCTTGTTGCAGAGGTACTGGACGTAAGTTTAGTAAGTTCTACGTTTTTGCCCTGTTGACGACAGCATTACACTCTACCCGTGATGTCTTCTGCTCAAAGTAGTCGAGGACGTGGATGAGCATATGGGTTCCGTTGGTCTAGTCATGCTCGTACTCCTTTTTTCTTCCTTTACTCGAGGTCGGGGAACGTTACTACAGAACCGGGGAGCTTAGTCGACCAGGCCTTAGGTCTGGTCAGGTGGGGGGCTCAGTGGCTTCCCCTGTCACCTACAGACACGTTAAGGGGTTTTCCTCACATCCCTGACAGTTGTAGTGTGGAACCTTTTCCCTTTGTGTAGGTCGAGAAAATTAGTACTCGTATGTGTACACCAATTCGTCATATACTTATCTAGCCCCCGATTGTCTTATTCGAGAAGCATCTCGGATAGGCAGTCTGAAAAAATAAATATCGAACTAGAAACTTGATAAATTAAGACTGTGAACTGTCTGAAGTGTCATTTACAAGCTATTATAAGAAAAAAATGTCCTAGAAATCTTAGAGAAAATAAACTAAGCCGTCCCCTCCTCCCCCGATTTTGTCGCTAGTTGCCCCAGAGACTCCCGCCCTCTTGTCGTGACCCGTTGACGAAACTTGTTGAGTGCACGTGCTGGGCGGCGGCGCCCGGAGCGTCTTATCATCGGTTTGTTCGTGGCTTGACGACTTTGGGGCTGGAGCCGGTGCAACTTGCAACACATAGGCGAGGAGGCGATGGCCGTGCAGTCTTACCGAGGATGCTTGCACAGAGGACTCTCTAGGGAACATGACTCTTTTGCTGCTGATACGAGCGACCTGGATCGGGCGGCTTCCCTTGTGGAACCGTTTTCCTGCTGAGGGAAAGGCCCTATTTCCCCCGGTTCCAGTTTAGTCGTGGAACTTTTTCTCCGACTTGGAGGGGGTACTTTTCGAAGTTGTCGCTCGTAGTTGCGGCGGGGGTCTTGACAATGTGGAGGTGCGTGCTGTAACTTGACTAGAGAGTTGTTGCTGTTCTGAGAGGTCGAGGCTGCGCTTGTCGCAGAGAAGTGCTTCTTGAGGAGAGCTCTTTATCGTAAGAACGCCCTTTGGGCTAGGCATCTTCATGCACTGGTAGGCATAGTGCGTTGCTGCCATGAATTTGACCAAAGTCAGGCGCCCTAAGATAGCATTGTATGCTGTCTCGAAATCAACTACATTGAACAGGATTTTCTCTGTTTCAGAAGTTCTCAGGTGTTCCAAAGGTCACCGAGAGCGTGACCTGCCCGATCGGCGTGGCTGACGAGCCCGGCACGATGCCGTGGAATGCCTATGTCACCGTCTGGATCAATGACCGTGGCACTTGCATAGCATCGAGGGCTTTGGTGAATAGGATGTTGAGGGAACTTCCTCCGTCTATCAGCACCCGAGCCACTCGGCAGTTGTTGATCGTTGGTTCGACCACGATCGGATATCGTCTTGGTCAAGCATAGTTTTCGGGGCAATCGGTTTGGTCGAACTTGATCTCAACCTCCGACAACTTGACTGCCCGAGGCACTTGTGGTACGTTTGCAAAGACTTCTCGGGCAATCACCTTGTATTGCCTCCTCGATTCGTAGGAGGATGAGCCCCCAAATATATGCTCGATCGCTCAGACGTGCCCCTGGAATGGCTCAGGGGAGGAGTCATCATCGGGAGTCGTGTCCCGGCTATTGTTCGTGACCTGCGGGTTATCCCCGCGGAGCTTCTCTTTCTCTTCCTTGAGCTACTTCTTGAAAATGCGACATTGTCGTAGATCATGCGAGTCGGTCTGGTGGAAATCGCAACAGAGCTTGGATGGCTTGTCGGAGGAGTTTGTTTGCTTATCCTTGGGGTGTGGTCGCCAGGTACTCTTCTCGGGAAGATCTGCAAAGACCTCCTCGGTTTTAGCTCTCTTCTCTCTATTCCCTCCGGAGGGCTTTTTTTTGCGTTTCGACTTCTTGGAGTCGTCTCTGGTCCGGAGGGGAGAGCTGGTCGACCTGCCCTGCTGCTGTTTGATGTAGCGCAAGGTTTCCTCTGCACAGGCAGCTTTCTTAGCTAAGTCCATGAGCTACGCCATGGTCTTAGGAGGATGCATGATCAAGTCGTGCGTGCACATCTCGTTTCTACTGCCCCGAGTGCAGGCACGAATGACGTCCGAGTCTGTGATCTCAGGTATAGTGTTGCGAACAGCACTAAATCTCTTGGTAAACTCTCAGAACGTCTCGTCTGGTCTCTAGACGACTAGAAATAGGTCGTCGACTTGATCAGGGCGTGTGTAGGTACCTTGGAAGTTGCCGAGAAGCATGTTGCAGAGTTGTCCCCAGGAGCGGATCGTTCCCGGGGGTAGATTCGTCAACCACGTCCTGGCGGCTCCTCTAAGAGCTGTCAGGAGATAGTTGGCCATGACCTTCTGGTTTCCGCCTGCGGCCCCAATAGTCGTAGTGTAGATTGCTAGGAATTCTGCAGGGTTTGTGGTGCCATCATACGACTTTAAGGCCCCAGGCTTAAAACGAGACGGCCAGCGCACATGTCGGAGTTCATGTGATAACGCTTGGCATCCATGGATGGCTCTCCGATAAGGCACGATCTCACCGCTATTCGGGGTTGGAGATCATCCCCGAATGTTGGCGTGATGTCGTTGGTCTCTCCTCTCCGAGATTGATCTTGCTGGTGTCTCTGACTCCAGCGCTTGTTGATCTTGTCGCGTAGGTCGACGCGCGGTTCCTCTTGTCGAGACTGATTTCTGGGGTGACGTCTTAATTTCCCCGTCTGACTCCTCCTGCGAGCGAGGGGTGTTCCTCTCGTTGGAGATATGTGCCACAGATTGTGCTCGAGAAGATTCGGCTTGAGCTTGGGCCTGTTGCAATTCAGTCCCCAGCTGTTGCAGCCACCGCCATCCTTCAGGCGTCGATGAGTTTGCCGCCGGTGGTCTTGACAGCAAATTACACGCACACGTATTCCTCTGTCCCTGGAGGTGTTCTTTCTGCTCCCGTAGGCCTATTCCCGTTCCTTTGGGGAGTAGTCGTTGGGCTGCGACGTCAAGAGCTCCCATCCTGATCTTGTCTCTCGAGCTCTTCACGATCATCTTGGATCACAAGAACTACTCGAGGACATAGATTAGATGAGGTATAGTTCCAATCCATCGTGTCGTCCTCATCAGGTACGGCGTGAGTGGGTTCTTGATCATCTGGACGATCAAAGGGTGCAGGCGACAACCTGGACATTGGGCTAGCCGCTCCTGCCTGGAGATTGTCGGTGATACCAATCTCCCTTCGAAGGCCCTGGCGCACTCGGTCTGGAAGCGATCGGCTTCGCTGTCCGAGTCCTCGCCAGGAGCATATTCTCCATAATCTACGCGATCTGTTACCGGGTATGGATCCATTGGGCCGAAGTTGTCGTAAAAACCTTGGTTCGAGTACCCGGTATGGTGCGTGACGGCGATCGTATTCCCTGCCGAATTTGCTTCCTCCTCTTCAAGTTGCACCGAGGAGGGTTGTGCAATCAGCGTTATGGGGCTGATCGCGAGAAGTTGCACATCTTGCTGGCTTTGATTCTTCCTGGACGGCTTGAGTCGGAGAGGTCCCCACGGTCGGCTCCATCTGTCGATGATCGGTAAACCGCCGATCTTACGGTATTAGTGGAATGTGTATGTATGAGGGGTAGGGACCGCTAGGGCACAAGGCCAGAAGTATAATGGCAAGGAAAACACCCTTTTTATACAGGTTCGGGCCTCCCTTAGGATAACAACCCTACGTCCTGTTTGTATACATTAACTTGAGAATGTCTTACAAGGGATATGAAGGTTAGTGGCTATCCTAGACCTAATCGTAGACTAATCCGACTAATTCCGCTAAGCTCGACTCCTTCGAGGTGGCGGGTCTTCTCGTAGGAATAAGCTAGGGCTTCTGGATCTTTCTTGGATCTAACCTCCCTGGGATCTAACTTGACTTGTCCTCCCCTATGGGATTGCTCATCCTTTTATAGGGGGTTCATCTAGTCGTACTGGACATGGACTTATGCCCGAGTAGAACTCTGGCTTCCTTAAACGTCGGGATTGACTTTCTAGTTTAAGGGTATCCTTCCTCCTTATGGGAGGGGGGTTAGCTTACCATCCTGGAATCCTTACCGGGTACGTGGTATACTCCAGTAATCCAGGGAATCGTATGCGGATACTTCCTAATATACGGGATACCGTACTATACATCGTCAAAATGACATTATAATAAGTATCTATATGAACTAAAAAATTTAAAGATAATTAACACTACTACAAAAAAGACTTTTCTAGTCCTCTCATCTTAAACGGTTTTGGCAAAAGCAATTGTGTTAAAACAATCCCAACTGGTTGTAAATACCTCAGTCGGTTCAAAAAATAAACCGACTGAATTAATCATCTATCTCAGTCGATTTAAAAATAACTAGAAAAGTATCCCAGTTGGTTCAAAAAACAAACCAACTGAGATATTGTAAATGTTCCAGTCGGTTTCATTTAAAACCTGACTGAGATATTTTCGCCTAGCCCAAACCAGCTGAACCCTAATTAACTAGCTACCGCGTCGACCCGTGCCCTGGCCGAACTCATCACTTTCCTCCAATCCCATGCTTTCTTATCCTTCTCAATCCTTTGCCGCTGCCCTAGCTTGCTTTCTCCCTCCCCTCCACCCGCCGCTCTCCTTCTCCCTCTCCTCTCCAGGTCCAGATCAGTCTCACGTAGAAGTTCAAGGGCAACTGCAGAACGTGTTCCGGGGCTACGGCGGCGTGGGCGGAGCAGGTGGAGCACTACGACTTCGGGTCCGACACATGTGCCGCCGGGATGGACTGCATGTAGTTCAAGCAGATGATGTGGCACGGGACCACGGACGTCGGTTGCACCACCGTCGAGTGCACCTCCGGATCTAGATCCTTGGAGGCCATGAAGAGTGCACGAGGTCGCGAGCGGGGAGGAGGCCGAGGATGTCGAGGAGGAGGTTGTCTGGGAGCGGGCAGAGCGCGCCGAGCCCTGCGTCTCGGAGGTTGGCGCGCCGGGCGGTGATGAGGAGGAGGTTCCCGAGCGGCTAGAAGAGGCTTCTCTTGCCACCTCCGACCACGGGGCACGATGCGGTGGCGGCAGCCAGGGCGGCGGCGGAGGTAGCCGAGGAGAGCGTGCAGAAGAACGGGCGGACTTTTTTAATATTTTAATCAATATAGTCGGTTCTGAATGGTTGACTGATTGAGAGAGTAATATTTTATAACTTGTTAAAAAATATTATTTAGTTACCTTTACTTCTAGTCGGTTATAAAACCAGCTCGGATGACTATTTTTAACCGATTGAGATGATGGTTTTTGTAGTAGTATAAAGATATTTTCCAAAAAATTATGTAGGACGTCCTGCTAGTTACAAGAGAAAAAGTCACATATACATGCATGCACTCCAATTTGTGAAATACGTAGGTACACACAATAATCACCGCAGGAGAGGAGCTCTTCTGCGAAGTCAACCACATATACCTTAACTACAGCCTCGAAAAGGAGTACAAAAATATTCATTTTTTAAACCCTCGTTGATTTTTTGAATTCTGGGATACTTGCTGCTACAGAAAATCTAGTTCTGACCTCTCGAGAGCACTTATTGTATATGCTTTTCTTAGACTAGATACTAGCTCATTGGTTTGCTTGTGTACCCTAGGTGTCTTTCGAAAACACCGTGCATTGATGGGTATTAAGGGACCATATTAACTATCATAAGACCTTTTTTTGTGAACGATCTATTCATATGTTTTTTTTCTATAATTCATCATTCCATTAAAATAGATTATTCCATGAATCCCTCAAAACGAGGCTCATCAAAATACAGAATCTAAGACTACTATAAGAGTGCTAATAAAGCAAAGAGAAGCACGACTCTTACTGAAGTAGAGTTTTCTCGATCTGTTCTTTCCTCTGCTAATGCATAGAAATACGAGTGTATACAGGAGTGTTATCTACCAGAAAAAGAGGGACAGGACAGATGATACTCCCTAAAATCATAATCTAAGTGAAGTAATGGGAATTAATCACATATATATCCTTGCACTCTAATTCGTGGAATATGTGTACACACAACAATCATGGAAAGAGAGGAGAGACTTTGCGAAACTGACCACATATTCTTGGATTGAACTACACGGTGACATGCCCCAAATAGATATCTACAGCGACGGATAAGAGCAAGAAACATACAACATGCAGAAAAATCTAAAATAGATGACGTCATCAAAGATTCTTGATTTTGAAATTCAAAATATTTTATCTCTTAAACCCTTACTCTAATTGACAATCCGTTTTCACTGTTAGCTTCGTCGCGACGAGATCTTCAAATCTAGATCCCATGTTGATATGTTCCGATGACTTTTTTTTAACGTCAGTTGTTACTAGGTTCAATGAACGAGTTACTTAGATTGTTACTACTGAGCTACCAGGTTACACTTACATGGTTACCGAATTAGTGAACATCACTGCTACACCACTCAAACTTATATTTTGGTGCTCCAATGGTCCAATATCATCAAGTACTACATAAATAATACATCATTATCCTCTCTATCTACTTGCATAATAGTACACAATGGCTAATGACAATCAATTACTGCTTGTAGCCGTTCACTAATAACCTGGTAAGTGTTCATTTTTAACTTGGTAGCACGTACATTATAATTTGATAGTTGGTGACGACGAAATAAGTTTCGTTAAAATATATTAACATGTGATCTAGTTTTGAAGCTCTCGTCGAGATGAGTCTAATGGCGAAAACGGATCACGAATCGGATTAACGGTTTGGGAGATAAATCATTTTAATTTCACATTTAGAATTAGATGCACTGATGTCATCAAATCCGGACCCGCCTCATCGGTCTTTACCCAACGGATAATAGTCAACATCATTGCCTTAGCGGATAATAGCCCGCGTCATCTCTTGATCTAGCGGATAATAGCCCGCGCCATCTCTTGATCCAGTGGACAATAGCACGTCGCTGCGGAAGACAAACTGGACACGTGCCTCGGATAGATTTTTCGTATATTCTTTGACTGCAGCTTTGAAAGAGTAAAAAGGATTATTACTTTTTACAACCCTCTTTGATTTTGTGGATTCTCGGATACTTGCTGCTACAAAAAGTCTAGTGCCGATGAAAAACCTGGTTTCAAAAGCTAATCGTCCCGAGAGTGCTTATCGTAATTGCTTTTCTTAGGTGAGAGCTTATTTGGTTCGCTTCGTACCCTACGTGTCGTCCTCCAAAGGGAAGCAACTCTCTTTGGTAAAAGAGGTGAGAACCACAGCCTCTATATCGATGGATACACGTGTCTTTATATTTATTTAAAAAGATTTTATAAAATATAGTTATTTCATTGAATAAATATAGTAAACACCACAAAATATAGAACTATATATCATATAGCTTATTGCTACATGGCAATTCATGTTGGACAAAATAAATTACGTGTTACCATCTCTAAACAGCTACATCCACTAGTTAAAGAATCAAGCTCCTCTTGCCACTGTAATAAGGACCATGTACGAAGTCAATTGGTAGCCGTATGAATAACCAGCAAAAAACTGAAAAAATTCCACTTTTCAAAAATCAAATCATTATTACAACGCCATAGGCTAGCAAAGAGCACAAACACCCACAAGGATTTGCACCCTCAAAGATTTACCCAAGTGCGTTAACCAATTTACAACCATATTAGAAATATTATGAAGGAAGGAAAGGTTAAAAACCATGTAAACCGTTCGTCACATAAAACGACTAGACAATTAAAAACGAGATAATGCATCGTCTCATTCTCATTATAGAAATAATATTTTTTGCTTCCCTTCCGTTGTCTTATGGCTAAGTTGTTCTCGTGGCCAATCTTTTTAGTCCAAATAGGATTATGATATAAGGATAAAAATGATGCGTAGTTAATTACTATACACCATATGTTGCCTCAATTCTAAGTTAATGCTAAGGCATCTTCTTTGATCATCTAAAGACCGAAGAAGGAAATCAGGAGATACTCGTTTCGTTTGATCATGCATCATGCATGATCCACCGGGGACAGAGTCATTGAGGCGAACAAAAACAAATAGTGCAAAGCCCAACAACGGCTACAGGCACTCCCAAAATCATATGAGCATGATGGATGTTCGGAGGACCAGACCAAATCAGAGGAAGTGGTGTGGTCTGCCTTAGCTGCCTATGAGATCACTCATGCTCCATTGGGCCCCATCACATCATAGGGTGCCCTAGCTAGTGGTCCATGCTTGATCTCCTACATATCTGATTTGAGACACAAGATAGGAACCGAGAAACCATGGTGTTTTTCGAGAGTAAGGAAGCTCTTTCTAGAACAAAAACGACAAGCTTGTTAATTCTAGCTCTCTTAGTTTGCAAGGGCATGCAAGGACAAGTTCTCCTAGTTTAGGGCCCAAATGAGATTTTTTTTAATTTAATCCAAGTAGTGGCTAAGGTACTAGCTAGCTAGCTAGCTAGATTTGGTGTAAGAAAAGTAGAATGGGGTCAGGCAGGTGCCTTAGGAGGAGGTTTTTTCATGCATGTATGCATGGGGGTTTGATCATCTTATTTCATTAGTCATATACTGTCTGTAGAACTGTCACGAGTTTAAGGGCGACATGATCATTGTAAATAATGGAATGGTTGGCAAGAGACAGATCAATCTAGACATGTGTTGGCAACTTGGCACATCTTAATTATAGTTGCAAGAAAAATTTACTTATCAGGTTTCACGGTAGAATGCTCAAACATGCATATAGAACTTAGCCATGCAATTCAGCTTGTAAGGCCTGAGCGCAGTGATATGGAGCTGTTAAAGTTACAAAATTACAATGGCGCTCGTACGTGTTAGACGTTATCAAATAGTTGGAGGTGCCTAGGGACTAGGGAGTACTTTGACTATTCAAACTCTGAGCCCTGCATCTCCGTCGAGCAGATCTCTGCACTCCTGTTACATTCATAAGCAATTCTCTCTGTCTCCACCCCCCCACCCTACCTCTCCGGCCACTCATATCCCCATCTTGCAGCCTTCGTAGCGCCTCCAAAGTTAGTGATGCTATCAAGCGAGATCCTCCACTCACTACCATAGAAACACGTATAATAGACGTTTTATTTTAGATAGGTCATAAAAACTCTGTGATTAAACTAATCCTAGAAGATTTTTACTAAAATTTACATCACAAATAGTTTTTCTAAGGATAAATAGAACATCACATATGATTTTTGTAAAAGAAACATCTAGAATAACATTACATTTTTTTTACATAACCATCTAGAGAGATTATGGCTCACCATGCTGCATCTAGCCCAGCTAGTTAGCCCATGTGTACTTATACCCCGTGCCCTCCCGATCGACCTAACCCTAACATACTCCACCACTCACATGCCAACATGCTCCCTCTGGCAATCCTTGCCACACTCCTAGCCCTAGCTAATTAATCTCGGCCCTCTCCTCCCTCCCTGATACAACTGATGCACCCTAGCCAGAATCCCCCACCGTCTCTCGCTTGCGCGGGCTTCTTGTGAGTGGCGGCCTGACCAGGGGGAGGGGGATTTTTGTGCACTCGGCAACCCCACGGCTGTGGGCGGTGAGGTGGGTTGACTATTCTCCTCCGCTCAACTCGATCCCGTTCTTCCTCCTGATGGAGAGAAGTGGAGGGCAAGAGACACCCTAGGCCTTGATGTGTGTTTCTTGTTTATTGTTCTTCGTTTTGTTCCCATCTGATTTCTTGGCAATTTACCAATTGATCTTCCATTTCTTCTAGCTACGTGTTGCTGCCATGACAAGCGAATCATAGCTTTTGGAGTTTTTGCTACCTTGGAGGGAAGGTACTAGCCAACCTGTTGCTTTAGCCGATGGAGGAGAGGGATGCACTGGAGCTGGAAGTGGTGATGGGCGATGAAGGGATCTGGGGCAGCGGCAATGAAGAGGACGGCAACATGCGCCTCGGCAGCGATGATGAGAGGCGACGCCAGTGCCGCGGCCAGGGGTGAGAAGGCATTGTGTCGGGACCCAAAATCCATAACAGAGAATCTTAAGTGAAAATCATTGTAACATCCTCAATTTTGTGGGCTTGAAATTTTTTTAAAGAGAGAAGGATGTGCAACTATGTAATATATGTTAAAAATATTTTTATTAGATTTTATTTTAAATTAATTCAACTATATGAATTAATTTGAGAGCAAAAAGTAAGTTTTTGATTTTTAAAGTGATCATCGTTTGAAAAATTGTCCCAAAAGTATTTTTATTGAGTTTTCCATGCTCAAATTGATTTATTGGAATTTTTTCGGATTTTTCAGAAGTGTTTTGGTATTTTTAAGAGCCTTATTGGATTTTCTGCATTTCTTTTAATCCCAAAAAGGTGTTTTTATTTTTTTAACCCAACCTGGGCCAAAAGCCCATTTCTCCCCCTGCTGGGCCGGCCCATCCGGCCACCCCCTCTTGGGCTGTCTCCTTCTCCTTTCTTGGGCTGCCTCCCTTCTTCTTTTTCTTTTTTTTTCCTTGGGCTGCCTTCTCTTTTCTTTGGCTGCTTCCTTGGGCCTTTGCCAGGCCGGCAGCCCACTAGGGCGCCTCCTCCCGTGCTGCTCCCAGGCAGCCGAGCGGCTGTACCCGAGCGCGCTAAGCGCGATTAGCGCACGCGCCGCCGGCCGACGCTTCGTTTTTTTCGTTTCTCTTTCCTTCCGTTTCCTCCCAATTTATTTTCAAACTTTGTGCTTCCTAATTCCTGCTAATTTGTAGTTAATTCGTGGCTCATCCCCTCCCCTTCTCCCCTATAAAACCCCCCCCTCTTCCCTAGGGTTTTCTCTTTGATTTCTTCTCCAAAAATTCCTCCTCCACCATTTCTTCTTTCCCAACTCCGGCGACAACTCCGGCGAGGAATTCCGGCCACCACGACGTCCTCCACACCGAGGCGCTGCTACCTGGAGCTTCCCCACGCCGGCGCACACCTCGTACCGCAAGAAATCGGGAGCTTCTTCCTCTACACCGACCGTACCGCGTCATCTCCTCCAACTCCGGTGAACTTTTTCTCTCCTCAATTTCTCCGCATATGGTGAGCACCTCTCCAATTCCCTCCCGAGGTAGTCTCCCAACAACCCATCGAACGAATCCCCTCAACCAATTTCATCAATTAATCTCCCATCTTATGCAACCATGTTTTCAATTCATCCCAAACCCTCTCTGCTACAGTACCTGTGCTACAGTAGCACACATGTACAGTGCTTCCTCTGCTACAGTAATCTAAACAATCCTCTCTTCTCAGTTTTGGCCCACATCCAATCTTTGTCCAATCTTAGGTCTCAGTAGTAAAATGGAACCCTTAGAATCCCACGAATCCAATGGTGCAATCGGATTTTTAATCCGACCACCGGATTTTGAATTATAACTAAATTAGTATGAGTTTTGACCTAATTTCGTGATATCTTTGGACTGGAAGAGTATTTTGAAGTGAATCTTTTTGTGTAGATCATTAGTATGATAGGGAGTACTTCTGGAAATTTTCATAATTTTTAGATTAGTGTTGAATTTTCTGGAATTAAAAAAACTTTATTTTAATTATTAAAAATAATAATGCCCTCTGTTATTTTTATTCAATTTTTGCTTAGGCTCAGGAAACCCTAGAACTCATTTACCATGTAAACCAAAGTATTTTACCTGCAATGGTTAGGGCTATAGAAATCAAGATGTGTTCCAGACCTATTTAAAATTGATATTTAAATGCTGTTTCTAGTAATAAGTCCTTTATAAATCGGTTTTAGCCTCTAAATATTAATATCCAGTACCCAATAAATCTGATAATGTTATGCGAATGTTTTCAAGTCATGAAAACCCATTTAGCTTAATTAAATAATGTTTTACTATATTTTTAGGGTAGTTTTCATGCTTAGAAAAATAGTTTTAATAGGTTAAAATATATTTCCAGAACATGGTTGAACATGAAATGTCTCTGGAATTGGTATTGTGACGTGAGATTCCAATTGTATGATTTATTGATGATATTTAGTATTTTCTACTTATTTGTTACACTAGAAATGCTAGTTATTGCCTTGATTAATTAATGTTCAGATTAAAAATTATTATTAAAATATTTTTGGTACTGTTCCAGTACTGTTAACATGTTCCAAGATGATCCATGCCCAGTTAGCTCATGCTAATGTTAGGGAATAGCCTTATGGTTAAAATCTAGTCTTTAAAATATTAGAAAAGCATGTGTAAATCTAGTTATATGTTGTTAATCTATTTTTCTTTACTGTTGTTAACCATTATAAATATTTAGAGTTTACCTAAATATTTATTTGTGGTTAGTTGTGATTGGTTATGCCTTTTGTCATGGTAAATAGCATGATAGGGTGTATGTATGTATATGTTTGACTATTTTAATACCCGGTAGGTTATATATGTTGTATATGGTTATGGCCAATCCTAGAAGATCATTCTTTCTTCGCGATGACGCTCTCGCCATCGTTCGACCTCAGCTTACCTTCGTCGTGCTTCTTCTCGTGTTGCTTCCGAGCTACTCTTAATTAGAGTTGGTTATTTATTTGCTTTGCTCGTTGCGTTGCGATAATAAGGAGTGAAGAGACCGACCCGGTGACCGAAGTAGCTGAAGAAGGAGAGTACCACCACGAAGGCATGCCACTTTTTTTCTTGATCATACTTGATCCTATATTTTCGAAGTCATTAATATTTTGTCTTTTATAAAGATGCATACTATTTTAATCCAGTAGCTAGCGTGTCGATTGACACACTTTTACCCTGTCCGCTTGTCGCCTTTTACTTAATACCCTGAGTAGTATAATAGGTTCTATTCCGAATAGAGTAGAGAATGCTTAGCCATGCTTAATCATACATCTTTAGGTTATTTGATTTGCCTCTACGGAGGAATGAATATCGGATCAATGATCCTTGTTGAAACTTGTTGAGCTCGCTGAGTTAGGGCCGGATGCCCGATGTTTTCCTTCTCTCTATTTCTTCCTATTCTACTCTGGGTGAAACTTACCATCTAATATGGTGCGAGCGACAGCTGGATCATGTGATGAAGGAGCATATGGTTGTCCTACCCGCAGAAGGCCGGTTGAAAGGAACCATTGGTCGTCTGTACTGCTTAAGGCCGAAGTCTTGAAGTTGGAGAAGTGTGTCAACAGTGCAACCACATGCTATATATGGGCAATGGCTTGGTCAAATAGGTTAGTCAGCCTTTGGTGCTGATGTTGCCTGTCGGAGTATTATTCCGGCAATACTACTTATGGGGCGGCGTGAGCACAGCAAATCTGGATGGGTGCACACGGGAGACAAGATTTAGACAGGTTCAGGCCCTCTCGGAGAGGTAATACCCTACGTCCTGTGTTTGGTGGCTGGTATTGCGTGTATCCCGAGTGCCGCAAGCCCTAGAGAATCGATCTCGAGGGGGCTTGAACTATCAAACAATGGAGACCTAGATGGATTTAGGCCGATATGATGAGATGAGTTAGCTGCCGATCGGAGGTCCCCTACCGGGCCTTATATAATCGGCCGGGATAGGGTTACAGGAGTCCGGATTGGTTAACAGATGTGTTTCCTAATCGGTTACAACAGATTCCGGGTATGCCGGATTGGTAATAGTCCTTGCCTTGTACTCCACGCTGATGAGGCGCCCCCGTGTTGTAGTCGGACTCCAAGTAGTCGGCCCAGCCCATCCCGTGGCCGGGAGGCCGGATTCGTCCTCCTTGGTGATACCCGGGTGCCATGTCACCGTCAGTAGCCCCCGAGTCCTTCACGATCTCACCGCGGCCGGTCTTTGCCTCTAGGTGACCTTCCCGACTGACTTCGGCTGACTGGGAGATTGCGAAGGGCTAATGGAACTCCTGCAAACAAGACAATTGGGGCCAAATAACACACCCGTAAGGCAGGAATGTTAAGGCGATTGAGCTTCTAACGGGTAGTCTCTGGTGGCATTCGGTCCACCCCTGGGGGCAGGGACCGACTGATAACCCGGCGTGGGGCTTGCCATAAATCCCGACTGAATTCCCGAGTAGCACCCGGCCTTCCCGAGAGGGTTAAGGCCGGCTAGCGTCCCCTGAGGGAATGCCTCTGGAATCCTTGTCCGAACCAGAAAGACCTGCCATGGCGTATAGGTTCCCGAGTTTCGAAGTCTTTTACCGGGTCATTCCACTGAAATCGGGGATCCCAGTTACCAGGGCCTTCGAGACTTAAGTGCTCGTCAGGTCTGGGTGAAGAATCCAGTAGCTCCGAGTTGCTCAGCGTCCAACTCGTGGCCCACGGAGGGCACGCCATCACTGTCCCTCACTCGGGTGTACTCAGACGACTACGTTCCTGCTTGAGGCCAGCCTCTGATACCCTTCGCAGCCAAAGCGCCCGGCGCCAACTCCTTCCAGCAGCCGGCTAGCGATTTACGGGAAATACGCTTTAACTGCAGTGTAGCGGAGACGTATTCCGTCGGGATTTTAGCCTGAAAGGCCAACCGTCGGATCTCCTTTAATAAGCCGCACGAATCGCAGCGCCGCCGGGTCATGGGCGCGGAATCAGCGTGACGTGACCCGCGGGATGCGCGCGGGAATCCGTAGAGGCGCAGAGTGGGGCGCGGCAGATCCGGACACGTGCCGACGTGGGGAAGCCGAACCGTCCGCCCGCCCCTTTATATTCCAAAAGAAGCCGCGGGTCTGGCCCACGCATCCAGTCGCTCTCTTCTTCTTCCTTGCGCCCGAACGCTTCGCCTTCCTCCCCCAAATCCGCTCGTGCGCCCAGCTCCGTTCGAAACCCTAACCGCCGCCTCAGCCACCTCGGATGCAATCCCCGGATTGGGAAGCCGACCCAACGGAAGCCGAGGAGGACGCTCTGGTCTGGAAGCTGCTGGGTGAGAAGGAGTCGCCTGCTGACCCGATGTCTCCGTGGGTGAAGTCGACGGTGACGGACCTTCGGCTGACAATCCTGGAGCGGCTCGGGCATCTGCCGCCGAAGGAGTTGGTCGAATGGCGCTCCGCCGAGGGGGAGACCATTCCTACCCCAAACACCGGCGAGCTGGTCGTTCCCGGACTCTTCTTCGAGCGGGGGTTCTCTGTGCCAACGCACCCATTCTTGCGGGGGTTGCTGTACTATTACGGGTTGGAGCTTCACAATCTCAACCCTAATAGCATTCTCCATGTCTCCTGCTTCATCACCCTCTGCGAGTGCTTCCTCGGCATCCAGCCGCACTTCGCCCTGTGGAAGCACTTCTTCATGGTGAAGCCGCAGCCGAGCGGAGACCACCCGACCGTGGTGGGCGGAGCCGAGTTCCAACTGAGGTCGGGCACGGCGAAGAGCTACCCGGCCCCGCTAATGCAGACGTCCAACAAGGGTTGGCATGCCTTCTGGTTCTACTGCGCCAACCCGGCGCCGTCGCTGCCGCCCTTCTCGGGTCAGCCGCCGGTGATCAGGCCGAGCTGGTCGGACCCGCCACTCGAGAGGGAGCAAGACAGCGTCGCGGTGGTGACGGCGCAGCTTGCGGCGGCGATGGAGGCCAGGGTCACCGGAGCGGTTGTCGCCGCGACCTTCGTCCGCTGGCGGGTGCAGCCGGCCAAGCTGCGGGCGCATCTGATGTACGAGTACACCGGCGAAGGCGACCCGACTCGGGAGTCCGCGGAGGAGCTGACCGAGGGCGAGATTCAGGGCCGGCTCGAGAGGCTCTTGGACAAAGGGACAAACCTGGTCTTCCCCGAGCGGCCGGCTCCCTTCTGCCGGGCGAATCCTCCGAGTGACGTAAGTACCCGGATTCTTCCCCTTCAGTTACTTCGCCATTTCTTGACTGATTCTTACTCGGGATTTGCTCCCGTGCTTCTGCAGGTGTTGTTTGGCTTTTACTCCAAGGCTCCCCTCCCGGAGGATGAGATTTGGAATCAGCCGCAATACGCCAACGCCCCGAGCGGCGGGGCGCCACCGGCAGGAGCAGTCGGGGCTCCTTCTTCCGGCGTCGCGCACTCGGGAGGCGCCGGGTCTTCTGCTTCCGGCGCCCGCCTTCCAACGGGCACCGGGTCTTCCACCTCCGGCGTCCGTCCTTCAAGGGGCGCCGGGTCTTCCGTTTCCGACGCCACCCGCTCGAAGAGCGCCGGGTCCTCGAAGGGCGCCGGGTCGTCCAAGGGCGCCGGGTCCTCGAGGGCCCCGCCGGTCGCTCCACCTCGTCCTCCTCCGCCGAGCATGCCCGCCCAGGAGGAAGACGATGAAGACTCGGATGACATCAGCGCCTACCTGGTGAGGAGGCACAGGCAGCGCAGGCAGCCGGCGAGCACCACCCAGAGGGAGGACCCAACCATCGTCGTGAAGGGCACCGCCTCGCCTAACCGGGATGGTTCTGCTTCCCCTACCAGCCCGATGGCTCCGTCGGGGAGCACGCCGACGGGGCAGGAGGACGCCGCTGCTGACGCCGACCTGGTGGCGCCGACTGTTACCGAGCCCCTCGCGGCGGCGCAGGAGGGCTCCGCCACGGGCGCTAGTCCGGTGGCGCCGGATCCGCGGGGGCCGCGCAGGTGGGGGAGGAGGACCCCGCTGCCGGCACCGATCCCGCGGCCCCAAGTGAGGACTCCCGGGCGGCCGAAGACAACGCTCCCCCTAGTCGGGGGGAGAAAAGAGATGCCGACACCGCCTTTGGGGCACAAGGTGAGCCGGGGGCCTCAGCGACCCCGACTGCCGCCGCACCCGGAGGGCAAGGCGCGGGGGCTAAGAGGCGGCTCCAGGTTCCCCGATCCTCCAAGTAAGTAGCCTCGGCGGTTGTCTTCTGATCTTTATTTTTTTTACATGCGGACATGTTTGAGTTTGCTTCTGCAGGACTCGGAAGGTGGGGGACATCCCCAAGGCGCTCCTGAGTGGCCCGGGGTCAAGCCAGAGCGCGAGTCTCCCGGCGTCGGACGCCCGGGCCCCGTCACCTCTAGCTGCTGCGGCTTCTCCGACCCGCGGGTCGCCGTCGCCTCAGCCGGCGGGCACTCCCCCGCCTTCCTCCGGACAGCCCGGCGTGCAGCCCGACTCGCCAGTCGCCCCCCAGGAGGAAACCTCCCCGGGGGCTTTGGTGCCGGTGGGGTCTGCGGGCGCCAGCCGGGACACGGAGAAGGCGGAAGGCGAGCCTGGCGTGCCCTCGCCGATGCAGGAGTTCAGCGTGACCCTGCCAGCGAAGCCGTGCTCCGAGTTGGTGCGCCGGCCACTCCAAATCCGGGAGGGGAGCTCAGAATCGCTGACTACCACGATCGACGACGTCGAGGAGGAGAAGGTGTGGCAGGCGGCCGCGGACGCCGCGGCCCAAATCGGAGAGATCCTCCCGGCCCTGCTGAAGGCCGCGAAGGAGGGCGCCAATCTACTGAACGGCAGGCTGCATCCTTTGATGGAGGTAAGCCAACTTTCTCCCTTTGTAGGAGTATGTCCGTAGGGAGTAGCCCCCGGGCCTCTGCCCGACTAGGTCAGTCGGGCGGAGGGCCTTTTGCTTTTTCTTTGTAGTCTTCACTCTGGGTGCACGAACAGTGCACCCAGAGGGTGTAGCCCCCGAGCCTGCGGTCGACTAGGAGTAGTCGGGCGGAGGGTGTAGTTGTTCTTTTTGTTTTCAGTCTGACTCTGGGTGCACGAACAGTGCACCCAGAGGGTGTAGCCCCCGAGCCTCCGCTGGGTCCTTGGGACCGAGTGGAGGGTTACAACAATCTTCCCGGGTGACTTTAATGCATGCTCATTCCCTTTTACAGAATCTGAACAAGCGGTCGCAGGACAAGACCGCCTTTCTCCAAGACCGGCTGCCGGTGATCGAGCGGTTGGAGCTGCGAAAGTCCGAATGGGACAAGCTGACCGCAGACCGGCAGTCGGCAGAAGATGCGGCCCGCAGGCGCGGGGTGGAAATCACCGGCCTGCAGGCAACGCTGTCTCAGGAGATGGCCAAATCCCGGGGTAAGTAAGCTGATTTGTCTGTTGCTTCTCCCCTGTCGCCTTTGTGTTTTTGTCATTGCTGACACGTTGGCACTTGCAGCCGCCGAAGAAGAGGTTGCCCGGCTGAGGGCGGAGCTCGACATGATGACGGCCCGCGCCCGGGACCTAAATGCCGCCAAGGAGCAAGCCCGGGAGCTCGAAGATGCGCTCGCGGCGGAAAAGGCCCGGGCGGAGCATCTCGGACGCGAGGCCGAGTTGGCCCAGGCCCGTGCCCGAGACCTTGATGACGCCGAGGAGCGGGTCCGCAAGCTCGAGGAGACGCTCACGGCGGAGAAGGCCCGGGTGGACTTGGCGGAGAAGATGGAGGCGCAGCTCGGGCGCGATGCCGAGTCGGCGGCCCAGAGGGCCACTGACGCGGAGGCGGCCGCCTAAGCCGCAAAGAAGGCAGCCGCAGCGGCGAAGTCCGGTAAGTGCCCCTGCGGACTTTGGTTTTTCCTGTCCTGTTGGTCGTCGTCGCTCAAGCGTTGCTTTTTGCTGCAGAGTCGAAGGCGAATCTCGAGAAGTCCCGGGGGATGATCGAGTCGCTGATGAAGGCCGGGCAGGTGGCGTGTGGCGCCGTCTGGCCGGACGACACGGCGCCTGACTCCATCGCGGCGGTGGCCGAGCGGTTGCACCAGGTCCCCGACCGGGTGGCGAACGTCGAGGCGGAGGGCGCACGGACGGGGGCCGGCCTAGTCTTGGCGGTGGCGCAGTCCCATTACCCCTTGCTAGACTTGGAGGCAATCGTGTTGGAAATATGCCCTAGAGGCAATAATAAATTGTTATTATCATATTTCTTGTTCATGATAAATGTTTATACTCCATGCTATAATTGTATTAACCGGAAACATAATACATGTGTGGTTTTATAAACAACACCGTGTCCCTAGCAATGCCTCTATCTGGCTAGCTCGTTGATTAAATGATGGTTAAGGTTTCCTAATCATGGACATGTGATGTCGGTTAATAACGGGGTCATGTCATTAGGAGAATGACATGATGGACAGACCCAAATTAAGTTAGGCAATTCGATCACGTCACAAAGTTCATATTGCATAGCTTTCCATTGTTAAATGTTCCGATCCTTAGACCATGAGATAATGCCACTCCCTGGTACCGGAAGAATGCTTTGGGGGCATCAACCGTCACGCCGTAACAGGGTGATCATAAAGGTGTCTTTCAGGTATTTCGGAAAGTACTTGTTGGGTTGCATATATCGAGAGTGGGATTTGTCCATCCATGTGACAGAGAGATATACTCTGGGCCCACTCGGTAAAGCACATTCTGTATCGCTTGCAAGCACGTGACTAAAGAGTTGGTCACAGAGGATGTGGCATTACGGAACGAGTAAAGAGTACTTGCCGGTAACGAGATTGAACTAGGTATGGTGATACCGACGATCGAATCTCGGGCAAGTAAAATATCGCGAGACAAAGGGAATGGAATATTCGACATCGTGGTTCAAACCGATAAAGATCTTCGTTGAATACGTGGGAGTCATTATGGACATCCAGGTCCCGCTATTGATTATTGATCGGAGAGGTGTCTCGATCATGTCCACATATTCCCGAACCCGTAGGGTCACACACTTAAGGTTCGTTGACGCTAGGGTATAAAATGAGATAGTGAGACCGAAATTTTGTTCGGAGTCTCGGATGGGATCCAGGACGTCACGAGGAGCTCCGGAATGGTCCGGAGATAAAGATTCATATATGGGAAAGTATTTTTAGGGTTCCGGAAAAGTTCAGGATTTTTCCGGTATCGTACCGGGAAGGTTTTAGAAGGTTCCGGGGGTCCCCGGGTGGGGCCCACTTATCCCGGAGGGGTCCACATGGACCAAGGGTACTGCATGAACAGTACACACGTGAATAGTGTCACGTGAACAGTAACCCCCCTTCCTAGATGGATAAGATCGATATCCCTTAAAAATAGGAGATAAGATCGAAAGGGGAGGCTTTACTTGGGGGAGGGTACTGTTCACGCGCGTACTGTTCACGCGTGTACTGTTCACGGGTACTATTCCTCCTCCTCCAAGTTTTCTCCTCTATATAAAGGAGGGGAGGGGCAGCCCTCCGGAGAGATCCATCCCAGCCGCCGCCTCCCTCTCTCCCATCTCCTCTCTCTCGTGCGCAGCGCTTGGCGAAGCCCTGTCCGCGGAGAAACCCCACCACCTCCACCACCATGCCGTCGTGCTACCGGAGTTGATCTCATCTACCTCATCTCCCGCCTTGCTGGATCAAGAAGGAGATGACGTCTTCGAGCCGTACGTGTGCACATCTCGGAGGTGCCGCTCGTTGCGGTGCTTGATCGGATTGGAACACGAGAAGATCCCTCTCGCGGCTGGGAGGTATAACCTAGCTGCGGGAGGCTGCGGGCTTCATCGACAACGGTCAAATTCTCCGCTGCGTTGACGTGTTCCTCGAGGGTATGCAAATATGATCTGTCTCTCGTTGCAAGTTTCTTCTAGATTGGATCTTGGTTTTCTAGATTGGATCTAGGTTTTCGTTTGCATCTCGTAGGAAAATTTTTGTTTTCTATGCTACGAATCCCATCAAATCGGGGAGGGGTACGCCGCCGACTGTCCGGACGAAGAGATCCCGGAGATGATGCGGATCGTCGAGCCCACCGTCGAGACCCTGCTGAAGCGCTCCGGCCTGTAGACAAGTAGGAGTAGCTGTAAACTGCTCGGGCTAGCCGAGTAAAACTTTGTAGCGGACTCGGGAATGCCGAGTGCATTTTGTAAAGAACTCGGGGGTGCCGAGTAAATTATGTACTTGTTGTCTTTAACAAGTAACTTTTGTTCTGCTCGGGGAAGAGCTTGCATTCCTGTGTATGTTAGCTTGTTCGTTTGTGCTCTTCGCCAATCCGTTGTAGCCTCCTTGGCGTAGGGATTAGCCGGTGGCGTGTGTCCCGTGTAGCGCAAGGGTGTGGCGTAAACCGGCGACTGGAGTCGAAGAGTTAACGTTGGACTTTATACACAGTACTTAAGCATTCCGCGAGGACAGAGCCGTATATGTGCCGAGTGCCTGCTACGGGCGGGCGTAGCAGGCTAGTCGGGAGAAAGAAAGACTTGCTTTTGGATGAAAAAGGAAAACTCTTTATTCATGTATTCAAGTTCATAAAACACTTAAGCATAGAAGCGACGTAGCTGTTCGATGTTCCATGCGTTGGTGAGGATGTTGCCGTCGCCGTCCTTCAGTCGGTAAGCCCCCGGGCGTAGCACCTCGGCGACTATGTACGGACCCTCCCATGGCGGCGAGAGCTTGTGCTGATCCTTGCTTGATTGGACTCGGCGTAGAACCAGATCGCCGACATTGAAGGAGCGGCCGCGTACATGTCTGCTGTGGTATCGCCGTAGGCTCTGCTGGTACTTGGCAGAACGAAGGAGCGCCACCTCGCGGGCTTCCTCGAGCTGGTCGAGAGCGTCCTGTCTGGCCTCCTCCGACTCGGCCTCGCTGAAGGCACGGACGCGGGGGGACCCATACTCCAGGTCGGTCGGGAGGATTGCCTCGGCACCGAAGACCATGAAGAAGGGTGTGTAACCGGTGGACCGGTTGGGCGTGGTCCGAAGGCTCCAGAGTACTGATGGCAACTCGGCTGCCCACTTGCCGGCGAACTTGTTCAGTCGCTGGAAGATTCGGGGCTTGAGGCCTTGCAGTATCAAGCCGTTGGACCGCTCGACTTGCCCGTTGGTGCGTGGATGTGCCACGGCGGCGAAGTCGAGGCTGATATTGTAGTCGTCGCAGAACTCGAGGAAGGCTCGGCCGGTGAACTGGGTGCCGTTGTCTGTGATAATGCTGTTGGGTACGCCGAAACGGAAGACGATGTCCCGGACAAACTCGACGGCCTTTTCAGCGGTTATCGTGGCGACCGGCTTGGCTTCGATCCACTTGGTGAACTTGTCGACCGCGACGAAGAGGTGTGTGTAGCCCCCGGGAGCCTTCTTGAGAGGGCCGACCATGTCCAGACCCCAGACCGCGAAGGGCCAGGTGATCGGGATGGTCTGGAGAGCCTGAGCCGGCAAGTGTGTCTGCCGGGCGAAGTGTTGGCATCCCTCACAAGTGCGGACGATGTGCTCCGCGTCGGACACAGCAGTCGGCCAGTAGAAACCCTGTCGGAAGGCTTTCCCGACTAGTGACCCGGGCGCCGCGTGGTGTCCACATACTCCCGAGTGAATATCATGTAGGAGCTGCTTTCCCTGGTCTTGGGGTATGCATCGTTGGAGGATCCCGGAGGTGCTCCTCTTGTACAGCTCGCCATCAACGACGACGAAGGCCTTGGCGCGTCGCGCGATGCGGCGTGCCTCGGTTCGGTCCGACGGGAGGGTGTCCCGCAGGAGGTAGTCTAGGAAAGGTGCATGGTCCAGTCGGGAGTGACGGTGAGGACTTCTGTTGAAGGCTGCTGTAGCGGCGTCACTCTCCGGGACTTGCTGTTCTTCGGCCTCGGGTGCTGTGTCCGCCTTGATAGAAGGGGCATGCAACTCCTGGAGGAAAACTCCAGTCGGAACCACGTCCCGACTGGACCCCAGTTTGGCGAGTGCATCCGCGACTTCGTTGTCTCGGCGCAAGACATGGGTGATCTCGAGACCGTCGAACTTGGCTTCGAGCTTGCGGACCTCTTGGCAGTAGGCTTCCATGGAGGGATCTCGGCACGACCAGTCCTTCATGACCTGCCGGACGACCAGTTCCGAGTCGCCGCGCGCGAGGAGTCGGCGGATCCCGAGTGAAGCCGCAAGACGAAGACCGTGGAGCAGAGCTTCGTACTCGGCAACGTTGTTGGATGCCGGGAAGTGGAGCTGCAACACGTACTTGAAGCGCTCACCCTTGGGAGAGATGAGCACAACGCCAGCCCCCGCGCCCTGGAGCATCAGAGAGCCGTCGAAGTAGAGTGTCCAGTGCTCGAGGTCGATGACGGAGGGCGGGGACTGGACTTCTGTCCACTCGGCCATGAAGTCGGCGAGAGCCTGGGACTTGATGGCCGTGCGGGGGGCGTAGACTATGCTGAAAGCCATTAGTTCCATTGCCCACTTGGCGATCCGACCCGTGGCATCGCGATTGTTGATGACGTCTGCGATCGGGAAGGAGCTGACCACCGTGATGGGGTGTCCCTGGAAGTAGTGGACTAGCTTCCGTGATGTTATTGTCGACGATTGGTAAACCGGCGATCTTACGGTACTCGCGAGATGATGATTACTGGGGGGTAGGGACTCTAGGGGCCAATCGCCAAGAGTTCTGACAGCAGGGAACAGCCGTTTTTATACAGGTTCGGGCCTCCCTCAGGATAATGACCCTACGTCCTGTTGCTATATATTGATCGGGAACACGCTTTACAAAGGGGGTGTATGTTAGTGGCTATCCTAGGCCTGGTCGTAGACTAATCCTAGCTAATCCTCCGGGCTCGACTCCTTCGAGACTGCGGGTCTTCTAGAGCTTCGCCTCCTGACTTGACCTAGATTGACTTCTGGCTCCTCTCTCCTCCCCATGGGATTACTGATCCTTATATATGGGGGGTGCCCAGGGTCGTACTGGACGTGGACTTACGCCCGAGTAGGACTCTGGCCTCCTTAAACGTCGGGATTGACCTTCCTAGTTTAAGGGGAGTCTTCTTTCCTTAGCGGAATTGCCTTATCGTCCGAGGATCCTTATTAGGTACGTGGTACCTTCCTAAAGCCTCAGGGAACTACGTACGGGTACCCCGAACATACGGGATACTATACTACGCATCATCAAGCCCCCCCATCAATACGTGAAATGAGGTCAAGATGGTTGGTTGGAAATCTGCCCTTGTCGGGGTGCAGCCCCGAGTAGGCGACCAAATTAGTCCTTGTCGATGACTTCTCCGAGTAGATTTAACCTCTTCCGAGTAGTCGCAAGAACCTTATCGGAACAACTTCTTGGAAAAAATCCAGAAAGTTTTTCTAATCTGATCTGATCCGTCGATCACGGACACGCGTTCGCCTGGCGTATTTCTAGGAAACGAAACCATCGTGGCGGAAAATTCGCGTGGTGATGAAGAATCTTTTCTCTCTCTGGCCCATCTCTTGGGTCGTGGGTTGTCAGACCCTCTTTTTCCCGCGACGTGCTCTGTGCGCGAAAAAAGCAACTGCCCGCATTAAATGCGATTGAAATGATCGCGCCGTGAACCGCGCCCGGTGATCGTTCAAATCCTTTAGGAGTCCAAGAATTGGGGTTTTGCCCACATTGCATTCCTGCCTCTTAGCACTCCTGTTCCCTTCATCGTCTTCCTCGCGCCCCTGCGCAAACAACTTTCGCCGGCGTCTTCCTTGTGACCGAGTGACGGAAATGGGCAAGAAGAAGATTGTGAAGAGTTCCCCTGACCGCGCCGACGAACCGGAGAAAACTTCGGGGGAGATCGCGGTCGCCATCCCTCCATTCGAAGCTTCGGTGATGGATGCCGCCGCTCTCGAGAAGCTCACGGAGGAGGAGGTGGTCCTCCCGGAGGTTTTCGTACCTTACCGGGAGGCTGTGAAGGAGACGGTCCCGAGCCCCAACACCGGCTGGACCGTCGTCTTCGCCGATTTTTTCAGGTGCGGATTCCAGTTCCCGCCGTCGGCCTTCTTTCTCCTGGTGCTTCAGCATTACGGAATCGAGTTGATCCACCTCAACCCGAACTCGATCCTGATGCTGGCGGTCTTCGCACACCTGTGCGAGGCCGACCTCGGCGTCAGGCCGAGCCTGGAGCTGTGGAAGTACTACTACAACCTTCGCCGGCAAGGGCAGAAGGGCAGCGGCTCAGGAGTAGTCGGGGGCACCGGATTCCGCCTCCGAGAAGGAAGGAAGGACAAGTACATTGCCTCGTCCTGGAAGTCTTCGTGGTCGGGCTGGCACGCTCGGTGGTTCTACTGCCAGCCCCCTGCGGATTCCAAGATCTCCTACCGCGGACTCGCTCCTCATCCGCTCAAATGCTGGGGAGAGGTTCCGAAGGAGACCAGGCATCTCAAGGCCCTCGTCAGCGACGTCACCAATCTCGCCGCCAGGGGACTGACGGCGTGGGATGTCGCGGAGGACTTTCTTCGACGCTGCATCAGCCCCCTTCGGTCGCGAATCTCGGCGGCCTGGGCGATCCCGGATGACCAAGACCCGACAAGGGATTTTGACACGGGTAAGTACAGCGACTTGCCCCATGTCAACTTACCTACCGAGAAACCTCACACACTTCTGCCTTGTCGTGCCATGCAGAGCTGCCCCGGGGGAACTCCGGAATAGGTTGAACAACCTATTCGAGCAACTCCCCCAAGGCGGGCGCAAAGACGTGCCCTTGCCCCTTTTGAGGTAGAGTCCAGAGAGCCGGCGAGAGGTGTTCTCGGTAAGTCATCCACCTTTCCTCCTTGTCTGACTTGGTCTCGTCCGAGTAGCCTTACTGAAGGTTCTCGGGTTCTTTCTTTGCAGCACGTAGGCCGCGGAGGTCCCGACTCGGAGGCCGAACGAGCTGGCGCTCCTGTCGAGGATGATGACGTCGAGATATACGACACGGCCCCGCTGCTCCCCGAGATTAGAGAGGAGGGCTCTTCTGCCGATGAGGGGGCGGAGAACTTCCCGTCGAACTCTCCTGCCCGGGATCCTCAATCGCAGGTTTGGGCTCTCGCCCGACTACCTTTTCCTTTCATATTCTTTCCCGAATACTAATCGTAAAGGCGGTCGTATCGAATAGCCGGGGGCGAGCGACCCTCCGTCCAAGGAACCGACACCCCCTCCCCCGGCCGTTCTCGAGGAGGAGTTCGTGGCGGACAAAGGGGAGGCGCCGCTCCCTTCCGGCAAGCGAGACTCAAGTGCCTTGGCGCTGAAAACCCCTCCGAAGGGGAAACGCCAGAAGTGAGTTTCCTTTTGCCGCCTTTTTTCTTTTGACTTCGTTGCGTTGAAGTTTTGACTTGGTTGCTTTTTGGGCGATTAGGGTGGTGATCTGCGCCGGCAAAGCTCCGACTACCGCAGCCACCAAGCCGCAGCCCTCGGCGCCGAAATCGGCATCGGCCCCTGTGGCAGACTTGCCACAGGCTCCGGCGCCAGACTTGCCGCAGGCTACTGCGCCAGATGCGACGAAGCCGCCGCAGGCCCCCGCGCCGGAGTTGCCACCGGCCCCCACCAAGGAGTCGGAGCCCTCGGTGGTGGAGTCGGAGTTGCCCCTTGCCGGGCCAATCGCGCCTCCGGGTCCTTCTGCGGCTGAAAATCTTCGCGCTTCTTCCTTGCTGCAGGTAACATGAGGGAAGTTAGTGATAAGGTAACCATACTTGGTTTATACTGACCTGTTCTTTTTCTTAGCGCGCTATCTCCCAGGTCGTCTCGCTCGAGAAGGCGCTTGAGGAGACGGACTCGATACGCGATGACTCCGAGAAGCGGCGGACGGAGATCGAGGCGTTGCGGAAGCAGCTTGAGGACTCCGAGAAGCTGCGGGCGTCGGAGAAGGAGGCGCTGCAGAGGAGCCTCTTGACGACTCCGAGAAGCAGCGCGCGGCAGCCGAGGCCGACCTTTCGTCCGCGAAGGCGCGCCTTTCCGATGTTGTGCCTTCTCTTCAGCAGAGCCGCTCTTATGCGAAGAAGCTGGAGGAGGATCTCGAGCGGGCCTTGGGCATGCTCGAGAAGGCGCTGGGTGAAGTTGGTGTGGTCGTCGCCCCGAGCTCTTCTTCGGCCGACCGCCTGGCCGGGCTGATGGCGTCCATTTCCCGGCTGAAGCCTTCCGTCGACAAGCTCCTCGAGGTCGAGCTTCAGCAAGGGGTCCGCGAAGCCTTGGCTTTCGCCCTTGCCCTTCTGAAGCGCGAAACCCCGGACTTGTCGCTGGAGGCACTTGAAGCGGACTTGCCGGAAGAGGAGGCGGAGAACCTTGTCGGCGCCGTGCAGGCGGCAGCCGATGCCTTTGGCGACCGAGTCCAGCCGTCTGGCTCGCAGTAGGTCTGTAATAGGGAAAATACTTATGCAAGTGCAGTGGTTAGTAACTGTGCGATAACCCGTGTGTTTTTGTCTTTCTTTTTGCAAGAACCTTATCTGGGCCACTTGCGCGAAACTTTGTTGGATGCAAACATAGGCTTTAGTCGGAACCAATAGTCCTTTGTCTCCCTTTGGTGCGGGTGTGCGAATAGGGCCGTAGGTCACTTTTTGCTGCGATTGACCAGTCCTTAGGTTTAGTCGGATGGAGGGCTTCGTGGCTCCTCGTCATCCGTAAACGCGATAAGGGGTCTTTCGTACAGCTTGTCGTGACTGTGGCAACACCTTCGCACCCCTAGCTGAGGGAAGACTCCGGCTACCTGGCTGGTAAATCCTGTGCTTGTCTGATCAGCAAAGTTTCGCTCTACCCGAGATATCTTCCGCTCCGAGAAGTCGGAGGTGTGGATGAGCGTGTGGGTTCCGTCGATCTAGTCGTAGCCATACTTCCTTCCCTTCCTTTACTCTGGATTGGGGGACTTTGCTATGAAACTGGGGAGCTTAGTCGACCAGGCCTTAGGTTTGGTCAGGTGGGGGGCTCAGTGGCTCCCCTGTCACCTGCAAACGCGTTAAGGGGTTTTCCTCGCGTCCCTGGCAGTTGCAGCGCAGAACCCTTTCTCCTTTGCGCCGGTCGAAGAAGTCGGTACTCGTACTCATATCTCGACTTCACCGTATTCTTATCCAGCCCCCGACTATCTGTTCGAGGTGTATCTCGGATAGGCAGTCTGAATTAGAAATAGAAAACATTGAACTGAGGACTCTGTATTATTTAGCGAAGAACTGTGTTTTTTACAAGCTACTGTAAGAAAACTAACTCTTAAGAAAGAACTAGAAACAAAAACTAAGCCATCCCCTCCTCTTGTGGCTTGTCGTCAGTTACGCCGAAGGCTCCCGTCCTCGTGTTGCGACCTGCTGACTGAACTTTGTAGAGTGCGCGTGCTGGGCGGCGGCGCCCGAAGCGTCTTATTGTCGACTTGTTCGTAGCTTGGCGACTCTTGAGGTTGGGGTTGGTGCAACTTCGGAACCCGCTGCCAGGGAGGCGATGGTTGTACGATCTTACCGATGGCGGCTTGGACTGGAACCCTTCTAATGGACGCGACCTTCCTACCATTTACACGAGCGACTAGAGTCGGGCGGCTTCTCCCGAGGAACCGTTGTCCTACCCGGGGAAGGCCCTATTTTTCTCCCAGGTCCGACTTAGTCGTGGAGCTCTTTCTCTGGCTTGGAGGGGGTACTTCCCGAAGACGTCGCTCGTAGGCGTGGAGGTGGTCTTGACGAGGTGGTGGCGGGAGCCTCCGCGTCGGCGCTTTGGTTAGAGGGCGAGTGCTGTTCTGCGAGGTCGAGGCTGCGCTTGTCGCAGAGGAATGCTTCTTTGGGGGAGCTCCTTATCGTGAGGACACCTTTTGGGCCGGGCATTTTTATGCACTGGTACGCGTAGTGCGTAGCTGCCATGAACTTGGCCAGGGTAGGTCGTCCTAGGATAGCATTGTAAGCTGTCTCAAAATCGACTACATCGAACAGAATTTTCTCTGTTCGGAAATTCTCCGGTGTACCGAAGGTAACCGGGAGAGTGGCTTGCCCAATCGGCGTAGCCGACGAGCCCGGGACGATGCCGTGAAAAGCGTGCGTCACCGTCTGGACGGATGACCATGGCACTTGCATTGCGTCGAGGGCGTTGGTGAATAGGATATTGAGGGAGCTCCCTCCGTCTATTAGCACGCGGCCGACCCGGCAGTTGTTGATCGTGGGCTCGACCACGATCGGGTATCGTCCCGGTTGAGCACAGTTTTCGGGGCAATCGGCTTGGTCGAACGAGATTGCTACCTCAAACCACTTGATCACTCGAGGGACTCGCGGAACACTCGCGAGGACTTCCCGGGCGATCGCCTTGTACTGCCTCTTGGACTCATAAGAGGTTGAGCCCCCGAATATGTGCTCTATTGCTCTAACATGCCCCTGGAAAGGCTCAGGGGTGGAATCACTGTCTTCGGAAGATGTCTCCCGGCTGTTGTTGGCGACCTGAGGATTTTCCTCGCGGAACCTCTCTCGCTCTTCCCGGAGGTATTTCTTGAAGATGCGGCATTGTCGTAGATCATGCGAGTCCGTCTGGTGAAAGTCACACCAGGGTTTGGACGCCTTGTCGGAGGATGTTGCGGGCTTATCCTTGGAGCGCGGCTTCCAGGTACGCTTCTCGGAGACATCAGCCATCACCTCGTCGGTTCTGGTCCTTTTCTCCTGGTTCCCTCTAGAGGGCTTCTTTTTGCACTTGGTTTTGCGCGAATCGCCTCTCGATTGGAGGGGAGAACTAGCTGACTTGCCCCGCTGTTGCTTGATGTAACACAGGGTTTCCTCCGCGCAGGCGGCCTTCTCGGCCAGGTCCATGAGCTGCCTGGTGGTTCTTGGCGGTCGCATGATCAGATCGTGCGTGCACATCTCGTTTCGACTGCCCCGAGTGAAGGCGCGGATGACATCCGAGTCCGTTATTTCGGGTATAGTGTTGCGGACAGCACTAAACCTCTTTGTGAACTCCCGGAGTGTCTCATCTGGTCGTTGGACGACAAGGAACAGGTCGTCGACCCGACCAGGCCTCGGGAAGGTACCTTGGAAGTTCCCGAGTAGCATGTCGCATAGCTGACCCCAGGAACGGATTGTTCCTGGGGGGAGGTTCGTCAACCACGTCCTAGCGGCTCCTCTGAGGGCGGTAGGAAGGTAGTTGGCCATCACCTTCTCGTCGCCGCCGGCTGCCTCGATCGCGGTGGTGTAGATCTGGAGGAACTCCACAGGATTCGTGGTTCCGTCGTACGATTCGAGCGAGCCTGGTGTGAAACGAGAAGGCCATCGCACTTGTCTGAGTTCCTGAGACAGCGCTTGACATCCGCTGAAGGATCCCCGATAAGGCACGTTTTCGTCGCTATTCGGGGTCGAGGACCGGCCCTGAGCACGGGTGTTGTGTGTGTGGTCCCTCCGAGAAGGTTGTCGCTCCTGTTGGCGCCTTTGACGGCGGCGCCGCTCGAGCTGTTCTCGGAGGTCCACTGGTTGCTCCTCCTGCGGAGACCGGTTTCTGGGGTGTCGTCCCTCCTGGTCTCGTTCTTCTAACGGAGGAGGGGTATGCACCCGGGCAGAGCTGTTGGTCCCCGATCTAGCTCGAGAAGACTCGGCCTGGTTTTGAGCCTCCTGGAGGTCAGCCCCCAGCCGTTGTAGCCACTGCACGCCCGCGGGTGTAGATAGATCTGCTACGGGGGGTTGTGACAGTAGATTGCGTACTTCCGCAAGTCTTCGAGCAGTTCGGGACATGTACTCCCTCGTTCCCGGGGGAGTTCTCTCTCCAGCAGCGGGCAAATCTCCGTTCCGACGAGGAGTTCTCTCCCCGTCAGCGGGTAATCCTCCGTCCACGTGAGAAGTATCCAGCGTATTACGCGGCTGTGAGCCCCCGGGCAAATCTGGATCTACGGGGTCTTCTCGACCATCGTTGATCGCGAGTACCATCCGAGGTCCTTGACTGGACGATGTGTACTCGTATTCCATCGCGTGGTCCTCATCGGACACGACGCGGGTAAAGTCTTGATCGTTCTCACGATCAGAATTAGCGGGAGAAACCCTAGCCATGGGACTAGCCATTCCCGCCGGGGAGTCGTCGTTCAAGACCAACTTCCCGCTGAAGGCCCTGGCGCACTCGGTTCTGAAGTGGTCGGCCTCGCCATCCGAGTCATCACCAGGGGCATATTCTCCGAAGTCAACTCGATCCGTTACCGGGTATGGGTCCATAGGGCCAAAGTTGTCGTAAAAACCCTGGTCCGAGTACCCAGTACGGGGCGAGATTGCGATCGGTTTTCCTGCCGTGCTTGCTACTTCCTCCTCGGACGAGGCCGAGGAGGGCTGTGCGAACGGCGCTGGGATCTGATCGTGCCTAGTTGCGCGTCCTGCCAACTTTGAATCTTCCTGGACGGCTTGGTCCGGAGAGGTCCCCACGGTCGGCGCCATCTGTCGACGATTGGTAAACCGGCGATCTTACGGTACTCGCGAGATGATGATTACTGGGGGGTAGGGACCTCTAGGGGCCAATCGCCAAGAGTTCTGACAGCAGGGAACAGCCGTTTTTATACAGGTTCGGGCCTCCCTCAGGATAATGACCCTACGTCCTGTTGCTATATATTGATCGGGAACACGCTTTACAAAGGGGGTGTATGTTAGTGGCTATCCTAGGCCTGGTCGTAGACTAATCCTAGCTAATCCTCCGGGCTCGACTCCTTCGAGACTGCGGGTCTTCTAGAGCTTCGCCTCCTGACTTGACCTAGATTGACTTCTGGCTCCTCTCTCCTCCCCATGGGATTACTGATCCTTATATATGGGGGGTGCCCAGGGTCGTACTGGACGTGGACTTACGCCCGAGTAGGACTCTGGCCTCCTTAAACGTCGGGATTGACCTTCCTAGTTTAAGGGGAGTCTTCTTTCCTTAGCGGAATTGCCTTATCGTCCGAGGATCCTTATTAGGTACGTGGTACCTTCCTAAAGCCTCAGGGAACTACGGACGGGTACCCCGAACATACGGGATACTGTACTACGCATCATCAGTTATGAACACCGCATAGATGATCTTCTGTATCTGAGGGTACCGCGCCTTGGACTCGGAGAGGACTTCACTGATGAAGTAGACCGGGCGCTGGACTTTCTGAATGTGGCCGGGCTCGGAGCGTTCCACCACCAAGACCGTGCTGACTACCTGAGTAGTCGCTGCGACATAGAGAAGCAGTGGTTCATTGGGCATGGGAGACGCGAGCACCGGGGGGGGTAGTCAAGAACTTCTTCAAGCCGTCAAGGGCGTCCTGGGCCTCGGAGGTCCAGGTGAAGGTCTCCGACTTCTTCATGAGCTTGTAGAGGGGCATGGCTTTCTCGCCGAGTCGGGAGATGAACCGGCTGAGAGCTGCCATGCACCCGGTCAGCCGCTGGACGTCTTTGAGGTTCTTCGGTGGGCCCATCTTGACGATGGCATCGATCTTCTCCGGGTTGACTTCGATTCCTCGTTCGGAAACGATGAAACCGAGTAGCTTGCCCGAAGGGACCCCGAATACACATTTCTCGGGGTTGAGCTTCATGCTGAATCTTCGAAGGTTGGAGAAGGTCTCTCCCAAGTCACTCAGGAGGTCTTCTCTCTTTTGGGACTTGATCACCACATCGTCGACGTAGGCTTGTACGTTCCGACCGATCTGCGACTGAAGGCAGCGCTGTATGCACCGTTGGTACGTAGCGCCTGCGTTCTTGAGGCCGAAAGGCATGGAGACGTAGCAGAAGGCGCCAAACGGAGTGATGAAAGATGTCTTGATCTCGTCATCCTCCTTCATCTTGATCTGGTGATAGCCCGAGTAGGCGTCGAGAAAGCATAAAATCTCACACCCGGCCGTGGAATCGACCACTTGGTCGATGCGAGGCAGGGTGAAAGGGTCTTTGGGACATGCCTTGTTAAGGCTGGTATAATCAACACACATCCTCCATTTTCCATTCTTTTTGCGAACAAGAACTGGGTTCGCTAACCAGTCGGGATGATACACTTCTTTAATGAAGCCGGCTGCTAAAAGCTTGGCTATTTCTTCTCCTATAGCCTGACGTCTATCCTCAGCGAATCGGCGCAAGCGCTGTTTGACCGGCTTGGCATCCGGCCGAACATTCAGAGAGTGCTCGGCAGCCTCCCGTGGGAACTCCGGGCATGTCGGAAGATGTCCATGCGAAGATATCCCGGTTGTCCCGGAGGAAGCTGACGAGCGCGCTTTCCTATTTGTCGCTGAGCGCAGTCCCGATCTGCGTCGTCTTCGAGGGGTCTTCGGGGTCGAGCTGAATGGCCTTGGTGTCCCGTGCCGGCTGGAAAGATGTCGATGTCGAAGCCTTCTTAGCCGGGGGTGCTTCCTCAACCACGGCCGACTTGAGGTCAGCAAGCGTGGCCTCGGCGATCTGGGCCGCGGCAAGGTTGCAGTTTTCCAGGTCACACGTGTAAGCGTGCTGGAAGCTGCTTTGCACCGTGATTACCCCGTGGGGGCCCGGCATCTTGAGCTTCAGGTAGACATAGCTGGGCACAGCCATGAACTTGGCGTAGCAGGGACGCCCCAAGATGGCATGATACGATCCCTGGGAAGTCGACAACCTCGAAGGTGAGAGTCTCGGTCCGGAAGTTGTCGGGAGTGCCAAAGGTGACGGGCAGGCTGACCTGCCCGAGTGGACTCGCCATCTTGCCGGGTACCACCCCGTGGAAGGGGGCACCAGTCGGCTTGATCTCGGAACGAGGAATCTTCATGTCGTCAAGGGTCTTGACGTAGAGGATGTTGAGACCACTCCCGCCGTCCATGAGGACCTTGGTGAGGCGGACGCCGCAAACGATCGGGTCTACCACCAAGGGGAATCGTCCCGGCTGGGGGATGTAGTCGGGGTGATCCGCGCGTCCGAATGAAATTACGGACTCGGACCATCGCAGGTACTTGGGCACGGCCGGTTCCACTGCGTTGACCTCTCGATCAATAATCTTCTGGCGACGTTTGGAATCGTAGCCGTTTCGGGGCCGCCGAAGATCATCAAGCAAGCGGTCTCTTTCGGGGAATTCGTCTCCCTCGTCCTGAGGGGGCTCCTTTTTTCCCTTATTGTTGTTGTAAGGCTTGTTTAAATTCTTCAAGAGGTTGCAGTCGCGCGTCAGATGATTGGACTTAGGCCCATGAAAGTGACACGGCTGACTCATCATCTCTTCGAAGGTCGCGTTGGTGCGCTGAGGTCGGCGCGGCGGGGCGCGCTCAGCCGCAGCAACGAGATCTCCACCTTTACGCTTCCGGTGCTTCTTCCTGGATGACTCGGGTTGAGCGTCCCGACTGGGTGAGTCGGACCCTTTGCCCTTGTTTCTTCCCTTGTCGTCCCGAGTAGCACTGCGGACAGCCTCTTCACCGGTGGCGAAGTTATTGGCTATATCAAAGAGCTCGCGCGTGGTCTGAGGGATTCTTGCGCGCTATCTTGTGGATGAGGTCGGTGCTTCGAACTCCCTTGGAGAAGGCAGTGATGACGTCACCCTCTCGGACCTCGGGCAAGGAGTTCTTCTTCTTGGAGAAGCGCTGGATGTACTCACGGAGAGTCTCATCCGATTTTTGTGTACAACTGTGGAGGTCCCACGCGTTCCCGGGCCGATTGTACGTGCCCTGGAAGTTGTTCACAAAAAGGGTCTCGAGGTCGCTCCATGTCTGGATGCAACCCGGAGGTAGGCTGGTGAGCCAGGCTCGGGCCGAGTCAGCCAGGAACAGCGGCAAGTAGTGGATCGCGACGTAGTCGTTCCCACCATTGGTCCTGCACGCCGTGTGGTAGTCGGCCAGCCAGATGTCCGGCCGAGTCTCTCCGGTGTACTTGTCGATGCCGGTGACTCGGAACCGCGACGGGAAAATGACACTGCGGATACGGGGGCCGAAAGCCTTTGGACCCGAGAATCCCATGCCGGAGGAAGTTGGAGAACGTCCCCGGCTGGTGGCGACCGCTGTCGTTGCGGTGGCCGCCACGATCGTCTCTCCTGGACCCAGGATGAGCGCTTCCTTCAGCGCCTGCAGGGGTCCCTTGGTCCGAGTCGATCGCGGACCGGTGCAGCTTGACGGGCGTTTTTGTCCGCGTCCTGTCGGGCGCGGGTTCTGGCGGCTATGGTGCCGCGGGCATCTCGGTCTGGGACCGAGTCGCTCGTGAACATCTCCGGCCGGCTGACGTCGGTCGGGGGCTTGCTCGTCGTCCACCCGCGTTTGACGGGCTTTTCGGCGGTGTAGAGCGCCGACTCCTCGCACCTGCCGAGGAGCCGGGATGACCTTCTGAAGCTTCGGCATGCTGGAGGGCGGTTTCCTCTAGCAGAACCCGAAGTCGGCGAAGTTCATCGTGCCCCGGGTTGCCCTCGGGGATCTCAATGGCGCGTGCCGCCATCGTGGCCGCGACGATGTTATGACTCGGGAGAGGAAATATCGGGACTCCTTCCCTTTCGCGCATGCGGAGCTCGTTGTGGACCTGACGTCCCCGAGCCCTCATGTCGTCGTTGCGTCGTTGGTCGTCACGCTGGCGGGCGAGCCGAGTCTGTTGCTCGATCAACTCTTCCTCCTTAGCAAGGAGTCGGAGTCGGGTGGCTTCGAGCTCAGCCGGTGTTTGTTCCTCAATGGGGACCTCTTGGCCATCGCCGCCATTGGCGAGTCGGCGTTGGCCATGAAGACTTCCCGGGACGGGATGGTGGCTGCCAGAGCTCTCATCCTCGTCCGAGTAGTACTCGAGGACAGGGAGGAGAGAGTCAATTGCTCCCACCAGTCGGGATCCGAGTGCGAACTCATGCGCGACAAACGGATCTGGTTTCGGCGAAGCCTCTTCCCTGAGGAGAGGGGCCGAAAGCGCGGGCTCGGGGGAGAGCCCGTGCTGAAGAGCTGAAGAAGCCTCTGCTGGTCGGGGCGTCGCCGAGTAGCAGAGGTGAAGCTGGCCGATCTTGTCGGCGATGAAGTTCAGCCTTCCAAATTGGAAAAGCTGGCCGGGATCCGGGACAGCGTTCGTGAGAGCGAATCTCATGATGCTTCCCGGGACGAAGACGTTGTTGACGTTGACGAAACCCATCCGGATTCGTGCAGATGGATCTATGCGCACGCCCCTACCTGGCGCGCCAACTGTCGGAGTATTATTCCGGCAATACTACTTATGGGGCGGCGTGAGCACAGCAAATCTGGATGGGTGCACACGGGAGACAAGATTTAGACAGGTTCAGGCCCTCTCGGAGAGGTAATACCCTACGTCCTGTGTTTGGTGGCTGGTATTGCGTGTATCCCGAGTGCCGCAAGCCCTAGAGAATCGATCTCGAGGGGGCTTGAGCTATGAAACAATGGAGACTAGATGGATTTAGGCGATATGATGAGATAGCCGATCGGAGGTCCCCTACCGGGCCTTATATAGTCGGCCGGGATAGGGTTACAGGAGTCCGGATCGGTTAACAGATGTGTTTCCTAATCGGTTACAACAGATTCCGGGTATGCCGGATTGGTAATAGTCCTTGTCTTGTACTCCACGCTGATGAGGCGCCCCCGTGTTGTAGTCGGACTCCGAGTAGTCGGCCCGGCCCATCCCGTGGCCGGGAGGCCGGATTCGTCCTCCTTGGTGATACCCGGGTGCCATGTCACCGTCATTGCCGTACCGCAGAAGGGGTGGACGTAGCGACGAGGACCATCGGCATAGATGGGGGGACCGGAGTGCGGGGACATACTCTCGACTCCGAGCTAGACCCGGTGGGCATATCACATCTTAGGGGGATTTAGCTAAAAGACCTCGTCACAACCTCCCTGTTGTAATGCTGGCGACGGCCAGTGGCAACAAGGCGAGATTGTGTCATGTGGGTAAAGTGTACAAACTCTGCAGAGTAATAAACTAATTGATTAGCCGTGTCCACGGTTATGGACAGCACATGACTCATTCATGATGAAAAGCACCTGTCCTTCTCCCCCTTGCTATTTCCCTCTACCCCTTTTGCTGATGAAACCTATGGCCGAGCTAAGGCAAGAGTTCCTTGCTCGAAGGTGTTGGTCGAGGACCACACGTTGGAAAATACCCCTGATAATAAAACTGTTTTACATCAAAACAATACCTTTGAATCTACCTTAATATTTCAACTAAAAGTTGCTTTACGCAATTAAGCCATAAAGCCTTCTTTTGAAGCCTTGCATATAGTATAGTAGGACCATCTGCCGCCAGGTGGCTTGCTGAGTACGTGAAGTACTCATCGTGCATGTTTTTGTGGTGGTGTGCAGAGGAGTATGCTGAAGAAGGAGCCGATGAAGACTTCTTCTATGATGAGCCCGAAGAATAGGTCGCGTGGCTGCCGTCAATTGCCTGTGGCACAGATGGAGTCGCTTCGCTATTATTTCCCGCTGTTTGCTTCTGATGTAATAAATGTCATTAGACATGGAACTTTGTAAGCCATGTGGCATATTGTACTCAATTAAGTTTTTAAAACTTTGAATGCATGCAATGTTATTCATTTCGCCTGTGTATCGTCAGCGTGATCCTGGACTGACGAGGATATACACGGGGGGTCTAGTAGTTGAAACTAGACTCTCACAATCATCCACTAAGTCAAAACGTCAACCCCGACCTCAAACCTTGGGCACAAATTCCAAGAGGGGTGGAGTGATATGGCTCCGAATAGCTCAAGACGTCAACCCCGAACTTGCTCTGGTAAACTAATGCACAGATTAAGTAGGGTGATATGGTCTTCTCACTCTTTTCTCACTGAGCCGGAACATCAATTCCAAACTCGTCCTGGCAAATGAATGCTCAGTTGGAGTAGGATGATATAGTTCCGAAACTCCTAGTAAAAGAGTCACTTCACAGGGGTGATTAAACCTAACAATTCTATGATATAGACCCTAAAACCTACCCACACCATGTGCTTCAATAACATACACGTAAGACACATGAGGTAGGTGAGAAAAAAATAAGTATCACAACAGCAACTCTACGACTGAAACTGCAATAATACTAGTTGTTCTTAAAACTTAACGATATAATTCACACAAGGACTTCATTACACAACGGAAAGTTTAATATGGCTAAGAAGCCAAAAAGTAGGGCCAAAAGATTGCAGCAAGACAAACCAAACTGCCGAACCCTGGGCAGGACCACTGCCTGGGATTCCCGGCGACTAGTCGTCGTGAGTGTCGATCTCTACATAGAAACCATCCATTGAGGGGATGATTTCCTCTGCACAAAATTATCAATAGTTGCAAGATGAGCACAAAAATTGTACTTTACAAGAATTACAAGGAAAATTAGTAATAGATGCATCAGGCATCAATAAAGGGTGATTGTGGACTAGTTTGCAGAAAGTCAATTATTCATTTGACAATACTCTTTAAGTAGAATGGAATCAACCACTGAAATGCTTTTAAAGGATCTAAGTCGAATCTTCATAATGAACTCTATTGCAGCACCATACACTTAACGCTCGATTCTTCCTCAACCACTAGGAAGAAAACAATCGCGAACTTCTCAACCTTAGAGTTGACATGTTTTAAAGTATTGTTGTAGTTGCTAATTTGATGCGAATTCTTACCAAGCTATCCATAACCACGGACACTGCTATTTGAATAGTTCAAATCCTACAGGGGTGTATATCTTTACCTACATGAATCGATCGACTCTTAATGCTAGGCTAAAGACACACTTCACGAGGTGTGTTAGCAGAGTGTGATTGAACACGACCTTTACAATGTTTTCAATAAGTATGAGCCATCCTAATGGGCTAATCCGTGTACACCAGTCCGGCTGGTACCCCAACACGGTCCCAAAAGTTGTAGCAGGTGATACATCCCTGGTCCCGGACCATGTGTAACCCTTACACCTATATTGAGCCACCACATCACATCATTTTTCACCCACCCAACAAATGAAAACGGCAAACTCTACAGCTCATAACTTAAGTCTAGACAAATTATTTAGTCATGGATGGCCCATTATACCATCTGTGTAGAAGTACGCAAATCTTGGTTCAAAAAGACACCAGGAACCGGTCCTTGTGGGAAAAACGAGACAACCCACCATGCTCCCTATCATGGCCTCTCGTCTAAGCCCGATATTATTAATCAAGTTCATTACTTACTTCCTGTTGAACACCCACCGACCATTTAACCCATCCATGATGTGTTGGTTTGTCTGCCATCTAAGCAATTACGACTTTTACATGTCTAAGCATGTCTAAGCATAATTAACATCATAATCAATTTAGAGGTGTTGAGTACACTACTCTAATTAAGTTGGGTGTGGTGGTGTTGATTGGGCGACAAGGTAAGTTTATGCAAAGCATAAGGTTAATACTTAACAAAAAGTATAACTTGAACGCATGTGATAACGGATTTAAAAACAAATAATACTTTGCAAGTAGTAGCGCGTTTGCAATATCTTCAAAGGGGTTGCTTACCTTGAGGTTCGGCAATTAAGTCTTGCTCTTGCTCGGGATTATGTGCTTTGAAATCTTCTGGCTCTATCGTGAAGAACGAAAACACCAGAAAAAGAAGTGTAATAATTAATATCAAAATGATGAACATTAGCATGATATGAAATGTATTTCATGGTATAGATGATTCAAAATAAAGACTAATACAAGTGGAATCAATTTAATCGGAGTCCGAACGCTCGAGATATCGTGATCCGACGATCTTCGGCTAATCGGGAAACCCTAATTTGAGTTTTTAGCCAATCATATTTTTCCTAACATGTAAACATGTATGAAAATGACATATTTGGGTAGATCTCATTCTTCTGAACATTTTGAGATATTATTTGTATTTTTTGAATAAAAATGGATTTACTATGATTTTCTAAGATTTAATCAATTTAACACCCTTTTTGTATTTTTCCCAGTAAATAAAAATATATTAAATAACAAATAATTTCATTACTCAATTCAATATTAGCCACAGTCACTGACATGTGAGCCCCATGGTCAACTCTGGTCAATTTGACTCGGGTCAATGACGGTTGGGGCCCACTATCATAGATTCTTCATTTTCTTTATTATTTTTATTTAAAATCTGCTGTGTGGGGTCCATTTGTCATAGGCACAGATTCAATTTGAGCTAAATAGTGCATTAAATGCACATTAATTATAGTCATTAATTACTTAACCAAATATTAATTTTTAATCATTAGTTAAGCATTAATTATGTCAAATTAACATTAATATAATCATTAATGTTCTTAATTATGTCAAATTAACATTAATATAATCATTAATGTGTCAAAACAGTAATTATGGTATTAATTATAGTCATTAGTTGGTAATAAGTGTTTAGCATTAATGCTTAATGTTAATGTGTCGGAAAGTGTAATCGGCCATTAATTAGGTCATTAAGACCCTAATTACTCGGTTAGCCCGGGTGTCGCGCCCGGTTCGACCAGCCGGCGCTGCCGGCAGTGGCGGGGTTCACGGGAGGCGAGGCGACGCGGCGGCGCAATGGCTTACTAAGGCGGCGGAGCAAGGCAGAGGAGCAGTGGCGCGGGCTTACCAGAGCACGGCGAGAGGCGGAGCGGCGTTTGGCTCGAACGGATGTATTGGGGGCTCGGTGGCGGCGGTTCGGGGCGGCGGGGCTTGGAGGGCGGGGAGAAGGAGAGGCTCTGGTGGCAGAGGTCGTCCGGGACGTCGGTGCGTCGAAGCTCGGCAAGTATCAGAGGTGGGGCGGTGTGTGGGAGAGAAGCAAGCAGCGGCGGGGTTGAAGAAAGAGAGAGATGTGCTCGGTCTGGGGAGGGGGAAAGAAATAGTAGCTCAACTCAGGAAGGATAAGGGAGAAGCGGCACCAGCTCCCAAGCAAGAGGTGGCAGGGAGCATCCGTGCGCTTGCCATGGTGGCAGCGGGGAAGCTGCTCGGTGGCAAGCTGCTGGTGGCGGCGCGGGAGGGGATAAGGGAGAGAAGGTGGGTTAGGGCGGGGGGCGGAGCGGGCCAATGCGGGCCGAGGCGGTGGAGGTTGCTAGGCCATCTCGGCCCAGCCGAAAGGAGGGGAGGACAGCAGGCTGGTAGTGGGCCAAAGCAGGAAAGAAGGCCAGGCTGGGGCGGGCTACGTGAAAGAGGGATGGGCCAAGAAAAGGCCCATCTGAGGGGGGCTTAGATTTATTTTTGTTTTTGCTTTTCTTTTGTTTTTTTATTCCTGTTTTAATCTTTTAGACAATTCAAACCAACCTTTTATATTTTGAAAAGTTGTCTATAATTCTATAATATACATGAAGATATTTGGGACACTTTCCAAAACTCTTTATTTAGGAATTTTGAAACCAAAATTGGATTTTGAAAATTGAACCCTTCTCCAAATTAGGGTTTTTCTTCTATTCTTAAAAAAATTCTCAATATTTTAAAAGTTCAAAATTCTTCTCAATTTTGACTTATGCATGAATCCCATGATGCACACAATAGCCATATTTATTGATTTAGGGATGTTACACATTGGCTGCTATGAGGCCCCGTGAGGAGGGCTTTTTAAAATAGAATTAACCCCAAAAAGTTCATAACAAAAACCATATGTGATATTTATCTATTCGAACCGTCTAAAATAAGACCCGATTATCTCTGACCAATAATCCTAGACGATTCAAAGAATGACGATTTTGAACTATTTGGAATAGAGTTTTCTATAACAGCGTCCACGGCTACAAACTCTTCTTCAACTCCCACTATGGGCACTCACTGTCTTCTATCTTGCGTCATTCTTTCCCCCGTACTTCTTCCTCGATATCAGTACCTACCACCGCCTCCTAAGAGCAACCATAGTAGCATCCCCATAGCATTCCCTATAGCCAAAATTTAGGAAAAGTGAAAAAAATAGGCCTCCAGCAGCTTCCCCATATGCTTCCCTACCACATCTGCTTCCCCATCTCCCCCTCCCCATTCCCCAACTCTAGGGAAGCAATAAATTCCCCAAACTTCCCACCTGACGCCGCGGATACCTCCCTCCCACCACAATTCGAGCCTCTCCCGGCCATCTCCGACCTACCCGAGGCCAAAGATCCATCTCCCCCGGATGGATCTACCATGTCGTCGTCGGGGAAGAGCAGATCGACAGCCGTTTGGTCTCCATCTGCCTGGTCGAGCCCGCTGCCGAGGCCGAGAGCGTCGCCAACCGTCTTCCCCTCCATCGGCATCCTCCCCTCCGTTGTTGTCTTCAACCCTGAGCACATCCATGGCCAGATCCACAACGACGGCCTAGCTGGACCCCAACGAAGCGGAGGCCGAGGTTGGCACTAAAGAAATTGCCGAGGTCGAGTCCATCCTCTCATCTTTCCCAACATCGCTGTCGTCCCGCCATCAACTCGGTCCCACTCGCCATGCTTCTTCTCCTTCCCCTTGACCAGATCTAGCGGCTCATCTGGAACCCGCTCGCTGACGTCGATTGCTCCTTCGGAATCCCCTCGCGAGCGTCAATCTCGCTTTGATAGTCTCCTCCCCGGCGTCAAGCACTGATCTGGATTCCCCTCCTCGGCCAGGTACTTGCTCCTCTCCCTTGTTCAGGTAGTTGATTGCACTGATATAGCACATCATAGCAGTGGTAAGCAAAATGGCTATAGTAATTCTTGTATGAAATTGGGACTGCTATTGAACTGATGCTTGCTGATGCGGAAGTATATATGAACTGATATATGGAAAATGCTTATTGCTCATGCTTAGTGCTGAAGATTTAGTATTGATGGTTTAGTCCTCTTGCAGATGCTTACTGATATATGGAAATTTGTATTGAACTATTTCTTACTGCTGTTGTCGAAGTGCGTATGAGCTACGCTTATGAAGTGATGCTTACTTCAAGAAGGGATTAATTCTGCATATGGACTGATGCAAAATATCTGCATATGAATTCTGCATACGAACTGATTCAAATGAACTATGCTTAACTGATGCTTACTGATCCTTGTGCTTGCGTATGTGAGCATTAATACAATATGGGGAACTTGTCTATATTATTCCAGAATTGCATATTGGTTGCTTGGTTTGGATTGTTGGAGCATATATTAGTTTCTGTGCACCTCTTCTACTGCTGACTTGTGTACCATTTAGCACTGATTAACCACTGATTTCAGCACAGAAGCTACTGATTTAGCACATAACTTTGTGCATGGTTTCAGCATTGTTTGCACTGATTTAGCACACAACTATGTCTATGAAAATGTGAGGGATATATTCACTTTTACCAATCGATTAGATGCTGTTCTATAGATTCTCCTAATATAGTTTATTTTTGGGGGTTTTTGTACTAGCCAGCATGGAGAACCATCTGAATAAAGATCTTGCAGGTTGGTCTTGGACAATAAAACGAATAGAGGGTATAGCTTCTAACATTAAGAAATTAGTGGACGATAATCTTACTCCTACAACTTGTCCATGTGGTACTAATGTGAACACTGTGCTCCTTCAAATAGAAAATCTTGCGGTTTACCTAAACAAGGTTTCAATTCATTCGCATGAGTTGCTCGAGGAGGAAGAGCTAGCAAGGGTAGATCGCGTGCTTCAGGAGAACGATAAATGTGTAGACCTTGAGGATCTTCGAGCTATGGACTACAAGTCTGACCACAGTGGTAGAAGGCTGGACTGGGAGTACCTCGAGGAGGAGAGTCTTTATTCTGACTAGTTGTTAGGGTACAACTCCTTAGTATTATGTTGGTTATGTAGTTCACGAATCTGTTCTACTATCTAATTCATACTTTCATGTAGTTAAAGATCTATGTGTTGTATGGAACTTACTGTGATGTACTTATGTTGGTTGCTTGGTTGTGATTTATCCATTAATGGTTCTAGATGTGCAATATTTTAACTTTATCATAGTTCCAATTCACAGAGATTTATTATCGAATCATATTACATAAACTTGTTGAGTGGGAAAAATGATGGGGTCAATTGGGAGGATAATCCAGAGTGTACCCCTATTGAGGAGCAATAGTTGCCTATTGAGCCGGTCATTCCCTCCACAAAGCCAACTAGCAAGAGGTCTAAAAACTTCAATGAGAGGGAGGACATGGTGCTAGTATCGGCTTGGCTGAATATTAGTTTAGATGCAGCACAAGGTAATGAGCAATCTCGTGCCACATATTGGAGAAGGATTCACGCTTACTTTCATGGGAATAGGGACTTTGAGTCAGATCGCACTCAAAGTTCGCTTGTGCACTGTTGGTCTACCATTCAAGAGCATGTTAACAAATTATGTGGCTATCATGATCGGATTGAGAGAAGAAGGCAAAGCGGGGTCACAGAAAAAGATAAGGTTTGTTGCACTGTCATTAAGGTACTTATACTTTTTAACCATGAAGTCTTGTTAATTGGACAAGTTCCATTTTTTGTAGATTATTCAGGCATGTGTACTTTACAAGGAGGAAGAGCGAAAATCATTTATGTTCTTACACTGTTGGAATGTGTTGCAGCACTATCCAAAGTGGATAGACAGGTTATCCCAGAAGAAGCAGAAGGTGAGCTTTAACTCTACTCCAGCTGCGTCTAGTCCTGCCAACAGTTTTGCAGGTGGTATAGACAGTCACGGAGAGGCTCCAAGTCAAGAAAATATCTCCTTGAAGAGGCCTATTGGAAAGAAAGTGGCCAAAGCTAGGTTGAGGCGAGGTCAAGGTTCTTGTAATTCTGATGGATTTGAGAAGGTTTACATGGAGGCATTGGACACAATTTGGTCCAGGAAGAGTGAGGCTGATGGAGTGATAGACCTGAAGAAGGATGAGAGGTATGAAAGAGCTTATGCATTGGAGCAGGAAAGGATTGCAACTGAGAAAGAGAAGTTGCAGCTAAAGAAGCAGGAGTTCGAGTTGAGGAGAATGGTCGAAGAAGAAAAGATTATGAAGGTTGACACTAGTATGATGGCAGGTCCCCTGAGGCGGTACTACATCTCTCTTCAGAGTGACACCCTTGCTAGGTGCTGTGGTGGTTCCGTTTGACGGTCATTATGTTATGTTGTGAACTTTGTTTTGATGTGTATGTCGTATAACTATTATTTCAGGACTTTCGTTATTGCTGTATGTTGTGAACTGATGTTACCGTACTCTCTTGGGAAAACTTGTATGCTGTGCACTTTCATTATGGTTATTATTTTGTGAACGTGTTTTATGGAAAGTAAGTTCTGAACTCCCTATTCCAATGGGGACAAATTTAGTACTTAAATCCCACATATGAGACAACAATTAAATTACTTGAATGATTGCGTACATGGAGAACAAGTAGACATTACATTGTAATTACACAAACTAGTTTCCCCCGAAACGTTGCCACAGATACTCGACTAAATCTGCTTGCAACTGAGAGTGAGCCTGCCTATTTCTAATAAACTGATAAGTTTGAATGAACTCTAAGAGTTCAAGGGTGTGTTCATGAGAGACGGTTACATTCTCTCCGACTCCATCATAATTGTAGTCTTGTGTGGTGTCATCTTCTTCGTCTTCTATTATCATGTTGTGCATGATAACACAGGAAGTCATGATCTCTCGGAGGATTTCTTGGTCCCAAAAACGAGCTGGTCCTCTGACAATGGCGAAACGAGCTTGGAGAACTCCAAATGCTCGTTCCATATCCCTCCTTGCTGTTCTTGACATTGTGAGAAATATCTTTTCTTATTACCTTGGGGGCATGATATTGTCTTCACAAATGTAGCCCATGAAGGATAAATTTCATCTGCGAGGTAATATCCCATGGAGTAGTTGTGACCATTGACATTGTAATTAACATCTGGAGCTTGCCCTTCGGCTAACTTCGCAAAAAGAGGAGACCGATGAATAATATTTATATTATTGTGTGACCCCGGTAAACCAAAAAAATGCATGCAAAATCCAGAGATTTTGTGAAGCCACAGCTTCAAGAATGATAGTGGGCTCATGTACGTGTCTAATATACATGCCTGCCATGCTGAAGGGTAATTATTTCACTTCCAATGCATGCAGTCTATGCTACCTAGCATACTTGGGAAATCTCTTTCTTCTCCAATCTAGAGTAATTTAGCAGTATCGACCTCATTTGGAGATCTCAAATACTCATCTCCGAATAGTTCAATAATAGCTTTTACAAACCTTTTGACGCTCTGAATAGCAGTGCTTTCTCCAATGCGGACATAATCATCCATAGCATCAGCTGCAACTCCGTAAGCAAGCATTCTAAATGCAGCGTTATCTTTTGTAAAGAAGATAACCCTAGTACACCAGCGCTATTTCTTCTTTGCACAAAAAAATCATCATGCTCTTCTACTGCATGCAAAATGCGAAGAAATAGAGGACAACTCATTCTAAACCTGCACGGGATGAAACATTTATCAGTACACTTGATGTATATAACCTTGTCATCAATCAAGAAGGGATTTGGTGGCAAACCTGTGCCGGAAGAATCTTAGCCCGTATGTAGGGGCATCTGAAAAGTAGTCGTCGTATAGTCTTGCATGGCCTGCAAGTCTATTGCGATGAACTACTTGATGCCCAACCATGGACCCAACAGGACATCTAATTTGCAAACGTTGGAATTCCTCGTGTGCTATTTGGATGGTCTCAAAGAAAAGTTGGTCGTCGTCCGATGACTAGTTTCTATGAGAAAGCTACGACGATTCATGGTGGAAGATGAGTGGGTACGAAAGGCTAATGGTTTTGGTGCTGCTTCATAAGGAAAGATGAGCAAATGCCTTTGATATGGATGAGAAGGAAGAATGAGCAAATGGTTGTGCATATATAGACCTCGAAATATAGTCGTTGGAAAAATTTACCGTTTAAAAAAATAGCCATTGGGAAAAAGCGCCATTTGAAAAAAAATCTGTTACGAAAAAATAGTTGTTCAAATGAATGTTGTAGTTATAAGAAATCAATAAAATATAGGATGGTGGGATATAGAGAATGAGATTTGGGAAAACTGCTGGACTGTAAAAAGATATATATAGAGAATTTTTTTTTAAAAAAAACTCCCTATATAAAGATATAGAAAATAGGATTTAAGAAAACCGCTGCGAATGCGCTAACGTTCAACTATCATTCTTCTTGATTGCATCGAGCAACACCGCCTACTCTCACCCTAGTCCCAAGGCCAGCGGTGCCACCGCTGCCTCTCCTTACTGCTGCCTCCGCCCACCCACAGCTAGTCCTGCCATCCCTCAGAGCTTGTGGAGGCTCTGGTGAACCACGTACCCTAAATCTAATATCAATAGTGCACCGCCAGAGTCTTGCCCCCGGCTGTTGGAGCCACATGGAGCACGAACCACGATGAAAAACCGAATGGCCCAAAAGTTGAGTACTCTCAAGGTGAGATAAGACTTGAGTACTCCTTCACAATTTCCGAAATAATCTTAGCTGCCAGGTAGCTTTCGTTCGTCACAAAGCAATCTATACGTGCCTTAAGTAGGTAGATGATCTCCAGTTCCAGATAAAGCATATACATCCCAGAAGTGTTAAAAAAATATAGGCGCTTAGGAGACCGAGCGTGTGCTACACCACTAAGCAATCCATCTAAACACATTAACGCAACAAGGTATCAAGATATTAGTGTTTCCAGTCGTTACTTGTAGAATTCCATCGAAGGAGATGTTCTGCGCAATTTCTCAGCTTTCTCTCCTGGATGGGCATGGTGTGCACTTCAGCACTTGCTCAGTGAAGCATATATATTACACTACTGCCTAAGGAACATGATGCGGATGATCTAAGAGCTTCCAGCCGCGATAAGCTTAATCATACTTTCCAGAAGTGATATCTAAGCTGCTGGCCTCAAGATTATCTCCGAACTTAGACCAACTGGTGGCTTTTAACCAAAGCGTTTTTGTCGGAGCTAGATGAATACATGATTACTTCACAGCAAACTGTTGAAGTCTTTCGCCGTGAAAAGGGCACCGACTTTGATGCTCAGGCTTGACGTACACAAGTGATGGTGGTGCAAGTGCACATGATCGTTGTGGTATTTTACTTTGTATATTCCAAGGTTTGTTGAACCAAAAGACACGAGGAGATCTATGAGTATCATCGAACAACCTATGTATTTCTATGTTTTCAATTCTCGTTAAAATGTCAATATTGTTATGTTTGTCAGGCGTGGCAATATCAAGATTCTTAGTAGTTTTGAAGTGTTTGGGGATGCAAATAATGATTGAAATAATAAAAAAAGTGTCTATCTATTATATTATGATAGAAAAAGAAGGCACCATATTAGTTTATATGTAGGTTAAATTATTTGCTTTATTGATCATAGCATGTCTAGATTATAACGATGTAGATTAATTAGATAGTATAAGGCTAAGATCAAAAATCAGAACGAATTAGTCTCGGAGTTGAGTGGTAGTATAATTGTGATCTTGACCATGTACCAGAGTTGAGTTATAGTATAATTGTGATCTTCATGTACTAGACACTACTACAGAAACGATTTGTCCAGACGGTTCGGAAACACCGGGCGGGACGGTTTTTCGAACCGTCTGGCCGAAACAGTCAAGACAAATCATATTTGTGCAGACGGTTATTGAACCGTCTGTACAAATAATTAGTACAGACGTAGGCACACACGAACCGTCTGCACAAATGAACCGAACAGTACGTCGAAAGCATTTGTACAGACGGCTCCATCCACAAAACCGTCTGCACAAATGGATTGAACAGTACGTTCAAAGCATTTTTCTAGACGGTTCCGTGCTCAGAACCGTCTGCACAAATGGACTGAACAGTAGTCGAAAGCATTTTTCTAGACGGTTCCGTACACAGAACCATCTGCACAAATACTTTGTACAGACGGTTCTAGCCCTGGAACCGTCTGTATTACTGCTGTGGCAGGAAAACCATGCCGCCGCGACAGCGGAAACTAGCGTTTCTGCTGCCGTGGTAGCAGTCTGGTTGTACAGAATGCGTTGCCGCCTGCTGCCACGACAGCAGAAACATAAGTTTCGGCTGCCACGGCAGCCGTGCGGCAAGGCGGCGTTGCTGCCACCTGCTGCCGCGGCAGAGGAAATGGCAGAATCCGCTGCCACGGCAGCCGTGCGGCAGGGCGACGATGCTACCGCCTGCTGCCATGGTAGCGGAAACAGAGGTTTCGGCTGCCGCGGCAGCCGTGCGGCAAGGCGGCGTTGCTGCCACCTACTGCCGCGGCAGCGGAAATGGCTGATTCCGCTGCCGCGGCAGCAGTGCGGCAGGGCGACGGTGTTGCCGCTTGCTGTCGCAGCAGCCGTGCGGCAGGGTAACGATACCCGGTGCGGTACAGACACACAACATGTAGATGTTATGGCTTAGCATTCCTAAACTCTAGAGCGGTCCTGGCGCGGCAGTGAAAACGCTAGAAACAAAGTGATCAATCACAGGCATAGCATGCACAGACACACAATGTACTCATTGATCTTAGACATAGTATTCAGAAACAAACATTAAACATCATTCTCAACCACAAAGTCATTCACATGCATTACTAGGGAAAAAACTCTCAAGTCATTGAGGAGGAACATTTTGAGGACAATGGAATTCTCCGGTTTCCTTCAACACCTCTCTAAGTATGAAAGCTATTAACTGTTTTTGAACAAAGCGGACGCCCTCCGTGTCGAGCTCATCTGTAGGGAACTTAAAACTCTGCAGAAGGAATTTAAATAGCTAGGTTAGGCACGACGTCCGAACGATGAAAAATGGAACTACATAGTGTAATGACACTAACCGCCACTTCTACCGGACTAGAGTGAACGATCTGCGCCATGTATGTCGCGACATAGTATTCACAGAGATTGTTGCCCGGCGGCTGCTTGTGGCACTGTAGAAATCATGGTTACGTACAGGGTAATTTAGTTTTACCGAATATATATTAGAACGTGCGAGGTGATTATTCTTGGGCGAGGGAGGAATTATTACCGGGAAATGAAATCGGTGGGTCGGTTCGGTAGATGTTGTTTTCACAATCCCCCCCTTCTCAACATACTTCTTGAACGCCCCGGTGAGCACCTTCGTCAAATTTGCGTACTTCTCTGGTGGGTAGTCCCTGGAGTCGAAGTACGTGGCATGTAGATAGTCTGGCTCGAGGCAGACGAGCATCCAGTGGAATTCATAGTTGTACGGCAGAAGAATGACGCGCTTAGTAGAGTGAATGAGCATGACGTCTGAAATGTATTCATCGACCTCGTTTGGCTGGAATTGGACCATTGTGCATATGACCACTTGTGGATCGAGGAATCCGATATTAGGATTTTCTGTCCTAGCCTCTTGAATCATATGTCTACACATAGAAGTAATGTCATTGAAAGAGCGTATCAATAAGTTAGGCAATGTAGTTAGCTTAAACAGTGATTGAGAACACTTACAGTGTCCAGCATCTTAATAGGCTGACATCGAGGGCGTCATGACGGTAGAGGTCGGCTAAATCCGAGAACTCGATGGTAAAGGTTCCACCTGGATGGAGGAAATGTTGCCGCTTGTACATGGCGCAGATATTCTGAGGAAGCGCTCTCTCCTCGTTGGACCTCTTCATGTAAAATTCGTGCACAATCTGAGCTGCCCAACCAAGTCGTTCTAATGCCGCCCGTGTCACTAGCGGCTGCCTTTCCGTGTAGACTCTTATTTCGGATTCTTCGTCTATCTCTTTGCCCTTGGCCGACTTCGTGCTATTTCTGGTGGCCCTACGCTGAGGTTGAGGAGTCGTTTTGGCAGTCTGCTGGCTAGATCTGCTAGATTGCCTGGATTGTGCTGAAGTGGATTTCACCTTCGGTGGAGGAGCACGGAGTGAGAAATCTGGACTGTAACGTACCGGAGACAGGGGCCATGCAGGAGGTGGAGGGGCAACCAGGGAAATGTACTTCTTCGGCCACTGGATGAAACTGTTGACGGCCTGCCCCAGTGTCGTGACATCGTCCTCCGGCGGTACAGGAAGTGTGAAGGAGGAGCAATTCGCATGCACCATGTCCACTGCCACCTTAGCATTACCCGTCGCTAATGGAACTCCGTGCACCCTCGTGTCTTCATAATATGGAAATGCTAACCCCGTGCCAGCCTCAAGCATGTCAGTGGGGCCAAAACAGCTAGGCACGAGGAGCTTGCAGCTAGTTACGATCGTAATGTCGTCGACAGGGAATTTTTCGATGACGTCGTCTTCAGGAGGGATCGGCTCGACATAAAAGTCGTCGGCGCGGTCATCTTCCGAAACATGCTCATGAGCAGCTTGTTCGTGGACGTCTTCCACGGATGCGCAGCTACTCCTGCGTCGAGCATGTGGGGATGAGCCTACGGGGCTGCGGTCGGCCGCGGCGGCTGCATCCTCCTGCCTTATCTGCCGCACCCGTTCTTCGACCCTCGCATCGATCCTCTGTTCTAGGCCTGCATATATTTCTTCCATCAGCTCTTTTTTCATCCTTTCACGCTCGGCTGCCTCGCGCTCTGCTTTCGTTCTCCTCCGACTCCTGTACGAACCTGCATCATCGGGGAATCCCATCTTCCATGGAACCGTAACCCCCACGCCACGCGTTCGACCCGGGTGCTCTTTGTTTCCCAGAGCCGAGGTTAGTATGTCCTTCTCCCTGGCTACTTAGAAAGTTCCTTGGGCGGCTTGTTCTGACAGTCGCAGGATGTTTTCAGCCACCTGGACAGTTTCGGGCCTGTTGAAGGCGACGGTGCCATCAGCCGAGATGCTAGCCCTCGCGCGATACCAGTTTCGGGCCCGCCTCTCTGGGATCTGGGAGAACGGTGTGTCGCGACTCTCCTGAGACGCCCGCTCGTCCTCTGTTCTCCATTCCAACTCTTTGCGCGCGTACCCACCGCTTCCGAGCCTGTGGGGGTGAATGTTGCATGCCTAGCGGGCCCTGTTTGCCTGACTCCGCTGCACAAATTCCTCCGACGTGCACCTCTCCACAAATTCTGCCCATTGATCCTCCAAGAACCCGTAAGTCTTCGGGTCCTGCCTGTAGGGCATAAGATCATTCTTCACGTACGTGTTGTAGAGCTCGCTCTTGAAGGTCTTCCACGCCTTGCCCATCTTGGCTTTTGCCTGTCTGTCCACGGCCTGCTCGGTACCTTCGGGGAAGTCGAACTGTGCTTTGATTGTGCTCCACAGGAACTCCTTCTCGTTATCCGGCACTGACGGCCAGCTGGCGTACGTTATCCGGACCTTCGTCCTCGCCAGTGAGGCGCACGCACTGTGGAATGCCGCCTGAGCATGCTGCGGCAATAGGGGCACACCCTCATCGCTGACATGAGTTATCGTGTAGTGACCCGTGGGCATTTTATTTTTGCCTCGGCCACCTCGCTTTCGCTTCTGCCCACCCGATTCTTCGGTTTGCTCATGAGACGAGGCTTCTGCATGTTGGGAGGGCAACGGTTGAGCCAGTTGAGGAGACAAGTGCGGCTCATCTTGTCGAGGAGAAGAGGCCACCGGCAGTTCACGTTCATCTCCTCCGGACGCCATCTTCAAAAGACGAAAAATTCAGATATGCAGTGCACGACAAGATTCCAGACATTTTCATATAAAGACACATGAACTCTAGCTAGACTCAGAAAGTTTATGCAGCCCTAACCGAGCTCAATTTGATCGTAAATAGTGCTAATGTTTGTAATCTCATCATAAATATCTTCCTGAACTCTTTTATACCACGGCCGAGCGCCTCCACCGGCCTAACCGCGAGTAACTAAAGTAGTTAGGTTCTATTCTCCTTACCGGTCTAATTAATTCTTAAGCTCCTGATTAACGCCCTAATTAATGTGCTGTTTACCGATGGCTGTCTCCAGTGCATAGCTGAGTTCAGTCGTCCCCGGAATATAACCTAGACCCCATGTCCTCATCTACCACAACGACGAATTAACCGAATGAACCCTAATCCTAATTATAGATTCAAGGTCCTTCTCGGTAACATAACGAGTTAGCTCGACTCGACTCGTTAATGAAACGAGTTATGTTATTTTCTTTACTGAGGAAAAGGCAAAAATATGATTAAATTTGTTGAATTATGTTAAATTCACCATAAATTCATACCAACTCCAAAAATTACAAATTCTATGTCAAAATGCTCCGTATAATATCTAATACCCATCAAAAATACATCCAATCGTATTCTATTGCTAGAAAATTTTAAAATGCTTAAATTTCCTTAAATCTTGCATAATTCATAATAAATTAACCCTTGGTCCAAAAATTTTGAAATTTTGTGGAGATGAACAGCAAGCTATACCCTATCAAGTAAAAATAATTCCAACCATGCTATTATCCCAGAAATTTTTTAATTGCTAAGAATGATCAAAACATAATTAAAATTGTTATTCTCACTTACAATTTCATATCTTTATTCCTGTAAATGCATTTACCGTAAAACCAATTGCAATAATCTTCAAATTTAATATATCATTCACTGAATTGCATGTCATACATATTCCATCTCATTTCATCATGAGTTAAGCATTGATTTTTGTCATTCCTTTTCTCGTCTTCTTTTGCATTGCTATAGAAATTGGAGATGAGGGATTGGAGCCACAAAACTATTGAATTGCTATATCATTATTTTTAGACTAAAGCAAATATGGTATATGTTGTTTATGTCATTTTCGACAAGACAAGTTGTGACCTAGGTAATTCTAAGGATGTAGAGCAATTCCGAACTTCTGATTCACACCCAAAACTCCAACAGTCCACATATAACATGCACAGCAAGCAACCACAAAGTTTGAACAAACATGGATTAATTCCCAAACATTATATCAAAAGATAACCCTACATGCAGAGGGCTTTGGGGCGGCGGCGGCGTCGGGGCAGAGGGATTCGGGGCGGCGGCGGCGTCGGGCAGCGGTCTTCAGTGCGGCGGCGGCGTCGGGCCGAGGGCTCCGGGCGGCGGCGGTGTCGGTGCAGAGGGATGGTGTCGGGAAGGCGGCGGCGGCGTCGGGCCGAGGACTCCGGGCGGCAGCGGCGTCGGTGCAGAGGGATGGCGTCGGGGCGGCGGCGGCGTCGTCGGGGCAGAGGGCTTCGGGCGCGACAGGCTAGGGTTAGCGAAAATTGAAACTGGAGCGCGGCTTTGGAAAGAGGGGATTTATTATAGAAGATATTCCAGATGGTCCGGAAAAGAGAACCGTCCGGACTAATAGTCCAGACGGTTCTCACTATGGAGCCGTCTGGACTAACATTAGTGCCGACGGTTCTAACTATGGAGCCGTCTGGACTAATATTGCAGGCGGGACCCTGCTACATTAGTGCAGACAGTTCTCACTATGGAGCCGTCTGGACTAACATTAGTGCCGACGGTTCTCACTATGGAGCCGTCTGGACTAATATTGCAGGCGGGACCCTGCTACATTAGTGCAGACGGTTCTCAATACTGCGCAGTCTGTACTAACATTAGTGCAGACGGATCTGTACTACGAGCCGTCTGCACAACGATTTTGCCCGAGTTGACCTACGGTCCCACTTGTCATGACTTTCATGTTATTGATTTATTACTAGAAATGACTTAAACTTCTAAAAATCATAGAAAATTCATATGAATTCCAATTGAGTTGAACTTTTTTGTAAATTCATATTTTAATCTGTACAATTTTATGGTATAACTGTTATTCATGTTACTGTTATGGAAAAGTTCAAAAATGCCCTTACACCCATAAACTAGTAAAATTCATAACTAATGACAAGATTTTTTTATGTAAATTTATGGTTTCGTACGTACTATCACATGGTGTAGGTCTCATTCATATTACTGTAACTCAAAATCTGCAAACCTATTATTGCATTAATAGTTCATACAGAAAACCCTGGTGGTGATACATAACAATCGGGTTACATTAGAGAAAATAACATAATCTCCTTTAACAACCAGCCCTTCTTGATGATCGACGCGCAGATAGCAGGTGGCCCCGATCGGTAGTTGTTCTTCGTTGAGCGCGGTGCCGTCTCCAAGAGGGAACTCATCAAATTGACTGTACTCTTCTTCGTCCACGACATTCTCAACTCCGACAATCCTTCTTTTCCCCTGAAGGACTACGTGAAGTTTCTGGTTTGCCGGGTCTTGGACATAAAAGACTTGAACAGCTTGCTTAGCGAGTACAAATGGTTCATCTTTGTATGCGGCACGTTCGAGGTCCACTGTAGTCATGCCGTACTTGTCGACCTTAACACTTGAGAGTGCGACCCAACGGCACCGGAAGAGGGGGATCTTGAAACGTACATAGTCGAGTTCCCAGATCTCCTCAATGTGGCCGTAGTACGCACACACCCCACGTTTGTCCTGGAAGGCATCTATGCGGACACCGCTGTTTTGTACCGTGCTCTTCGTATCCTGTGCTCTGGTATAAAAGGTGTACCCATTTATGTCGTATGCATCAAATTTCAGGATTGTGTGACTTGGCCATCTGGCCAATCAGCCAATATTCTCCTCTGTTGTACTATCAGCATTTCGAACCCGTAACCAGTTGTTGAAGCTGCGGTTGTGCTGTCTGGTAAGCCAAGCCTCTGTACGGCCTGGATTCTCTCTGTGTAGCTCGTCCTTATGCATGTTGATATACGGGGCTACTTCAGTCATGTGTTGCAAGACTGCGAAATGGGCTTGAGATAACGACGCGTAGTCAGGAATGAGTGTTTTCCTTCCTATGGTCCCTTTGCCGTCCAGTCTCCCCTCGTGGCGAGACGTAGGCACACCTATTGGTTTGAGCTGTTCCATGTAATCGATACAAAACTCGACCACCTCTTCGGTTGTGTAACCTTCGACGATGCTGCCCTCTGGACGAGATCTATTTCATACGTACTGCTTGAGAATTCCCATGTACCGCTCAAATGGGTACATCTGACGTAGAAATACCGGTCCACAGACCTTTATCTCTCTCACGAGGTGGACGGTAACATGGACCATGATATCAAAAAACGACGGAGGAAAGTACATCTCAAGATCACATAATGTCTTCACCACATCGGCCTGCAACGCATCTAGTGCTTCGGGATCGATGACCTTCTGAGAGATTGTGTTGAAGAAGTAACACAGCCTAATGATTGTGTCTCGGAGATAGGTCGGCGGGATATTTCGGATTGCAACAGGAAGCATCTGTGTCATCAACACATGGCAATCATGGGACTTCATACCAACTAATTTTAGATCTTCCATCGAAACAAATTTTGAGATGTTGGCGGAGTAACCGGACGGAACATTCACACCCTGCAAGCACCGGCATAGTTCGGTCCTCTCGGCCTTTTTCAGGTTATAGCAGGCCGGAGGAAACCTTGTTCTACCTTGTTGGGAGGGCTCAGGTGCCAGCTCGGGCCTGATCTTCATGTCTACTAAGTCGAGACATGCGTTGAGGCCGTCCTTCGTCTTCCCTGGAATATTAAGTAAGAGACCAATCAGGCTGTCACACATGTTCTTCTCTACGTGCATAACGTCGATGCAGTGGCGAACTTCAAGGTGCCGCCAGTAGGATAACTCCCAAAATATTGATTTCTTCTTCCACATGCCGCTGGTCTTCACTTTTTTACCGCTCTTTCCAAGGACAACATCGATATCCTTAACCATATTGTACACCTCTTGCCCGCTGTAATGCCTTGGACATAAAGCTCTCTCCCTCGTCCCGTCAAATTGTTCCTTCATATTGCGGTACGGGTGATTCCTCTTAAGGAACCTACGGTGGCGCATGAACACCGTCTTACGGGAGTGGGCCAGCCACCTACTCGCCGGTACCATCCAAGCACTGAGGACAAGCCTTGTCTGGTTCTTTACTCTGGCCCGAAAGGTTACGTAGGGCAGGCAAATCATTGACCGTGCAGAACAACATGGCGTGTAGGGTGAAGTTCTCCTGTTTGTACGCATCCCATACCTGTACCCCTTCATTCCACAGTGTTTTCAGATCTTCCACCAAAGGTCTTAGGTAGACGTCGATATCATTCCCGGGTTGCTTCGGCCCTTGGATAAGCAGTAACATCATGATGTACTTATGCTTCATACACAGCCAAGGTAGTAGGTTGTACATACTAAGAGCAACTGGCCAAGTGCTGTGCCGGCTGCTCATGTTGCCGAAAGGATTCATTCCGTCCGTGCTCAACGCGAACCTTATATTCCTCAGCTCCGCACCGAAGTGTTCGAAGATCATGTCGATGTTTCTCCACTGCGCGGAATCGGCAGGGTGTCTTAGCTTTCCATCTTTCTTACGGTCCTCCGAGTGCCAGCACAACAATTTAGCCTCTTTTGGGTTCGCGAACAGACGCTTCAGACGCGGAATTACGGGCAGATACCACACCACCTTAGCGGGAACTCCTTTCTTCAGCTCGATGAAAGACTCGCCGTCGTCTGGTTGGCTCTTACGCTTGTAGCGAGATGCTTTGCACACTGGACATGAATGCGAGTTCGATAATTCATTCCGGTACAAGATACAGTCGTTCGGACATGCATGTATCCTTTTTACCTCCATTCCCAGTAGACAAACCACCTGCTTTGCTCGGTATGTGTTTTTGGGCAGCTCGTTACCATCCGGAAGCATCTCCGAGAGGAGACCTAGGAGCGCCGTGAAACTCTTGTCTGACCAACCATAGCTTGCTTTCAATTTAAGCAACTCGAGCACGGACGACAGTTTTCTGTATTTCGGCTTGCAACCCGGAAACAAAGGTTTTTCTGAGTCCTCAATCAAGTACATGAACTTGTTTAGGTCTCCCTCAGTATTAAAGTTCATGTCAGCATCGCGCAGCATCTGATCCAACCTATCATCGTCCTCTGCGCCACCACAATCATCGTCTGCACGTACTTCCTCATGGCCGCCACAATCATCGTCTGCACGTACTTCGTCGTCATCTTCTCTCCTTTCGTTGACTTCGGGTTCTTGGACGGTGCCAACGTCTTCGTGTAACATGTTCTGCTCTTCACCATGTTTGGTCCAACACGTGTAGTCCGGTTTGAAGCCCCTAATAATCAAGTGCGCTTGGATCTGTAGGGCTGAGTTGTGTCCGAGAAATGATCTCTCATTCTACAATCGCAACAAGGACAATATGTAAATTGAACACCCTTCTTCAACCTATCCTCCTCGGCGACTCTAAGAAAATTCGTCACACCATCAAGGTACGCTTGGTTCGTACGAGAACCGTACATCCACACCCGATCCATCTGGCTACACGCGCTGCACAACAAGTAAATTAGTGTTAAATTGACCTAATAAAAGAAAGCCACCTAGCTTCTCATCGAAAAAAGGAGCTTATGTAGAAATCGTACTGTAATTTAAGGGTTTAAGGGTATAAACGTAAATATCAAAATGCGGAACATCGGCATGAGATGAAATGCATGTCATGGAATACAGAACATAAAAAAAAGACTAATGCAAATGTAATCAATTTAATCGGAGTCCGGACGCTGAAAATATCGCGATCCGAATTTCTCCGGCGGTTTCGAAAACCCTAATTTGAGTTTTTAGTCAATTTTATTTTTCTACAATGCAAACACGAATGAAAATGACATAATTGCATAGATCTTATTTTTCTGAACATTTTGATATATTATTTGTATTTTTCTAACTAATAACGAATTTTCTATGATTTTTATAAGATTTCAATATTTAAATACTCTTTTTGATCTTTTCCTCAGTAAAAATAATAAATAACTAAATTCAAAAATAGTGGGCCCTGACAGGTGGGTCCCACTGGTCATATTTTTATTTTTATTTTTATTTTTATTTTTATTTATTATTTTCATTTATTATTTTCCTTTTCTTCCTGAGGGCCAGCGGTCGATCGGCCGGGACGTCGGCCGAGCTCGATCGACCGCGGCGGCAAGCGGCGGCGCGGGAAGCGGCGGCGCGGGAAGCGGCGACGGACGGAGGAGGGAGGACGGAGGGCGGCGGCTTACCGGGAGGCGGCGCGGCGAGGCAGGCGGCGGCGAGGGAGGCGGCGAGGCGGGGAAGCTTCGGGGGGCTGGCCTGGCGGCGGCGGCGGCGGCGGGAGAGCGTCGGCGGGTGGTGGCGGCGGCTTGGGGAGGTCGGCGGCGGGCGGCACGAGCTCCGGTCGGCGGCGGCGCTTGCGGGCGGCTCGAGGTTCCGGAGGACACGAAGCTCGGCTGGGAGTGGGAGTGAGGGAGTGAGTTTTAGTGCAGACGGCTCCAAGTAGGAAGCCGTCTACACAAATAACGCAGACGGCTCCCAACTGGGACCATCTGTACTCTATGGGCTAGTGCAGACGGCTCCCAACTGGACCGTCTGTGGCATTAGTGCAGACGGCACCGGTTGGGAGCCATCTGCACTGTATGGATTAGTGCAGACGGCTCCCAACTGGGACCGTCTGTGGTATTAGTGCAGACGGTCCTTGTTGAGAGCCGTCTACACTGTGATACACAGTGTATCACAGTGTAGACGGCTGCAGTTGGCAACCGTCTGTATTATTTGTGCAGACAGTTCCGCGTGCGAACCGTCTTTATTATTCCGTCCCGCTTGTTCGCCATCCTTGATTATCATTTGTACAGATGGTTGGTGTTGGGAACCGTTTGGGATTAGTATTGTACAGACGTCTCCCGGTTGCCGTCTGTACAAGGGACGTCCCGTTAAATGCTATCTGTAGTAGTGAGAGAAAGAATTCACGTTGCATGTTTAGAAGCTCTATATGTTTCCTATATATACGACTTGGAGTAGGATAAAAATCCGAAAACTATACTCTATCTTATATACGTAGTCAAGCTCTACATGCATCCAACCAGGAACATACATACACAGATATGAAATAGTTTCACGTACATGTATTTAAACCGGTCAGGGCCGGCCCGCGCAGGGGGGGCGGCCGTCCTGGGCCCCCAAAATCCAGGGGGCCCCCCAGGCAGTTCCGCAGGTATGTTTGCAGTTTGCTAATTGCTATGGGCCTGGCAAGATAAAAGTTTGTCTGACTGCGTGAGCTGGCATCAAGATCCAATGGAACCGGACGCCGCAACATGCATGCATGCTTTACTAATTACCTTTGCTAATTGCTATGGGCCTATGGCCAATGAAACCGGACGCCGCAACCGCATTACCGCAAGCAGACGTGCAGCCGCGCAACGCCAACGCCGCAACCGCAAGCCGCAGGCACGCCGCACGCCCGCACGCAGGCCGATCGGCGTCGGCGATCGCCTGATCCCAGCGATCGATTCGTTTCTTCACATCAAAAAAAAAGAGCGTCGGCGCGTCGCGCAACAGCAAGCACAAGCAACAGGCCAACAGTAGGCACGCAGGCGGCAGGCCGATCGGCGATCGCCCGATCCCAGCGAGGCAGCAATCGATCGTTTCTTCAATCCAAGGCCGCCGACGCCGTACTGCCGCCTATTGGTAATTTCCTTCCTAATCCAGTTCGCCACCGATTTCAATTCCCCAGGCCCCCATCGTCACGCTGCTTTGCTCTCCAATCTGCAGACTGTAGGCGCTGACGCGCTGCATAGGCACACGTTGACATGCATTTAAGTGTTATTGATAATATTTCATATATACGTATATTCTTTGTTATAGTTATTATGTCTATATTAAGGGCCCTGAGTTTTAGTTTCGCCCTGGGCCCCCAAAATCTCAGGACCGGCCCTGTAACCGGTACATGCATACAAGCTCGACAGTTTGAGAACCATATGGACCCGGCAATGCCAAACGATAAGACGGCATCCATAGCTAACCCATCGAAACATCGACACGCCAGCGAGGTCCAACCCATTGAAACATCCAAGGGGCACCAGCAACGCCCAACCCATCGAGTATATAGCAAATGTGTTGCTTCTTGACGGAAACTATAGAGCTTCTTCTTGCCTGAATCATCAATATGTGTGCTTGTGCTTTTAGATATAGTCCCCCCGACTTCATGATCACGCACTGTCTCTGGAGAATCGGGCATAGAAAATGCCGTTGAGCTTACGGTTTGATGCGACAATTGGAGGCAAAATAGGATAGCAAAAGGAGATATGGTGAATCAGAGCTCAGTGACAGCCAACGAAATATGCCGTTCATAGAGGCCAATCAGAGGCAGACGGCTGACGAGCGGAGATAGGAGCAAAGAAGAGAAATAAACGAGTGAGATGATATTTTTTTGGGAACAAGGAAGATGAGAGGGTACCAATGTAGGGGAATAAAAGAAAGATGGCTTACTTCTTGACTAGGAAAGATGGGCTTGCAACGAAGGATGGATGGGCCAAAAGAAAGGTCCATAAGAATTATATAACTAATATTTTCCATAACAAAATAAGAAATTACTATCGAAGTGAAAATACAAATAGAGATGAAGACGCAAATTTCATCTAATGATGGACATCTACAATAAATTCTCCAAAATTAAGTGGTATAAATGTACTCCCTCCCTCAATAATAGTTGACATTTTGAACATGGACACAGTCTCCCATATACAATGTTGATGATTACTTTTATGTGGATATGTTAGTAAAAAGTTATTAAATAATTATGTTACAAAAAATATTTTATGAAAAATTTAACGATACCATTTTCACTTACCAATATACATATTTGTATATAAGTTATAGGTGTTTTGGTTGCACGCTTTCTAAAATATCATTTTTTTTCGAATGGATGTAGTAGTGAAGAACGAATATAAATTAAACAAACCTAACTGCAAAAGGGCGACCAAAAATCCATGCACCATGGTGATATCATAATTCTTAGATTTAAGCTAGAATTTAATGAGATTTCTCGTAAACGCTTACACATTTCTAATAACCTAATAGTTGACTACGCAAGAAATAATTTTAGAGTTCTGACATATCTTAATACCGAATCAAATTTGGTTGGTGCACCATTATAAACACTCCAATAATATAATTGTACTTATTTCAAAACATGAAGATAATATAGTATGTAAATAATTTAGCCGCACAAATATGCGGGCCACTCCACTAGTTAGATAAATAAAAAATAATAATAAATTGCAAAATTAAGATATTAAAGGTTCTATTGACTTGCAGTTTTAGATATGTTAATAGGAATAAGGTATTGGGTCTTTGTTTCATTTGTAACTGCATAGTAAAGTTACTAAATCACATATTATAAACATCAACCGTAGAATATTATGCTGAAAACAATTGTTATAATCATTTTGCTCATATGGGCTTGACAGTGTCCTTGTATCATCTCACTATGATATCCGTCTTATGGGAGCCACTATTATCCCACTCAACACCACGAATCCCTATACTATGTTAGAGACAACAATAAAATATGCCTTCGGCAAGCTCTCTCTTGACCACTTCGATTGTTGCTCCTAGAGTGAATCAGCTAACACACCTATTATTGCACATGTTATCTTTCATTCACTCCGGGTCATTGGGTACCTTTCGAGTCCATTCACCGAGACAAGATATACAAGATAATAATTGATATAATCAAACAAAAATATAAGATAGATCCTGATAAGCTACTTCATGATGCTAAATGGCTACTCTAAAACTTGTAGCATTGATGGATCGTTGTTCAAATTCGAACAATCGGGTGGCTTGCATATGATGGATTTGGAGAAATGGTCTCTTGGGTCTGGCGAAATGAGCAAAGGGGTAGATCTTCAATGGAATGGTGGCAAAATAAGATCCGCATTTTCCGTCAGTTTCTTTGGGGATGGATGAAACATACTAGCAATTCCTATCATTGATGAGTTAGATAAGCTTGCTAAATATGGTAGGTTGTCGGATGAGGAGTTTGATCTTAGACGGTAATCTAATGAGATGCTTGCTAAACTTTTTGCGGGAGGAAGAACTTAAATGATACCAGTGCTCCAAGGTAACACCTATTAGAGGGCGATAATAACACCAAGTGCGTCATCTGGTTGTGAGCAGAAAACATAACAAACAACGCATTTTCAGTTGGAACAAGATGAAGGTATTCTTCGAGAGGAGCACCACATTCGTAATTATGTTACACGCTACTATAAAGCACTCTTCGAACCCCATGGCCACAATCATTTTTCCATGATTGAGTCCATGGAAGATGACATACCTTAAGTTTTAGAAGCATAGAATGAACTCCTCGTTGCACCATTCACGAAGAAGGAAGTTCATGATGCGGTATTCTCAATGGAACATAACAAAGCATCGGGACCCAACGGTTTCCAGCATAATTTTATCAATTTTTCTGGGAAGAGCATCGGGACCTGATGTTTTCCGGCAGAATTTTATCAAGTTTTCTGAGAAGTAATTAAGACAGATCTCATCGCACTCTTTACTAATTTCCACAGCGAGGTACTGTCGTTGTTCAGTCTTAACTTCGGGAATATTACCCGACTCTCCAAGTAGTCTGATGCTCGCCAAATTCAGCAATATAGACATATTTGTTTGCTAAAGGTCAGCTTTAAAATTTTTACTAAAGTTGGCATAAATCAGATATCCCCCATGGCTCACAATATTATTCAACCAATGCAGACAACGTTTATGCTGGGTCAGAATATAATGGAAGGAGTAGTGGTACTACATAAGACCATTCATGAGTTGCATAGATGCAAGCTTGGCGGAGTTATATTTAAGATTGACTTTGATAAGGCTTATGATAAAGTGAATTGGTCTTTCTTTCAACAAACGCTCTGCATGAGAGGTTTTTCATCCAAATAGTGGGCTTGGACTGATAAATTCACAAAAGAGGGAAGTGTAGCCATTAAAGTGTATGATGAGATCGAACAATATTTTCAAAACATGAAGGACTAAGACAGGGTGAATCTATGTCTCTGATCCTCTTTAATATTATCGCTGATATGTTCGCAATTTTTATCGAGAAAGCTAAAATAGATCGCCAGATTCAAGGGGTTGTCCCTCACTTAGTGGAGGCTCTATTCTACAATATGCCGATGATATCATCTTTTTCATATATTACAACATAGAAAAGGCTACAAACATGAAATTGATCTCGTGTGTCTTCAAACAACTTTTAGGGTTAAGATAAACTTTCATAAGAGCAACATATATTATCTCGGTAAGGCCAAGGATTACAAGGCCCAGTACACCCATTTTTCACTGTGGACTGGGCTCCTTTCTATTCCGATATCTTGGTATTCCTATCAACGATAGGAAATAATTGAATAAACACTGGAAAGAAGTGGAGGATCGCTTTGAGAAAAAACTCAGCAACTGGAAGAGACATCATCTTTCTACTAGCCGTCACCTTGTGTTATAAATTTTGTGTTGAGCAGCTTGCCTATGTTTATGCTCTTTTTTTAGGTACCTATGGGCGTGCGTAAGAGGTTAGACTACTACACGTCTAGATTCTTTTGGCAAAATAATAACCATAAATATAAATATAGACTTGTGAAATAGGGAATTCTATTTAGACCTAAGGACCAGGGTAGGCTTGGGATCCAAAATCTCGAGCTCAAGAACAAATGTCCATTGAGCAAATGGTCATTTAAACTATTAAACAACGATGAGATATGGCAAAATATCCTCCAAAATAAATACCCTAAAGGCAATCCCTTATCCTTAGCCTAGTATAAACTTGGTGATTTTCATTTTTGGAGCGGGATAATGAAGATAAATTATCAGTTCCTACGGTTTGGTATATTTTCTGTTAACTGTGGAACTTATACGGGGTGACCTGATCTTCTTAGTACAATTGATCATAACTAATGCTTGCTTGATAAAGAACACTCAGCGGTACACCTCGCGCCAGTGCATGAACTTACGGTTCTATGAAAATTTGCCCAATACGCACCGGGTTGATCATCGCCGACTACGAAATAGCGATCAAAAGGCCCTTAATTCTCGATGGAAAAGCAAACTTGATCTTGATTTGCAGAACTTGAAACATGATATCGATCAATCTCTCTCGCTAGCCTCGCATGAACTGTGAATTAGAAAGAATATGTAAGTTACAACATTTCAATCTCCATTCTCAAACTTAGTCTGTAGCTTAAAGCCTCTCGGTACAAAGTAATTAAAGGCCAATGCGGGCGATTCCAACTCGTGCGTGGTGCACCAGATTCCTAAACGAATACAACTCCCTTAACAATTCGGACTTCCCCAAAAATATACGAAACTACCTAATCTGATTACAACCGACTAAGCAAAGCTCGGTTTGCCAGGCACGCAGGCCAATATCTTCCTTTCTTTTTGTGTTTAAAATACTCCTATCCGAATTGCTCTTCCTTGCTTGAACGTATATGCATGCAGGTAATTCACATGGATTAGTGGTCAAGTGCACCCCCGTTCGGAACTCGTCTCCGAGTCATGGTGCCATGCATGTTGGACCTCGGGGGCCCAACAGCACCTGTCTCAGCTACCACGTCGTCACTAGTACAGAAATTCATAACCGAGGCAATTGAAATAGCACATTCGAGAC